>JASFXZ010000005.1:36076127-36676127 GCA_032209605.1 Mactromeris polynyma
TACTCCAAATACGATGATATCGCATATTTGAGTATTTCGGATACAAAACTATATTTTTTAGGGTCCCAACTCCTACGTTTTGATGTGAGATTGTCGTGAGATTGTCGCCTGAATTACGCCAAACTTTTGGCATCCACGACATGTCATTTTCAAACGAATGTAGTGTGAATGTTGTATGATTGTCGTATTATATTAACATGACATCAGTAAGACAAAAAGTCGATGAATCTGTCGTGGCATAAAATAGGGAAGTCTGAATTTCAAACCACGACAGATTTTTCATCGCAAGTCACCTATTTTTTCCTATGACTCGCAAGGCAAGCCACGATTTTCGTTGTGAACCTGCACATTCCTGTCGTGGTTCCATTGTGACCTAGGCTGAACTGCTGCCATGACACAGATTCAAGTCATACTATTCCTATATATATACCAACTGGAGCGATTGAGGACATATTGTATAACAACGTTATCAATATATCGCATGAGAAATATCGACGATACATCAATATATCATCGTTTACGAAAATGCCATTTTAACATGCTTGCATTTCATGATTTCTTATTTTTGTCCTATTTAAGTGATATCTTATGCATGCTTATGTTATTACTTTGACCATCTAGTTTCCTTGCTATTATTAAGTATGTCCATTTTGGGCAAAATAAATAAGAACATTTTGAATAAATCTTCAGTACTTTTGATAATTAAGCCCTTGAACACATTTGATAGGACAGTACGGCGAAGTTTTAGACATAGCCTTTTTTTATCACACACTTTTTATAACTTCCCTTCTTTCCTCATTTTCAGACAAGTATTGATTATTTTTAGTATCAATTTTTTAAAATATGTATTGATTAACAATTCATAGAAAAATATCAATGATACATCGATATTGTTTCTATTGGTGACAGCACAATGAAATATGGATTTACCCAATGAGGAAGAATATAGTTGATTTGAGTATATATTATATTCACTTCAAATGAATGTAATAATAAAATTTTCGAGGGCTCAACGCAACACTGTCGTAACTCCTATATAAATACATAGGAGTTATGACAGTGTTGCGTTGAGCCCTCGGTATGTGATTATACTACACATGATATAAATATATTTCTTGACTCCTCCATTATAAATGCACTTCATGCTTTGGGGAATTTTAAAGTTTCTTTACAAAATTATGGTAAAAGCTCACTAAAAAATTATTTCATTTAATTCTGTACTCGCAGTAAAAGACCTCTCCTGATACTGGAACAGGATTGCTATGGTTTCAGTTTTCTATACACTCATTTGTCCTTGAGTTTATGGACCCATATAAAATGGATGTTTTAGATCTAAAAGTTCTAAATACTGGGAATAATTTATAGACCACAATCAGTCTTCACTGCTCATCACTGCGGATAAGGTAAATAATTAATGAATTCCATTTAGTTGAGACATCTCTCTGTACATTTACAACAGAGCATCACCATCCAACACATACAGTACTGTTAAGTTTAATATATCAACAAATTTATAAAGTAATTATTCAATATTGGCTATAATATTTAACAATTGTCCCACCTGATATGAGACAAAATTGGGCAATATTTAGATGAATAAAGCTAAAAAGTAGCAAAACCAGGGCTTATTAATATGGGAAAGCAGGGCCTATATCAGATTCAAGTCATTAATGCGGGCTGAGAAGGAGGAACAATACGAAAAACAGGGCCAATATGAAATTGAAGCCATTTGATTGGCTGAAAAAGCAGGGCCAATACCAGAAAGACGTTTTGCATTTCTCTGATCGCCATCTTGAAAATGTTATCCGATTCGGACATTCTTATTAAAGTTGAACCAGCAAAATACTGAAAATCACTATTTAGTTCATAATTGTTATTTGACCAAGGACTGTCGTATTGGCCCTTAAAGGCCATCATTAAGACTGTCCTTGGCCAAATAACAAGGCCAATACGAAATCACTTGATTAATAACATTATATTATAAGTAACATCATCAATATTATCAATAACCAACAACACCTAGTAACAGCGATATTAAAAAGAAGTAAACTGTGGTGTTGCTTTTTAGTTTGAGAAACTTCACAAAACACTTCATTCAAATATACAGTAAAACCTCACTTAAAGACCACCTCAATAACAGCACCACCTCAAATTAAGAACACAATTGTTTCAAGTCCATTATCACTGTTCTGCTCTTTATTCAATTTCAATATTGAGACCACCTCAATAAGAAGACTAGTTTTCAAGAGTCCCAAGGGTGGTCTTATTATCAAGGTTTTACTGTATATAACTTTAAGACATGTCAGTCATTGATTTGTGGTGTTTTACTGAGTTATAACATTTCAACCAACAGATTAGATTAAACCAAAAGAAGAGAACGATCGAACACTTAATTATGTGTAACAAAAAGACATTTTTTTCATGCACAGAAAAATTCAAGAATGTGAACTTACCCAAAATCTTCTTCCATGGGAGAAAACAACCCGCTACTTCCAGCTTCCATTGTTAACAGTAATAGTATCAATCAATGCTATTTCAGAATACAAAGTCAAATTCAAGTCCAAAACTCTTCAAATATTTTACTCGCACAATGAAGTCTAAACAATGCCAAATGTATGAATAATCCTCCGTGGTTGATAAAATTATCTCAGAAGATTGAAATAAGTTATCCTTCGCTTTGTCCGTTATTTTGTAACGTTATTTTATGTCGTTAATCTTTTATCTGTTATACATTCGTGTAATCACTTTCCCTACTGAAGCCCTGAAAGTACGATTTTTTATCAGAACAAACCACTTGTACAAAGAAGATCTGTAGGAAATAAACACAAACTCTAGCATACCCGATATCAATACCCATATCCTACCACAATTTGTCAGCCATTTCAAGTACCCTGAACATCTAGAAATTCGATAACAACTTTGTACATCAAATACACCATGCAAATATTGAACAATCCAATAGCAATGCTGATTTAACTACATTCATTGTCAAGGATAAAACTTTATATTTTAACCATTTCAATTTTATAATAAATAATGATTCGTTATTGAATTAATTTTGATTAATACTTGTACAAGATGGATCAATAAAATGTTTTTTGTATTTTTTTTGGTTCATTTTGTTTACGTGCGTGACAATTTAAAATTTTAAAACTAATAGTGCATCCTATTTTGATGACAGGTTTATTTGTATATATTATATCCAATATCTTTACTAATGTTATGCTCCCTTAAATCAAGTAATTTCTGGGCACCTTAAATTAGTAACCCTACGAATACCATTCAAAATTTACTTTGGTTTTTATTTCAACATTGTATCTTTTACGTTACATTATGTTAAACTAGTATCGGTTAAATTCGATATAAGCGTATTGACATCTTAAACATAGTATAGTTTAGTCCAAACTGGTGTCAATCTCTATCTAGCAAGGAGTAATGGCATTGGACAGCAGTTCCTAGTCAAAGTTTTTAGATGTATAAAGCTTCAAGTTTCATAATCTGCACTTGTTATTTTATTTGTCATACAATCTCATCTACGGTCAACCATCACTTTGTCGAAAAATAACAAACTTTGAAAGTCATTGACTTCATATATAGGACAAGCCAAAATTACCAAACCATTCACATCACCGCGTCCAACTGCTTTAAGTCTGCCTCTTTGATGCCTGACAAACATAAACTTGATTCAAATATTCATCCACTGAATTTCGGTGAATTTATCGAAAAATATTTTGGATCTGGAGTGACCAGGAATCGTAACATCTCAGCATTTTTTTATGTTGCACAACAAATCTTAACGTTCAAATTGCGCCAACCATCTTTTTTCAAGATATTTCTTGTTCATTTATATCTAACACTTAAAAAATACAGACGATTACCCACTTTAAGACCACCTCAAAATTTTAAAGACCACCATATTAATAAGACACCTATTTGTGGACCTGAGTTTCCATTTTCTTCCATACTGCTAACCTCAATAATCCGACCTGTGACCCCATGACTTACTTTCTACAGACCACTGGAGCAGGTCTTACTGTTGAGGTTTAGTAAACACATTCACTCACTCAAGGATTTCTAATATTCTGCATGGTTCAATCCCTAAAATTGACATTGAAATTGAAAACGTTGTTTATAACATTCGAATGTTTACACCGTTGACTGACCTCATTGTGACAATATATCAGGGAGGACAGAAACAATTGATCAATTCAAATAATGGTAATATTGATTTTACTCTCGTGTAACAACAGAGATAATGAAGAAATGTGCCATAAAAATGAGAGATTTAATTAAGCCACCCACAAACAAGGCAAGACATGGATTTATAACTTAAGAACAGCATTGAAATATTGCAGTTTTTTTAAGTTTTTTTTTCTCAGACCTTAAGCCATGCACAGAGCCCCTGTGGGATACTTTAAGTAATTTGGAATAAGTGATACTGTATGTAAAGACATAGCACTAATATACTATAAATCATTTCATTTTTGCGATATGAAATTTTTGGAAATGGTTTTACTAAAACGCTGCTGAAAAGTAACTGTCGCCAAGACGTGAAAATTAGTGGTATTTCTTTCATTATCTTGCAAAACATTTTCATACATTTATATAAACCAGTTTGTATTGTTATTTGAACATCTATTTACATATCAAATCGTTATACACTCGTTTCAGTTTTTTATACAGTAAAGAGTATACACACTTTTGGATAAGCACCAAATTCAGACATGCACAATTTTATTCGTGACATGCTTATTTTCGCAAGAAATTTGAATCACAAATCTCCTGATTTACAATTAACGTGAACATTTCAGTCAGTTCAAGGGCTGAACATTTTACTTTCACACCAATTAAGAAATGACTTAAATCCAAAACTTTCAATTAGCTGCGTTTTGCAAATAGAACAATCTACAATAACACTTCATGTCAATAATAAATTTGATTATTTTGACTTAAATAATTGAAAATAAAAATGCAATTAAATATAATTCCTGATGACTGTGAGCCACTAGCATTGATGCTGGCAAAATTATTCAATTAAGTAAAAAATCCTTAAGTTTCAAAAAACTTGCATGAAAAACAGATTAATATTTGATCCGATTATTATTTAACACCATGGCAGTCTCTAACAAATAAGTTCACGTTTAAATGCACCAAGAATGTGTCATATAGGAAATTAAAACATTTTAATCCAGAAGGATTTGTTTGTAATAATACACTTCACTTTTAAGCATTCAGTCACACTTTATAACAGACAGGAGACCACTCTGACATTTTACTTAAAGTTCACAATTTAGTCATATGTTATAACATGTACATGATTTAACTACCAAGGCACCAGTGAAGTATGCAATTTTTTTCTCTTCACTTAAACTTCATCCAATGAAAATACCAGATTTAGCACATAATTTAACCACTTTTCACATCATTTATAATTTTATCTTGCCTTGAAGTCAATTTTGAGCATTTGAATATCATCAAGAATCCATTTTCCACGCCTAATCTATTTTAAAATTCGAATAATCCGAGTTTATTTATAAGGCGCACGAGAATATCCAAACTAATCAGAAATTATTTTAGGCGATTACATCCACAATTTACTAAAGTAGCCGTGATCAATCCTACGTAATTATGAATAATTCTAAACTCTACCCGGCGTCAATAAACAGGAATGGATGTCTTCCCTCAATTCAGTTAAATACGGGATTATCGACATAAACTGCTCATTGAAATTTGTGTGGCTAAATAATTAATCTTTAAGAATTAAGGTAGATCATGTGGTTAAAGGACATGCATTCATATCCGTTCATTAACTATTGTCATATTGAACTATTAGCATGTAAAATTCTTTGCACATACAAATATTTTAACTATAATAAATTATAACAAAAATATTGTTTTTATTTCAATTAATAAAATTAGCTTTCTTTTTTTTTTAAATCATAACTTTTTTTCTTTTTTTAAATAATATTACATTTTAGTACAACTTTAATTCTTCATTAAGGCCCGGTCACACAGCCCTCCACGGGCGTATCGCGGCCGAATCACGGCCAAAAATTTCTGCCCGTGAAGCAGACGCTGTTGGACGCTTTGAGGTCGCGATAAAGACGCGATACAGCCGTACTTTACCCGTCGTTACACGCGGTAAGAAATTCACACGCGGTTGGCCGTGCGAAAAAGTTTTGGGCTGCCCAAAAATTTAGACCGCGGGTAATCGCGGGCGGTACACGTGGTACACACGCGGTAAAGACGCGGTACAGACGCGGAACGAACGTGCTAGGACGTGCTACGGCCTAATCGCGTCCGTACAACGTCTGATTTTAGGTATATAAAAAGCGCGATTTGCCGAGCATTCGTCAGTTGTGCTCCAGACGTCAAGGGGTGAACATGGATCCCCGTCACCGTAATGACCTCGTCTTGCTCCAGCAGCATCAGAACCAAGTGGTACAGGTCCATCAGCTCCTCATTGACAGAAGAAGACGAAGGAGGAGGAGGAGGGTGGTCCGGAACATCTGGGTGCGCGACTGGATTGGCAGGAGACCTGAGCTGGGGCTGTACGACCTCCACTGTGACTCATGCCTTGGGCTTCTTGGCGGCCTCCACTGGCACTGGGCTGCCTTCATCTGCTGCTTCGCCCTCGGCTTCTTGCTCACACGCTGCTTCTTCTTCTTGGCCGGGGAACTCGACGTGGGCTTCTTCTTCGGTGCCATAGCTTGATCTTCACGGGACTGTGTCTTGAGCGGTTATGATTTCTACAGCCCGGTTCGGCTGCTTTATTATACCCGTGGTAGGCCGCGGTACCGCCGCGCTTCACCCGCGATAAGGACGCGGAACAGTCGCCGGCGTCTGTTCCGCGGGCATACCACGGGTAAACCGCGGGTAAGCCAATTTTGCACATTTTCCACCACGGGCAACCGCGGGCAAAAAAAAATCGCGAAATTTTACCCGCGATACAGACGCGAAAGGCTGTGTGACCGGGCCTTTAGGAAGAAAAAAATGATTAAAGAAGCAAAAAATAGAGATCAATAATACATTCGATTAACAGATGAATTGCTATATAAATCTTCACTTTTCTCCATTTTAAGAACACAAATCACAGAAAAAAAGTATGCATAAAACAAAATATATAATATCCAATTTAACCTCTTCTGAAAACTAATTTAACACTCTACCAAATCAAAGACCAAACTTTTGTCCACTTGTCAACTTAACATTTAAATCATTCGCTTAAATACAGAAGATTTGATTTAAACAATTCGTATTGGTACTGCAATGACACCTACTCTTTCAATTTAGATAAACCACCGCACCAAATGCTAAATAAACCAATAATCGTTTAGATATCAAATATCACTTACTCAATACGTATATTAGTTTTATGAACGTATGTTTAAAACTCCTCACAATTGTTTGAAATGTTAGAGGGCCAAGACATTCCTTAGATTAGATCGCCCACCTGAGTAACCAAGAATAAGTTAGAAATGTAGAAAGGCATACACATCCAATGATATTGACATTAATGACAAATGATGACACAAAAGCAAAAGTGGACCTCTGTTTCCCATAATCTAGTGCTGTTTTATTAATGAATATATGAATATTTCACCTGGACCATTACATTTCGAAAAAGGTGTATTGAAATGTTTGTGTTTTTCCGTAAGCTTGTCGGAGAAAAGCCGGGGTCCTGTTTTGATAGAAAAGTACTCCTAAAAGTAGTTACAGCTTCACTCACAAGAGCATTTCCTTACCTAAATTGGCATGGATCAGTCCTAAAAATTCATACACCTGTTTGCGATCTCAAACAGCACTATATATACCACTGGACCAAGGTTGTATGAGGATACATATTTTGAAATACTAATAATAACAAAGACTTTATTTATAGAGACAATGCATTTAGGCAATGACTCAATCTTCCCTGCAAGCCTGACTTAAAATGAGCATTGACATAATATAAACATAACAACAAATTACAAATTTCATCAAGATATCAACATGAAACAAGTACAATTATACAAAAGAAGGAAACATAAATGTAGCAGAAAGATACCATTCAGGGCAAATCTTTCTATAATTGGACCTAGTGACCTACATTTTTGACCCAAGATGAACCAGTTTCGATCTTGGCCTATATTTTACAGCTTATGGAGTAAAACATGTGACCTCTTGAGTGTTAATAAGTATTTTCTATAATTGGACCAAGTGACCTAGTTTTGACCGTGGTAAACACAGTTTCAAACTTGACCTAAATTTTATTGAGACAAAATTTTCAACAAGTCTCATACAGATAAAGTAAAAAATGTGACCTCTAGAGTGTTAACGGGGTTTTCTATAAATGGTTGATCTATAGTGACCTAGTTTTTAATCCCAGATGATCCTGAGTTTCAAACTTGACATATATTTCATTACGAAAGACATTTCAACCAAGTTTCATCCAGATCAGGTAAAAGATATAACCCTTTGAGTGTTAACAAGCTAACTGTTGACGACACACCACAACGTACACAGGGCGATCCCAATAGATCACCTTGAGCAGTTGGTAGTCAGGTGAGCTAAATATAGGCAAATGAGGGGGGGGGGGGGTGCTATAGTAAAATTAAATAGAACATAATTTTCTATTCCGACAAAAGTTTTAGAGGGTACAATGGGACAAACAGGTACTGTCCTATGAGAATAAAGATAACAAAATCCTATGTAGCCGTCTATTGTATTATCATAATGGCTGACACAAAAATGGTTAAATATTCCTTAAAAGAGACAATAAACACCCCACTACACCCTAGATTATCTAACTTTCATGAGAAATAAAGAAACTACAAAACAACCAATAAATTATCAATATTCATATGGAAAAAAGTAGACCGGAGAATTAGGATATGAATAAAAAATTCTTTACAAGTGACTACTCTTACACTGACGTATGAAGACTTTGTTGAAGGCGGACCTCGTTATGAATGAACTACAGAAAATAATGTTAATTGATATTATAAAAACTGGTCATTAATAAAACATATATACAATAAGAAAATAGTTTGAGAAAAGGCAAAGGGTTGTATCACAACATACTTATTACTAATAACATTTTACAAATCTAATTAAGGTACAATTATGTACATCGGCCGTATAATTAATGACGATACCTTTGAACACAATATTTTTGCCGTCTTGTAAAATACTAAAGGTACATTATCAAATGAAGAAGATTTTTTAAAATTTGATTTTCCACAGTCTAAATAAAAGTGGGTACCGCATACCCTCAATGAAACCTGACTGTTTACGGTCATCTTAAATACAGTGTACACAAATGTACGCTATGAGTCAGAAGAGCAGTAACGACAGCTCATCTAGTCTCAGGTTCTAACCCTTGGTAGCGTATATTCATCCATTGTGACAATTTCACCAAAGGTAAATATAAACGTCCAAAGTCACTCGTCCACTAACTCTAAAACATGCTGGGAAATTGATAATTGTGAGCAGAAGACTAATTTAGAATTTGAGGGAAACCCAGGAACACTCAGGTTAGGTCAACTAATAGCAATACTTTAGCTGATATACTGTTTACGACAAAGAAGCTTTCTTCAACAGGGGCATATATGATCATCAAGAAACAGATACTTGTCTAGCAAGGGAGCTATCAGTATCATTTTTCTGCAATCTAGTAAAATGGCAGTCATACTGATTGAACCATTGATCTCCCACACGCAAATAATTTTAGGTGTATTTCTTTTTTTCAAAATGTGAAAAAGTAAAATTTTGAATAACATTAAATGAGCAAATAATTGAAGGAATTTTTAAGTGATTGGAAAAATAAAGTCCTCTGCCTTTAAAAGGCATTGCGTTTCATGTTATTTCATTTCAATAATTTCTATGAACAGAGTCACTGAATTTAAATTAATTAGAAGCTATCAGTTGTCAAAATCAATTAGTGATCATAAAGGGTCAAAATCAATAGGCAATAAACATGGAATATTACAGCAATAACACTGTCTCACAAGGTGTATATTATGCACACAACATGCGTTATGCACACATGTACAGCGTGTTAAGTAGCCGAAGTGTCAAATGGCTCGGCACTGTTAAAAGACATGCTGTCAGCAGTCCTTAGAACCATTTACTAATAAACAAGAGGTTCAAGATGACTTCTCATTGCTTACCTGAGTCACCCAGCATGAGGCCATGCCATTTTATATTTTTGTTAAGCGTCCGCATGCGACTAGGTTTTTAGCTCTTTGAGGCAAATAAAACCATTTTCATAAGTTTAAAAAATCGTCAAGGGAAGTAACCGATATGTCGACTATTTACATATGTCCGGTATTTGTAAATATTTCGTTAACTAGCATGTTTAAAAATAGCCAGTGAAAACTAGTCAGTTTTTCTCTTTAAGACTTCTAATGTTTTATAAAGAAACAAGTTGTTTAGTTATATTTTTATCATGTTTACCTCATTAAAACGTGAAACGATACATTGTCTATTGCCTGGCTTTTTGTGTGTTTTTCAAAACGACGGTTTTGCGAACCATGGTTACTGCTTAACAGAAGTACAAAATTGTATGGCCTAAGCACAAGAGGTAATGAACCCTAGGCCATTATGGCCTATATTTGTACCTGGGAATGAAAAAAACCATTTGTGTCAGAGATGCATGGATCAAGGTTCACTCTGACAGCATAAATGTCTCTGGAACCAACAGGTTCTTCTGTGCGAGTTTTGCAAGAGTGGGATTCTTGTTTCGCGGGATGAAAGTCTACAGCTCCACTAACCGATCTAGCGGAGGGGGTTGTATTATTCACTATTAATTACATGTAATATGTTGAAAAGTTCTGTTCAATTGATCAATTCTTATGCACTATTTCTCCTATATAATTATACACCTTTACGGATATATATAAAAGGTATCAGTTCTGGTCCAGCTGTGTTATGGTATATTTACAACTGGGTTCTATTATATACATCAAAGAAACTGTTAGTGAATTTTGTTGATTTGCACAATTTGCTAATATTTTAACGTCATTAATTTTACCAATTATACAGTAATTAATCTTCCAGTTACGGTGTAAGGAAAGAGGCTGCGAGTACTAAAACCGGTATACAAAATATTTGCTCTTGTTGCGATAATGGGAAAAATAAATTTAAAATATTAATGCAATAAATAATTCAAGTTTCAAAAACATGACCTGGATAGCTTTAAATGTATCTGCAAACAATAGCTGTAACAAAAGACGATGGTTACACGGGAGGGACACCACCATGTTTACATATCGAACATTTAAATTTTTTCTCATAAGGATCTTTTCTACAAGCTATATTGAATAGCAATTATACCAAGAGTAGATTTCCATCAATTAATCAATTTCATTAAATCTTTTGATGCCATACCTTCTATGAGATATTTATTGAATCCCAACAGTATGATCTAAGTAATAGTGACAATGATCTAGAAGCACTTTAACCCATACACACAAGGCAACGGCATCAGCTTGAACGAAGAGTAATATATACAGAATTATGAGAATTGAATGTTTACCAAACTATTATTGCCACTGGCTGAATAAATTGCATAAATTTGAACTCTTATTAAATGCGTCTGAATGCAGTTCACTAAACAATTTCAGCGTGTCAATATAAGAGCTGACACCAGTAAAATATTACCTTGTAACTTGATCATCATCTGGCTACTTTTCTTGTATGAGTGATCATAATTAAGGGGCGTATCCCCAGACCCCCGCCTACTTTTGATGATTTCCCTGCTAATTCAAAAATTAGTGACACCCCTGCAAATTAGCAAAATATATTTTCTTGGCAAACCTATATAGTGGATAATTATGTAGTATTATATTATTCGATTCCGTTTACAAGCTAACCCTATGTCAGTATTATATGTTGTATGTACTCTGTGTCTTTGTTTCATGTTGATACACTGTGGATTTGAGTTTATTTACCCTCGCCACCGGGATATCCCATATGGGCGAGCATTCACTATTTTAGTACACTATATATGAACATACTATATTAACATTTATGTTTTTAAATAAAACTATAGTGAATGTCTGTGTGTGTGTCTAAATTAAATATAACTATGTTTACATGATTTGTGTATGTCTTTAAAATGGTAATATATTTTAAAAATTTCTATTGTGTTGATACACTTTAGGCCATGCTGTTTATATATTTTTGTTAAGCGTCCGCATGCGCCTAGGTTTTGAGGTCTTTGAGCCCCATAAAAAAACATTTTCGTGAGTTTAAAAAATCGCCAAGGGATTTAGTAACCAATATGTTGTATTTTTAAATATTTTGTTAACTTGCATGTTTGAAAATGTTTTATATAAAAGAAACAAGTTGTTTTAAACCTATTTTTATCACGTTTACCTCATTAAAACATGTGACCTCAACAATTATCTGGCTTTGTATTTTTTTAAAAAGACTTTGTATGTTTTTTCAAATAGGTTGCTTTATTAAGATTTCGCGAACCAAGGTTCAGACACTTAACAAATGTACGGAACTGTATGGCCTTAAAATGTCTTTGTTTGTAAATGCAATGTTTACATGCTTTTCTTCTGTTTCATGCATTATTGCCATCTAATCGTTATTATATTGTAAATGGCGATAAACTTCTAAAAGTTTATGCTGATAAATGTAACTGTTATGTTAATGTTAACTGTAATTACATTTTCTATTCCTAGTTTTATGGTTGTGAACGCATCATACATGGTACAAGGTATAAACAACCATTTGGAAAAAATTTGCAGCAGGAATTGTGGAATTAATACAGTAATTTGTAAATATTCAAAAAATGCAGAAACAACCTGAATTTTGTGAAAGGACACACTTGGACATTAGGGTTTATTTTGGCTATTCTGGGATGATGACCTAGGTACATATTAGGAAATTTTGCAATGTTAAACTTAGCAATTACAGCAAAATATTAGGAATAAAAGTAAAGGATGTAGTGATTAATTAATGGAAATCTTTAAATAATGTAAGAATGCTTTTAATACGGAATTATATGCATAAATGAACCATTTCCCTAATTCAGATTGAAAAGTTTGTAGCTTAGAACTGCAAGATTTAACAACCAAATTTTACATGGTGGCAATATGATCATGTTTGCAACACTTCAACATTTTGGACAAGGGTCATTTATTGATCCTCGACCACCTACCAAAATTGATTTGTACTGAAACTCCGACATCAGGAAATGATTTATTTAATAAATTCACAATATAATCGTAACTGTGTTATCACTGAGCAAATGGTCAATATATGCAGAGCAAATACTATTACCTTCATCATTTTTTATTTCCAAGGTTCAAGTTTACCTTTGGGTGGCTACTGAATGTGACATCGAACAAAGTCAATAGAGTTAACCAAATATAGATCTACTTTTACAGTGATAAAAGTTCATAACCCAAGGATTTGTTGATTGTCAAACACTTGTAAGGTATATAAATGATTATCATCTTTCATTTTATGGTTACAAAACAGACTAAATTCAACAAAATTCGTAAGCTGCGAAAGTTAATGAGAGGAAAAGTCAATGTTAACATAGATTGGGACTTCATATAAATATGATAATTATGCTATTCCAAGACCGAACAAAATCAAGAACCTGGAATCTTTCAAAACCATATAAGGAATGCGTAAATACTGTCATTTCCATAAAGGCAAATTGCTGAACTCAATAAATGTGAGACAACTACATTTAATTGCAGGGCTCTAGAAATCCACTTGCCATGACAAGGTTAAATTCTGATTCAGACTACCAACAGTTTAGTTGAAATTATAAGTCCAAGACAAATCTAGTTTTAAAGCTAATTAACATTGGACAATTGACAAAGCAACAAAGTATGTATGGAATGAACAGACATACTTGGACAGCTTAAGCCTCCAATGTCGGACATATCAAAAATGACCTTTCCGCTAGTCCAGAACAAGCGTCTTTGAAAACAATTTTAGAGTTTTGACCTGGTAAAAAGAAAACGTTACTTTTGTAGTAACAAATGCTATGTATCAAAAAGCACTAGAGGAATCCCAAATTTACAGGCAAACAATTCGTTTCAATTTTTGTATCTTGTTTTGTGTCATTTTATGTCATCACAACAGTACAAGTTCATCTTGTCACTTTATGTCATCACAACAGTACAAGTTCATCATGTCACTTTATGTAAACACAACAGTATGAGTTCACCATGTTGCTTTATGTCAACACAACAGTACGAGTTCATCATGTCACTTTATGTCAACACACCAGTACGAGTTCATCATGTCACTTTATGTCAACACACCAGTACGAGTTCATCATGTCACTTTATGTCAACACAACAGTACAAGTTCATCATGTCACTTTATGTCATCACAACAGTACAAGTTCATCATGTCACTTTATGTCAACACAACAGTACAAGTTCATCATGTCACTTTATGTCATCACAACAGTATGGGTTCATCATGTCACTTTATGTCATCACAACAGTATGAGTTCATCATGTCACTTTATGTCAACACAACAGTACGAGTTCATCTTGTCACTTTTTGTCATCACAACAGTACGAGTTCATCTTGTCACTTTTTGTCATCACAACAGTATGAGTTCATCTTGTCACTTTATGTCATCACAACAGTATGAGTTCATCATGTCACTTTATGTCAACACAACAGTAAGAGTTCATCATGTCACTTTATGTCAACACAACAGTAAGAGTTCATCATGTCACTTTATGTCAACACAACAGTAAGAGTTCATCATGTCGCTTTATGTCAACACAACAGTAAGAGTTCATCATGTCGCTTTATGTCAACACAACAGTAAGAGTTCATCATGTCGCTTTATGTCAACACAACAGTAAGAGTTCATCATGTCGCTTTATGTCAACACAACAGTAAGAGTTCATCATGTCACTTTATGTCAACACAACAGTACAAGTTTATCAGGTTGCTTTATGTCAACACAACAGTAAGAGTTCATCATGTCACTTTATGTCAACACAACAGTAAGAGTTCATCATGTCGCTTTATGTCAACACAACAGTAAGAGTTCATCATGTCGCTTTATGTCAACACAACAGTAAGAGTTCATCATGTCGCTTTATGTCAACACAACAGTAAGAGTTCATCATGTCACTTTATGTCAACACAACAGTACAAGTTTATCAGGTTGCTTTATGTCAACACAACAGTACAAGTTCATCATGTCACTTTATGTCAACACAACAGTAAGAGTTCATCAAGTCACTTTATGTCAACACAACAGTAAGAGTTCATCATGTCACTTTATGTCAACACAACAGTACAAGTTCATCATGTCACTTTATGTCAACACAACAGTAAGAGTTCATCATGTCGCTTTATGTCAACACAACAGTACAAGTTCATCATGTCACTTTATGTCAACACAACAGTAAGAGTTCATCATGTCACTTTATGTCAACACAACAGTACAAGTTCATCATGTCACTTTATGTCAACACAACAGTAAGAGTTCATCATGTCGCTTTATGTCAACACAACAGTACAAGTTCATCATGTCACTTTATGTCAACACAACAGTAAGAGTTCATCATGTCACTTTATGTCAACACAACAGTAAGAGTTCATCATGTCACTTTATGTCAACACAACAGTAAGAGTTCATCATGTCACTTTATGTCAACACAACAGCACAAGTTTATCAGGTTGCTTTATGTCAACACAACAGCACAAGTTTATCAGGTTGCTTTATGTCAACACAACAGTAAGAGTTCATCATGTCACTTTATGTCAACACAACAGCACAAGTTTATCAGGTTGCTTTATGTCAACACAACAGTAAGAGTTCATCATGTCACTTTATGTCAACACAACAGCACAAGTTTATCAGGTTGCTTTATGTCAACACAACAGCACAAGTTTATCAGGTTGCTTTATGTCAACACAACAGTAAGAGTTCATCATGTCACTTTATGTCAACACAACAGCACAAGTTTATCAGGTTGCTTTATGTCAACACAACAGTAAGAGTTCATCATGTCACTTTATGTCAACACAACAGCACAAGTTTATCAGGTTGCTTTATGTCAACACAACAGTAAGAGTTCATCATGTCACTTTATGTCAACACAACAGTAAGAGTTCATCATGTCACTTTATGTCAACACAACAGCACAAGTTTATCAGGTTGCTTTATGTCAACACAACAGCACAAGTTTATCAGGTTGCTTTATGTCAACACAACAGCACAAGTTTATCAGGTTGCTTTATGTCAACACAACAGCACAAGTTTATCAGGTTGCTTTATGTCAACACAACAGCACAAGTTTATCAGGTTGCTTTATGTCAACACAACAGTTTGAGTTCAATGTTAGTTTTATATTTTTAAACATCTTATGAAATAAGCAGACAAACCTTTAGCAAAACATTTCATTTTTCTACCAAGATACAAAAAAATGAACAAAGAACGTAACATGTTCTAGATTATCATGGCATGATATTTATTCAATGAATCTGTAAACAAGTTTCTGTGTTGTTGATCATAATCATGTTTATCATTCCACTCATACTGAGCCACAATGTCAACAGTATATACCCTCATACAGATTAGTTTACCAGTCAAAAACATGTAGTAAAAGTAAACAAATGTGCAATCTGTCACGTCAGCCACACGTTGGCTTCATTCTTATTTCACACTTTGCTCACATGAACACCGAACAGTCAATAATTGTTGCCATACATGCAATTATGTAAATTGGCCGCTAAATACTGGTTTCAGATTTCCAAACATAACAGATTTTTTAACCTTATGATTTTGGTTCATTGGAATCACACATGATACAAGATTATCAACAGGTGAAATGGAGATGATCACAGATAAAGCTAAATAGACAAAAGATAGCAGAAATTTATATTGGTAGATGTCAGAGGTAAAATGAAAATAATTGCAAAATGACAAAACAAATTAACAACTGTGACAATTTATGGACATGCCATGAAAAATAATTAAAGAGAGACAACTTAGAGTTAGGTTAGAATTGGACTGCAGACAAGGTAGACAATTCAAATAGACAAAATGAAATTTTAGGGATGATTTAGTTCCCTTTGCAATCTTTAAAAAAGAGATAGAAATTTTAGTAAAACAGAAGAACTGATTTTCAATCAAGTTAAACTGATACAAACACGAATCATACAAACAATTGGATTACCAATATGATAACATACTATTACTACATAACTTAACAATCAAAGAACAGAATAAATGTAAAATATATCCATAGAATTAGTTGATCAAAAACTTCATACAAGCGCTGCTATGGGATTTACAACCTCTTCTGAAAGTGACATCATTTCAAGAAAACACAACATGTCATGTCACTATTTGCAAGCAGTAAACAATATTTACTCCATATGGTTACTTCGTTTTCATATTGCCATATGGGGCAAATATTGCTTACTGTCAGTACATGGTGACGTCGCACGTGACGTTTTCTGGACATTACGTCACTTAAAGAAGAGGTTGGAAATTGTACAGAGGCGCTCATTTTAGGATGGATGGACTCACGGGCACACAAGGAATCCCAAACTAAATCCATAACCATTTTCACTATTCTTACACTCTTGATAACAAGGAAAAAAATAAAGTAAAAACTTACGAGTATAGATTTCCCCATTCTCCAAACTTGTCCTGTTCCTGCAAGCACACTCTAACACGCCCATCACCTTTCACCACACATGCCATAGCCTGCTCTAGGGCATCGTCCCAGTACATTTCTACACTGTAATGTGTCACTTTACCAATGATTGGAGGGGGAGGCCGGATTATTCCTGAAAAGAGAGGTAACAAAACTATAATTTCAATTACATGTGTTTAGTTTGCTCATACACTACATTCTAAATCACCCATTACAGGGTCCAGATAGATATATCCATTTATTTTAACACAAAAATGTACAGTTTACATGACAATATAAAATTAAGACATACATTAGTGAAAAAACAATATGTATGAATTACTAAAGCCAGATCAATCAACATAAGGTAAGGATAACACAAATAAGAGTTTAAGAAAAAATTTCTTAATATAATGCCATGGTATTGTGTGACATAGCAAGAATTTTAAGCAAGTTATCACAGTGACCTCTTACATCACAAATTTCCACAGAAAATTCTGTTACATGTATTCATTTTGATTGGTCAGAGCCTAATGTTCTGTACACAACTGTTTTCCCGGGGTTCTGTGTGAGGAGGCATTGCCTTGTGTATGTGGCATTCCCTGTAACAACGTAATATTTTTTTTCATTTTTAAATACTAGTCAGATATTGTTCAGGTTATTTTTTTGAGAAATAAGACCAATATAAAATGTAGCACTTAACATAATGGGCATCATTATCAATCAGACATTATCCTAGGACTGTCATTGATACAATCAATATCGATACATCAATGATTTTTTCGGTTGATCTATATTCGATACATACTTATATATATCGATATTATGGTGGGAAAATACAGGAGAATGGGTACAGTCTATAAATATGCCAAAATAACGTAATGTCTCTTTGTAGTCGGCCGCTTGATAAACTGTGCTCTAGTGGATAATAAGTGCATTCCAAAAATTGGCAATATAATACAATACCGTGAAGTTAAAAATATGGATTAATTACTTAAATGATATCTTGTTATCATAAAAATACAAGTCGTACTTTTAAATATAAAGAGTATACATGCATAAACATTCAGATGAATACACCTTAAATCTCACTGAGATTATCTCAGCACGTAATGAGGTTTTCCTACTCTGTTAACTATAAGATAACTGACCAGGGAAACACATTATCTTAGGTGTTTTGTGTGCCTCATATTCCTGATATTTAAAAGATCTCTGTCATACTATCCACAGTGACTACATACATTCACTTCAGCAGCCATTTTTGGAACTACTTTCACCCCATGTTACTGTCTATTTTTTTTAAAAAGCCGAGGTGTTCCAACTGAATCTGTCCCACAATACAATATCACCCCAGACCTAGAAATCAAACTATACAAAATGTACGTGATTAGTCTATAATATAGCTCTCCAATGAATGAAGATAATCCTCGCCCTTGAGGCAACTAGGGCACTTAAAGTGATATTACCCCTATGGCAACTAGGGCGCTAAAAGTGATATTACCCCTTCAATTTATATACAAACTTGACACCAGGTTTTTCAATTTTGCAATACATGTATTCAGACAATGGAATATAAATTAACCTTAAAAGGGGTTAAAATTGGAAAGACAAGGCTTATCAGTATATTAACTCAATAATGAAAAGCAAAGTTTGTTTAGTCAATTAATAAATAACTTGAGACAACTTGAGGTCAAAGGACATATTTTAAAACATAATTGAACAACAGTTTTATTGATATTATACAGCACCAATGTCTCAGCATAAATCTCTGCAAATGAACTAAGATTAATCAAGTATTTTAAGTATGTGGGAAATTAAAAAGGGACATAACTCTAACAATAATAATGAAGTATGGCTGGTCCAAAAAAGAACAGTGCTCAGTTTTAGCTGTATAATTACTTCAAGCGAGTATTCTGAAAAAAACAGCGGACCAAAATAGGGATACAAACCTATAAACGCGATACGATACATATCATGACATACCTCTCGCAATTACAATATGTATCACAATATATCATAAAGAACAACTAAAATGTTCTTGTTAGCATTAATGGTAAGGATATATTGACGAATGGCATTAATTAAGAATATTTACTTCACAATACTTGTTTCCTGTTAAGAACAAAACTCAAATGAATAAACATGACTAAAGAATTGCAATGGTTTCAATGCACTCTAAATTTTAACGAGTTAAATCATAGCAAATCTCCATATTTAGTTGTCAAAGAACGTACCAGCACATAAGACAACAAAATATAAATCTACTTTTGGACAATAATTATACTTTATTAAACTGTACAATATTTTCAACTTCTAGTCACAACACTTTTAAAACCCACTCAGCTTTATTGCTACAGGTTCAATTGATTCAATTGATTATTGAATATACACAAAACTATTCCTGCCACATTGACTGACATATCTCCAAGCATTTGAATTAAAGCAGTGTTATTCTAGTAATTAATATGCAATAATACATAATAAAGCTCCGGAAATTCTATGACAGTGTGCAATAAATAATTTTCTTTTACCGGTAGGTAGAATCAATACAATCATCAAAGAAAATTATAAAAGACATAGCCACACGTTTTTTGCAGTCACTCAATAACCACAACTATCAGCAAGCTGCTCAATGTCCACCACTCTAATCAAGCTACTCAAGGACCACAACTCTAATCAAGCTGATCAAGGACCACAACTCTAATCAAGCTAATCAATTACCACAACTCTAATCAAGCTACTCAATGACCACAACTCTAATCAAGCTACTCAAGGACCACAACTCTAATCAAGCTACTCAAGGACCACAACTCTAATCAAGCTACTCAAGGACCACAACTCTAATCAAGCTACTCAAGGACCACAACTCTAATCAAGCTACTCAAGGACCACAACTCTAATCAAGCTAATCAATTACCACAACTCTAACCAAGCTACTCAATGACCACCACTCTAATCAGGCAGCTCAATGACCACAACTCCAATCAAGCTACTCAAGGGCCACAACTCCAATCAAGCTATTCAAGGGCCACAACTCCAATCAAGCTACTCAAGGGCCACAACTCCAATAAAGCTACTCAAAGGCCACAACTCCAATCAAGCTACTCAAAGGCCACAACTCCAATCAAGCTACTCAAAGGCCATAACTCCAATCAAGCTACTCAAGGGCCACAACTCCAATCAAGCTACTCAAAGGCCACAACTCCAATCAAGCTACTCAAGGGCCACAACTCCAATCAAGCTACTCAAAGGCCACAACTCCAATCAATCTACTCAAAGGCCACAACTCCAATCAAGCTACTCAAGGGCCACAACACCAATCAAGCTACTCAAGGACCACAACTCCAATCAAGCTACTCGAAGGCCAAAACTCTAATCAAGCTACTCAAGGGCCACAACTCCAATCAAGCTACTCAAGGACCACAACTCTAATCAAGCTACTCAAAGGCCAAAAACTCTAATCAAGCTACTCAAGGGCCACAACTCCAATCAAGCTATTCAAGGGCCACAACTCCAATCAAGCTACTCAAGGGCCACAACTCCAATCAAGCTATTCAAGGGCCACAACTCCAATCAAGCTACTCAAGGGCCACAACTCCAATCAAGCTACTCAAGGACCACAACTCCAATCAAGCTACTCAAGGGCCACAACTCCAATCAAGCTATTCAAGGGCCACAACTCCAATCAAGCTACTCAAGGGCCACAACTCCAATCAAGCTACTCAAGGACCACAACTCCAATCAAGCTACTCAAAGGTCAAAACTCTAATCAAGCTACTCAAGGGCCACAACTCCAATCAAGCTACTCAAGGGCCACAACTCCAATCAAGCTACTCAAAGGCCACAACTCCAATCAAGCTACTCAAGGGCCACAACTCCAATCAAGCTACTCAAAGGCCACAACTCCAATCAATCTACTCAAAGGCCACAACTCCAATCAAGCTACTCAAGGGCCACAACTCCAATAAAGCTACTCAAAGGCCACAACTCCAATCAAGCTACTCAAAGGCCACAACTCCAATCATGCTACTCAAAGGCCATAACTCAAATCAAGCTACTCAAGGGCCACAACTCCAATCAAGCTACTCAAAGGCCACAACTCCAATCAAGCTACTCAAGGGCCACAACTCCAATCAAGCTACTCAAAGGCCACAACTCCAATCAATCTACTCAAAGGCCACAACTCCAATCAAGCTACTCAAGGGCCACAACACCAATCAAGCTACTCAAGGACCACAACTCCAATCAAGCTACTCGAAGACCAAAACTCTAATCAAGCTACTCAAGGGCCACAACTCCAATCAAGCTACTCAAGGACCACAACTCTAATCAAGCTACTCAAAGGCCAAAAACTCTAATCAAGCTACTCAAGGGCCACAACTCCAATCAAGCTATTCAAGGGCCACAACTCCAATCAAGCTACTCAAGGGCCACAACTCCAATCAAGCTACTCAAGGGCCACAACTCCAATCAAGCTACTCAAGGGCCACAACTCCAATCAAGCTACTCAAGGGCCACAACTCCAATCAAGCTACTCAAGGACCACAACTCCAATCAAGCTACTCAAAGGTCAAAACTCTAATCAAGCTACTCAAGGGCCACAACTCCAATCAAGCTACTCAAGGGCCACAACTCCGATCAAGCTACTCAAAGGCCACAACTTTATTCATAGGACACAATTCAATTGCACTTCAGTCAATTGTTAAATCCTGTCTTTGTTGTTATAGCAATTCAAACACCATGTTGTTGTATACTGTATCACAGGGTTAGATGGAAAGCACATATTTATACAGTAGATCTATTGTAACATTGTTTTGAGCCAATCAACTTCAAAAACGTTCTATTGCAGTACAATGAAAGTGACCCCTTTAGTCAACATGACATTTTTTACATACTTACATACTCATGCACAGTGCATTCACACATTTTGTCAGAAGTTTTTAAAGTCACTGTGAACAACCTCAGAGGTGAAATCTCAAAAGAAAGATATCAAAATTTATTCAACATTTCAATACCCCATATCTCTCCATTTTAATTGAAGGCATATTCCTCAAATAGTGATTATCTTCAGTCAATTGGCATTCAATGGATTTTCATAACTTTCTAACAGCCGGTTTAGTTGAATTTAATACCTCGCATGAAATTGTTTAATATTTACACCGTTATAAATGGTCTTTTCATAGCTGTATTAAAGATCACCAACGATATTCTGCTTTTTTGAAGTCGGAAACTTTTCATTGAAAGGTATATGTCACACAAAATACATAGGTAAACATAGTCATATACAATCAGCAGATCAAATCAGTATGATCTAATTTCAACACCAACTTTTCAAATCAGAATGACAAAGACAGTATTGTTCAAAATGTGAACAATCCTATAAAAATAATGGTGGAAACAGAAATCTTATACATACCTTCATGAAATGTGTTTACAAGAAACAAATATGCTATGAATAGATTTACGTAAAAATAAATAAATATTCAAGCAAATTAAGACAGGCGTAATCTGAGAGATGGATAACCTAAGGCTGAGCTAAGTATCACTTGGGTAGAGTAAATTATAATATCAGGTAGTTAGGCTGAGGACAGTTGAAACTGGAGATCAAATCAGGTTTTAGATTTAAAAACAATATCAGTAACAGCAAAACTGAAAAAATGTGAAGTTACTTGGCACTGAGATCAGAAACAAAACGTCGACAGAAAGTATACAAATGAAACATTTTTGTAGATAGAGAAAAAAACGACATAATAATAATGCAGAGACACTATACTGACCCCTGACCAATACAGTAGTATAAAAGATTTAAGAGCAAATATACCTATCTAAATATTTAATACGACATTCACAGCTGAAATACTTTGATATAATAGAATAATAGACCAGTTGTTTGTCTTTAACTTGTATTCTTTATGACGTATTTAAAATATTTACATTAGCAAAGTAACTTTGATCATCATCAAAGGAAGTTTTCCTTTTGACAGCTACCGTATTTCCACTTAGTGGAAAAATAAACAAAACACAAAACCCCTATGAACATAAGCGTGTCATGTCACGTACAACAAGGAAATGTCGGAAAGTATCTCAAAACTAAAATATACCAAAAACTGTCAGCATCGAAAGTCAAATGTATTTCTACATCTACTGGGAAATTTATACAGCATGTTGTTGGGGACTTTTGTTACAATATTCCAGGTATATATATATGTTACAATGGTTAGTTGACCTAACCTGGCCACGGGATTATAACGTACTCACACTCGGCACTCACACTCGGCACTCACACTTGGCACTCACACTCGGCACTCACAATCGGCACTCAAAATTTACTCTAATGAGTCTCATAATGACTCTTACCGAGTTTGAAAATGAATGATAATGTTAAATGAGAGCTAATAATCTTTGTGCCCCATTTTCTTTGAGAACTGAGTGTTATATGACATCTGGAAGTAATTATTAAGTCGTGAGTGTGAAGTGTGGCACTCAAACCCAACATTTACTTCCGTATCTCATAATCTCTTTAAAATCTCAAAGAAAATGAATCAGAAAGAATATTCAGCACTCATTTGACATTTTCATACATTTTCATACATTTTCATACATTTTCATACATTTTCATACATTTCCATACATTTCCATACATTTTCATACATTTCCATACATTTTCATACATTTTCATACATTTTCATACATTTTCATACATTTCCATACATTTTCATACATTTTCATACATTTTCATACATTTTCATACATTTTCATACATTTTCATACATTTTCATACATTTCCATACATTTTCATACATTTTCATACATTTCCATACATTTTCATACATTTTCATACATTTCCATACATTTTCATACATTTTCATACATTTTCATACATTTTCACACTTAAATGTTCACTATCAGACTTATAAGAGTAAATTTTGTGATTTGAAACTTGAGTGCCGAGTGTAAATACAATTGTATCCATTATAATCCTGGACCGCTCAGCGTTCCTCAGCTAGGGGTTACAAACCAGTCAACTTGTTCTTCCCCAAGCAAGTAACATTTAATCTTCCCAACATGAATCCAAGGTGAAGGACAAATTACTTGGTAACCTTCAGCATAATTGCCACGGTGAATATATACGCCTCACTTGGGTTCAAACCTCAAACCTTTAAATATTGGCAAATACATCTGTACAATGAGAAATGAGAGTGATATCGATACATACATATACCAGGGAGTCAGTGGATAAGGTGTGGTCAAGTGTGTTTAAAATGAAGACAGTAAAATATCAAATCTTCAGTGAATACCCAAATATTGTGTCTATTCATTGACTATCTATTCAACTAAGAGACCGATAACCCCATGACACAAAGACATGTCGTACAGCACCTTCATCTACATCGATCACCATCAAATCCTATAGATAAGACTCCAATTAGAAAAATGTCAAACAGCCCTTTGACAAATTTATTTAAAGTCAATAAAACTAAGTTAATAAAAGAATTTTACTGATTTCCCGTGGTGGTGGGATAAATAAAGTCAATTAAGTGACAGTTACAGTCTTCAAGATTTCGACAATCAATCAAAATACAAACTTAAAAAAAAGTTGAATAAAACTCATTTGAATTAACAAAACACTTACTTGGATTGGTGCCCTTTTCATCGTCTTGCTCAATCTGCTGAATTTGTTGAGTTTTGGACATTTTTGTCAAAATTTATTATAATAGCCACAAATAAAAAAAAACTTCCAATTAAACTTGAATTACACTCAAAAATTTAAAGTTAAAACAAACGTTTATGCACAGAAAGGATCGCCCTTATCTCGATTCTTCAATTAAACGTTTCCAAATGAATAAAATCTCTTTTTACTTAAAAAAAACTTTCACAAATCCTCCAAATTATTGTGTCACACACTTTCACTATTATATTCAATACAATTCATAACAACACCTTTTGTATGAAGCATTGTCTGAATTAATTCTCTGATAGATATTTTCGTATTGTCGGGTTCTTACAACCAGCATTTACTTGTGGTCTTATTAATCAATCGAACTCACATCCCCGACACTCGACTATAGATAGGAGTACACTACAATATCTGCTGTCATTCTTCGCTGATTTTCAATATGATTGACGAGATCGAAAGTTATTGCGACGTATCAATAGATTGAACGTTGTTCCGAAAATATCAAGAATCAGATTTTTTAAAAATCTCCGAATGCAAAGAAGTGATATTTCAAGCCAGAACTAAATTCTGTAAACAAAAAAATGCATTAATCTCTCAGTGCAGCAATATACCCAGATATGTGAAATAAGTAGGATTCCAAATATTGGAATTAAGTTTCAATTATTAAAAATTGAAACATTAAATTGCGCAATTTTAAATCCTTACAAATTTTAAGTAAATCCTTAAACAAATATTTATGCATGTTCAGATATTGACATTTTATAATGCATTGCATATGGCCGGCTAAAAAAAACATACAGTCTTTATAGCACCTTGAAATAAATTTGAAAACCAAGGATATAAACATTAAACTGCTATTCATAAAGTACTATCTAGTGGTAATTATCGATTTCAAAATGACTTGTATGTCCTTAAGAGTGCAATTAAATTTGAATGATCGCTATTAAAAACTATTCCAATATAATATTTCTATGCCTGTCTACACAAATTTTCCTCAAAATAAAATGTTTAAGCAGAAGCACATTCGATTTCTCCACCTTAGTCAATGATTTCCAAAGCAGCTAACGAGTTGAAAGTATCTATTAAATATTCAACAAACGTTAATTTAACACTTGAAATTTCAACAAACAGATGTCAATAACTTTCCATGAAAATTGTATTGATCAATTAATGTTGTATGAGATTGTACAAAGAACCAACAAACTTTTGCCTATAACGATAATAGTTCACCACTTGAATAATACATCTACGACAATTAACATCAGAACACTTTTACGTCACAAAGCTAAAACTTTCATAATTTCATGTACAAATAAAACTTGACAATTAAAAACTGCCATGCTATTCAGCAATTCACGCTGTCTGTAACCTAATGTGGTTTAAGGTTCATGTCAAGCGGATTGGCATTGCAATTGCTAAAAATAATGCAACACAAATTTCTGGGAATTCAATACATTCTAACTCAAATCAGTTGCATAATATAAATGATAAGAGTAACAAGAATAAATTGGGTGTTTAATATTATGCCTTTGTGCACTACCATAGCTGTATAGGCCAAAATTATGTGACATTTCAGGTAAAGAATGGTCCTTCACTAAAAATATATCCAACTTTTTATCCGAAAACATTTTAAGTTTAATATCATACCAACATTATTATCCATTTTCATAGTAAGATGGTACGAGAACTTATTTATTCTAGATTTTATCAACAAAGTAGAAATTTGATGTCAAACTTGTTCAAATGTTGTCACTGAGCGCTGCCATTTTTGTTTGTTGACATTTAAAAGTTAATCCAAGTGTTTAAGACTTTCTTTTGTCTCTATCACCTAGAATAGTGTTTTATGGATCAAAAAAAGTAGTAGTTGAAATTATTTAAAGAGTTGTTATTTTTTTTCATATTTTCTAAAAAGTCTGAACATTTTAAGTATTTTTTTTAAATTACATAATTTGTCAATAACAAATAATCTATCTGTATCTGCTCATTCAGACGAACATTTAGATATATAATAATCCATATTGCATTGTTATTTTACTTAAAAAATCAGTGAATTGCACAATGCAAAATCCGCTTAGGCCAAAAAAAATCATATCTGTGTTTAGGGTAACGGTCTCAAAAATGCTAGGTAGGGTAGGGACAGTGTTTTTTTTTTTGTTTTTTGTTTTCAAAAACAATTAAAAATCGAAAAAAAATTCTCCAGGATCATAAAAAACTCTAGGGTCGGGGTTTTTCGACAGGTAGGGTCGGGTTACCCGAAACACAGATATTTTTTTTTAGGCCTTAACATGAACCTTAAGTAAGAAGCGGGTAAATTTATAGTCAGTTGACATCAACCAACAATTAATTTTTACGATTCTCTATTTCTGACCAAAACAATTGTGAAAATTGTCGGAAACTAATTTTGTAAAAATGTTTTTCCTAGACAACGAATGACGTCAAGTATTTAGTCCAACTAGATTTCTTAAAAAAAAATTTTGATCGTCAATTAGGAAGTAGAAATAAGAATCAAATGGGGGCAAACACTTGCAATTTTGAATTGAAATTACAAGAAAATCAGCTAAATACTATTATATCAATATGGAATTTATTAAAAAGTAAAGGTAAACATCGTAAAGTAGGACAAATTCTGAGTGCTAACTGGTAACATGAAACATAATAGTAACATACTTGAAATAACTATATGCATACAAGATCTTACAGAACAGAAACTTTATAATGATAAGTCGAAAAACAAATTATTTCTGTTTCGTTTGAATACAAATTTTCAAGTACGAAGATAAACATAAGTCAAATAATTTTTCATTGGAAAGAAGCAAGATCGAATTGAATTACAATTGATACAAGTAAATAGTGTTATCTCGGTACACGGTCACGTACAAGTGCCTTATTAGCAACTTTGAAACATAATGAGTGTGACCTAAACCATTCATAAGATATACAGTCGATAATGAACTGATTTCTTTGGTTATTGTCAATGGTTAAAACCTATCAATCAAATAATCTTCAGCTGGAGTACCCATAGTAACCCTGAACTTAAAATGACATTAACTTTCAGGAGCGTATCGTAGCGCGTCCATGGTCCAGTGGTAACGCGCTGGACTTGTAATCCAGGTATCGCAGGTTGATTCCCCGCTCCACCACTGACAGTACCAACAGTCTTTTGGACGAGACTTTGAAAAACCCATGTCCCATGTACAATACTTTACATCCAGCACGTAAAGAACTTCTGGAACTGGGGCATCTTCTGTATGTATCATGCACTATCCTAAAATGACTAACATTCTTCCAGAGGCGTCGCCCATATGGGTGTGGATATAAACGCAAAGACAAAAAAAAGGAGCATAGCTAGGCCATATTTCAGTATACACACAACTTTCTAGGGGGTCCAGGGAATTTCCCCCATGGGAAAGCTTGAAATCTTTATCGTCGCAGTTGCATTCTGAGGCATCGAAAAATAATGTACAGCTGATTTCGTCATGCTGAGACCTTTTAAACTCACCCCATTACCCTCTGTATTTTATACATTTTGAACTATATATTTTTTTTCCAACTGATGTTATGCATATATGCATGTTACAATAAATTCGCTTATCGCTAGCTATGTACCTGATTTTAAATCAGTTAATTTCACCGAACAATTAAACAATCTAACAGGTACTTAATTTTGTTCAACTTGTTTTTAATTTAGGCATACCTGAATTAAAAGCCAACCAGAATTCTGACTACTTGAAATACTTGTTAAGATCAAGGGCTGATTTAATTTCAGGCAACTCCTTTATATATAGTATTGTGGAAGACCCTACCTGCGCCCCTCCCCTGACTGCGCGGCCATCTTTGTTTTTCTTGTAGAATCATGAGTTTTGATGGCACATGACCCTAACAGTGGGAAAATAATGATGTCATCACAGTGTGTAAAACCAAAAGACAAGTCAAAATGCACCCAATTTTACCTTCGTTACCTACTTTTACATGTTTTTTCTTAATACCCAAAAAAAAACATCCAAATGTCCCTACTAAACTCATAACTCGGTGAATGCCGCGATCGGCATGTCTGCAATGTTTATCCTTGATGTGTGTGTTAACTTCTTCACTACTTGATGACGTCACACAGTAGGCGGAGTTAGATTCACAAAATGTCGGCAAGTAATTTTTCGTCATGTCTGCTTTTTGACTGTTTTTTGGATAAATGCTTTCTTAATATTGTCGTATCTCTTCACAGATTGATTGAAATTGGATGTGAGTTATCGGCAAATACATTATTTATACTGTATATCGACAATTCAAGTTCCGATCCGCAGACAAAGCTAAGGGAGGCGCCGATCAGGGTGTCGAGGATATTTTAGTATCTACCATCACAGAAGAACAAATATCATGAGACTGCAATCTGTGCAGTACAGTTGATGGCATTCCTATACACTGATGTAAATCAAGAGTGTGATGGGTAACAGACTAATTAAGTCCATCCTTAAAAATGCCTTTGTCGGTTACACAACCCACAAACTTTAACAATTGGTAGGTAGGTAGTTAATGTTTTTGTTTTGTAGTGTTAATTGGCTAAAAGATTGCAACAAATATTTTTCATCGATGAACCAGAAAAAATAAATTGAATCATGACATTTTTCAGGAGTCTGTCGCGTAACTGAAAACAAACAAATTTTGAATGATGGCCTAATTTCTAATAATCCATATATGCAAAATCCAATATATTTTGCATTCAACAGGACATAAATGTATGATTTACTGTCAAAATAAAATTGCTGTAAACTTACATAAAAATGGGATTTTCATTGCTTATGTAAACAAGATTTAAAAACAGATAAATCAAAGATTGAGAATCTAAAGTTGAAATGTAACACTGTGTTATGATTCAGTGTTTGGCTTACCATGGGTGTAGATATTGGGTAAATTAATATCTTAAGTCACCCTTTTTGTAAGGGGTCACCACAGCTGCATTCTTTGGCACATTTAAGCATAAAAAGAAACTTACAGAACATAATAATGAAGGTTTTGACATGCTGATAAGTAATTTCCAAAATGTACTTATTGACTTCAAGGGTAAGAATGCTCATTTCAGTAAGATGAACACCTTCAGAGGATAAACCCCTTCACCTTTGAACATTATTTTTGCACAAGTTATATTTCAATACTTTGTCCTAAACAAGACCAAAAGATTAACTGACCCTTATATTAGATATTGGATCAGTAAGCTGCACACTACATATCCCTCAACCTTCAGTGTTTAGTTTTATTGATGCATTTTTGGAATTTTTAAAAGAAGTGTAAGCACAAACATACTGTGTGCCAGGAATAGCTATGCCACTGTTTACATAAGCCAATCATGTTTCAGGAAGCTACATCACTGCTTACACCAGCCAACTGTGTGCCAGGAAGCTACACCACTGCTTACATTAGCCAACTGTGTGCCAGGAAGCTACACAACTTCTTACACCAGTCAACTGTGTGCCAGGAAGCTACACCACTGCTTACACCAGCCAACTGTGTGCCAGGAAGCCAAGTCCATGCTTACATCATACATCAGCCAACTGTGTGCAAGGAAGCTACACCACTGCTTACACCAGCCAACTGTGTGCCAGGAAGCTACACCACTGCTTACACCAGCCAACTGTGTGCCAGGAAGCTACACCACTGCTTACACCAGCCAACTGTGTGCCAGGAAGCTACACCACTGCTTACACCAGCCAACTGTGTGCCAGGAAGCTACACCACTGCTTACACCAGCCAACTGTGTGCCAGGAAGCTACACCACTGCTTACACCAGCCAACTGTGTGCCAGGAAGCGACATCACTGCTTACACCAGCCAACTGTGTGCCAGGAAGCTACATCACTGCTTACACCATCCAACTGTGCCAGACTGCCAAGTCAATGCTTACATCAGCCAACTGTGTGCCACGAATAGCTATGCCACTGTTTACATAAGCCAATCATGTGCCAGGAAGCTACACCACTGCTTACACCCGCCAACTGTGTGCCAGGAAGCTACACCACTGCTTACACCAGCCAACTGTGTGTCAGGAAGCTACATCACTGCTTACACCATCCAACTGTGCCAGACTGCCAAGACAATGCTTACATCAGCCAACTGTGTGCCAGGAAGCTACACCACTGCTTACACCAGCCAACTGTGTGCCAGGAAGCTACACCACTGCTTACATCAGCTAACTGTGTGCCATGAAGCTACATCACTGCTTACACAATCCAACTGTGCCAGACTGCCAAGTCAATGCTTACATCAGCCAACGGTGTGCCAGGAAGCTACACCACTCCTTACACCAGCCAACTGTGCCAGACTGCCAAGTCAATGCTTACATCAGCCAACGTTGTGCCAGGAAGCTACATCACTGCTTACACCATCCAACTGTGCCAGACTGCCAAGTCAATGCTTACATCAGCCAACTGTGTGCCAGGAAGCTACACCACTCCTTACACCAGCCAACTGTGTGCCAGGAAGCCAAGTCAATGCTTACACCAGCCAACTGTGTGCTGGGAAGCTACACCACTCATTACACCAGCCAACTGTGTGCCAGGAAGTCACACCAATGCTTACACCAGCAAACTGTGTGCCAGGAAGTCACACTTCTGCTTACATCAGCCAACTGTGTACCAGGAAGTCACACCACTGCTTACATCAGCAAACAGTGTGCCAGGAAGTCACACCACTGCTAACATAAGCCAACTGTGTACCAGGAAGTCACACCACTGCTTACATCAGCCAACTGTGTACCAGGAAGCCAAGCCACTGCTTACATCAGCCAACTGTGTACCAGGAAGCCAAGCCACTGCTTACATCAGCCAAATGTGTGACAGGAAGCCAAGCCACTGCTTACATCAGCCAACTGTGTGCCAGGAAGCCAAGCCACTGCTTACATCAGCCAACTGTGTGCCAGGAAGTCACACCACTGCTTACATCAGCAAACAGTGTACCAGGAAGCCAAGCCACTGCTTTCATCAGCCAACTGTGTGCCAGGAAGCCAAGCCACAGCTTACATCAGCCAACTGTGTGCCAGGAAGCCAAGCCACTGCTTTCATCAGCAAACAGTGTACCAGGAAGCCAAGCCAATGCTTACATCAGCCAACTGTCTACCAGGAAGCCAAGCCACTGCTTACATCAGCCAACTGTGTACCAGGAAGCCAAGCCACTGCATACATCAACCAACTGTGTGCCAGGAAGCCAAGCCACTGCTTACTTCAGCAAACAGTGTACCAGGAAGCCAACCCACTGCTTACATCAACCAACTGTGTACCAGGAAGCCAAGCCACTGCTTACATCAGCCAACTGTGTACCAGGTAGCCAAGCCACTGCTTACATCAGCCAACTGTGTACCAGGAAGCCAAGCCACTGCTTACATCAGCCAACTGTGTACCAGGAAGCCAAGCCACTGCTTACATCAGCCAACTGTGTACCAGGAAGCCAAGCCACTGCTTACATCAGCCAACTGTGTACCAGGAAGCCAAGCCACTGCTTACATCAGCCAACTGTGTACCAGGAAGCCAATCCACTGCTTACATCAGTCAACTGTGTACCAGGAAGCCAAGTCAACGCTTACATCAGCCAACTGTGTACCAGGAAGCCAAGCCACTGCTTACATCAGCCAACTGTGTACCAGGAAGCCAAGCCACTGCTTACATCAGCCAACTGTGTACCAGGAAGCCAAGCCACTGCTTACATCAGCCAACTGTGTACCAGGAAGCCAAGCCACTGCTTACAAAACCAGTAAAAAGTTGGAACCCAACCTTAAATTAATGCCATTTCATTTTAGGCATTACAATTACCAATATTGATCCCTGATGGGTTCATTCGTAAGATACCAATATAAATTGGTTGTATCATGATCATTTCAGTTGATAGTTATTTTTCTAAACAGAATTTCTTAGAACACTCAATTACCCTCTCATGTCAGGCAATAAAGTGAGACGAATCAATAACAGAATAATCAAAGATCAATCAATATCCATGACACTAAAACAATTTTATCATCATCAGACAAAAATCACCCATAATTTCCTATCAAAATAAACCCCTACAGTGCTGGATCCATCAATATGAATTATGGTGCTGAATTCAAGAAGAACATTATTATAGACAGGCAAACTTGCCGGAAACTACCATTCATGGAAAGTATATACAGTAGTTTTACAAGCATTCTTTGAAATAAAACAAAAAGCAAAGGACACAGAGGCACTTTTCAATATTTGATTCTTACTCAGAGACGCTCAGTCTCAAGCACATTGTTATTTTTTTATCATTTTGAACTCTTACCAGTCGTAAGGATCTGTTATGAAGTCAATTATGATGGTTTGATAATTTTTCATATCTATATTTGGGTGAGACGCATAAGCACTTTCCAATGATATTGTTGTTTGAATAGTTTTTAGTAACTATCAATGCAATTTGAAAGTACATTATACTTGAGTTGATTTATCTTTATATTATAGTATGATACAATTCTATTTTCAATCATTCTATATATATCAGGCATGGATAAAACACAATAGTTCAATGATTGAGTTCTATCCTAAGTGTGGTAGTAACCACAGGAGATTGTCATGAGTTATCTTCCTTTATACCACCTAGAGTTCTCTCCCTTTATCTCTTCTATAGTATTTAAATTACATTGCATGATTAGAATAAAGAAAACTACATTATCTTAAAGTGCAGCATTTATTTAACAATTAACCTTGTAAAACATGTAGTTAAATCACTTGTTTATTCGTTTCAGAGGAAAATCACAGAAAAATGCCGTAAGTATAGTCATAAAACGTAACAGAACACGAGAAGTGCTGATAATACATTCTGTAAATCATGTACTTAATTATCTTACACATGGAAGACCTCATAGACAAATAACAATTAATTTCATTACATTGTAATCACATGAAACAATAAATTTAGAATTTTGGACTTATAAATTTATAAGACTAAACTTTAACACCTGACAGGGGGCTTGATCCATCCTGCTAGCAAACCTTTGATGTCACTTAATTAATACATAACCTGTTTTAATTCAATGTTTAATGGAGAAATAAGCTTACAATAATTATTACATGCATTAATAATAAGACCATCCTTGGGACCCTTGAAAATAGGTCTTAATATTGAGGTTGAATAAAGAGCAAAACATTGAAAATTGACTTGAAAATTGTGTACTTAAATTTGAGGTGGTCTTATTATTGAATTAGCATTTAAGTGAAGTTTTACTGCATTGAAAATCAGGGCTTTTTTCTTTATAAAGTTTGGTCAGTAAAGGGCCCTATATTCCAAATAAAAATAGTATGGCTTAATTAAAACCTGAAAAATTCCAAAAATCGGCAAGGACTAAAAACGGAAATTCAGCCAAAATGTATCGGTAATTGCATCATTGTAATAGCAAACATTAGCGATAACTTGTCAACAAATCTTTAAATGGTGTCGCCATTTGTAACGAGTGACGTCATGGTTGTTTTGAAGGTCCATTTTTACGCAGAGATTTCAACTGCAAAAACCACTATTGAAAATAAAACATCAGTGAAAATCAAAAAAATACACAGCTTTGTTCTTTCCATAATTTTCAACTTTATTTATATTACTTGTCAGAAGTTCAAGTACAATCAGTCCTTTGATTATTATTCATCACATGTATGCTAAGGACTGCATACAAAGTCTCTCTTCCCTCTGCAAACATATTGCATGAATTCTCGAAACTTATAGCTTGATATATATGTTATAGTGGATTTGGATTTCCCTTTTCCCCAAGAATGATTTGAAACAGATAAATCATCTAATGAATGATTTGTCACGTATTTTTATAAAACAGGACGTGAAGATAAAATTTAGACACAATGAACAATAACAGAAGGTTATTGACATTGTATTATGTGAATAAAAATGTAAGTACAGCATTATTTGTACAAAATGAAGCAAATGTTTGACAAATCTTTATTTTAATCAAACTAGGAAAACAAAATCAATCCAGATGGCGTGACCTAAGACATGCCATTATGTTGTAATATGAGTTACATGCATGTATGTGCTTTAACTACTGGTTGCTTGATATATTTCATACCAATATTTTCATCAGATTTAAAATTTCAGAAAGGTATATGGAACAACAACAACCTAGAAAAACAGTGTTTTTTTTCACTCAGAATTTGTTAAAGGTTGAATAAGAAACTTTAAATTGCACACTTGCAGGGATTGACACTAACTCTAGTCTTTCAGTCCTGCAACCCCCCCCCCCCCCCAAATCACAACGAGACCACCTTGCATTGGAAGCTGAACAGGGAGTAGTTGATTATTGAGACATAAACGACGAAAAAATTTAATTTGAAATTTTTAATTTGAAGTACAACAAGAGTGTTGACTATCACAAAATACGCTTGTTCTACAGTTATGTCCCAGGAGTGTCAAAAAATCAATATAAAAAGGATTATATAAGACAAATTTTAGGTAATTTCTATAATTACAGGGGGATAACTCCCAAGTGACTCGAGCGATATAGCTGGTTATCAAACTTGACTGAGATATTTATGCTCATACACATTCTGACCAAATTTGGTGATGACTAGACAAATGCTACTAAAGTTATTGTCCAATATTTATTTATTTATCCAATTATAGTAATATTAAGCTAATCTGTATTGTATATAACATTCATGAAAAACAAAATCATATACATATGTATTGATATGATGATATGATACATGTAACAAAGTTAGGAAATACAATACAATGTAACACATTTTACTTTTATAGATATTTTAGTCTCTGACGGTATGTTCAAAAGAAGCGTTCATAAAGCAGAACAAAGATATGAATTATTCATACCAAGCTGTCTAAATTTCTCACGTAAGCACAATTGTAAATGCGGTTGAAAAGAGGAGTGAAAGAAAATGGTGAACAAACAATAATCTCCCAGCATGCAATTTCAAAAATCGTTAACATGAGCATGAGGAAAACTATACTAAACGTTGTTTGTAAAGCCAATTTTTAAGGATTATACTATGCACACAACTATTCTGATAATTGAGAGACGCTAAAAATCATTTTAAATACATGTACCGGTACTTTATACAGGAGGGAGTAAATCGCATGTTTACAGCTGCTGTCAAAAGAAAGGACAAAAAAAATCTTACCATACAATATTCTTGTAAGTTAACGTTCAGCAGCACGAACATTTGATTAACAGACAATTACTGCCTGACAAGAACAAGACAAAGCAAACAGACACTGTTATTAAATGTCATCTAAAGCTACACTTTTTGCTGTAATAAAATCGAACTGTACGAGACACTCAATATTCAACAATACAGTAAAACCTCAATAATGCAACCACCCTTGGGACCCTTGGAAACTGGTCTTATTATTGAGGTGGTCTTAATATTGAGATGGAATAACAGTGAAAATGGACTTAATTTTTAGGTGGTTTATTATTGAGGTGGTCTTTAGGTGAGGTTTCACTGTATTCTATAATGTATTCTATAATGTTAATGTTTATATGCTTTGTAATATTACCCCGCTTGCCCAAACAATACTGTTAAGCAAAACCAAAAAATGATCAAAAACTTACGCCCTGCACCCCAAATCCTGGAACTGCCCCTGCAGATACAGTATAAATATTCAATTGAAACCCTAATGGTATATTGATTCACAGATATGGCTATTTTATAATTAAACTAAATGAATTAAAACTAGGAATGTATAATAGACAAAAAATTGACATTTATATCCAAATGCATTTAACTACAATAAGCCAATTCATTTTACTGGCAGTGAAAATTAAAAAAAATGTATCAAACATACTGCAACATGCAGTTAAGATCAGCAATTCTTTGGGAGACGATTGCACTTAAAACTTTAATATTCAAATTTAGGACATGAGTCACATTTCATATCTGACAATGTTTTTAATAAATACACCAAGATCAAAGGTCTTTTCATTAAATTTCTGTTGACAGTAATACACAGAAGAGTTTGGGCACTGTCAATACAATATTGTTAACAGTAAACTTAATAAAAAAGGGTTATAGAGTATAAAAGAGGAATAGATAAAACATAAGATTTAGGCCAAGGAGTTATACAAATATTGTTGTAACAATTATGGTCCAATATTGACTTTCGGCTCATGATACATTATATAACTAATAATTGTACTGAAAATATTCATTTTTATCATACAAATCATCCCTATAACAAAATCATACCAAATATTGCTTTTCTTCATTGTATGTATTGGATTTTTTTCTTTATCTGTTTATAGTATTTTACAACTACTGCTGCATATAGCCTAAATTCCAAGATGACAACGTGTATTACGTAATGTATTCCATTTAAACAAAGCGATGTGATGTCTAAAAATTGATCACTGGAATTGACTTATGTATAATAAACCATGGATTGGAAACTGGCAGATATATGTCCCTAATATTGCTGGTAATGTTTGTTTTGAAAAGGGAATGGGTTTTGCAAACAGCAGTTATATCCATTCTCACCCCTTGACATTGTCATGAATTCAAAAGGAAAAATTATTGTCCATAGTGTATATATATACCGGGATGCTGGTAATTGACTGGTGTTTATTTTTGAAATCCTAATAATTATGTCTTAACAGCTTATTTGCTATACATAATTAGGTCTTCCAAGTACATGTATATATACATGTATATACAGCTGAAGTTTTATTATTTTTAGTGCTTCAGGTACTGTCTTATGAATATTTGGTTAAGTATGTCACATGATATTTTGTTCCTGAAGCAATATTCTAGTCAGTGAACTCATATATTTATAAATACCAGTAATCTTTTAGTTATTGGAACTTTTTACTTTTGTTATGGGACATGAAGTTCTATTAATAGTCATTTATCACTATCAAAGAGTATCAAACCACAGGAGATTGTCACAAGTTTTCTCCCTTTATTTCTTCTAGAGTCCTCTCCCTTTAGCACTTCTGTAGTATATGTATATACATACACCTATGGAAGGGAACAAGGGAGAGAACTCATATACTATAGAAGGGATGAAGGGAGAGAACTCATGACAATCTCCTGTGTATTATAGTACATAGCCCTTCTGTAGTATATGTATATACATACACCTATAGAAGGGGAAAAGGGAGATAACTCATATTCTATAGAAGGGATGAAGGGAGAGAACTCATGACAATCTCCTGTGTATTATAGTGTATAGCCCTTCTGTAGTATATGTATATACATGTATACACCTATAGAAGGGGAAAAGGGAGATAACTCATATTCTATAGAAGGGATGAAGGGAGAGAACTCATGACAATCTCCTGTGTATGATAGTGTTTGCTGGTATTTTCGCGTACCATCTGGTTTCACGGTACTTTGGTATTTTGACAACAAACATACACTGAAACAATTTGGTATAAAAAGAAAGATACGGACAAGAAATGATACTGTTATCATTATTAAACGGTAAAATTGTTGAAAGATGAAACTGAACACAAAAGTTAGTTTTTCTTCCGTTGCAATATACTTTGTTAGTACCAAGAAAAATACAAGCAAACAGTATAAACCCATTCTGTTGTTGCACAAGAGAGAAGTGAGATGGCAAACCGTAAGCATTCAATGGTCACAGAATAGCAGAATCATTAAACCTAACACGAGCATGTAAAGAGTGAATAAAGATATCATATCCAGTGGTGGAACAATAATTGTCACCAATGTTGATATTATATTCTTTATCAAAGAGAGGATTTTCCCAAGGCATAATGTAAACGTTTTGTTTTTATAACACATTCATTAAAAGACAAAGTGCACACAAGGGATATATAATTATGCTAAAAGAAGTTAATTACTCCAGCCTGTGTGAATTAGCATTTCACCTTATATCAACAACCTGAGCTATCTAGGACCCTTCACTTATCAACACATACATAAATCATACATTGACTTGATTTCACATGAACATTGTCTGACCATGTGGTCTGTTTTATTTTGTGTGTAGTGGTGTGTGGTTAGACGGCTGCCTGGTTTGCTCAGTTGGTAGAGCACCATACTAGTGTTAAGACACATAAATAATATATGGTTTATATGTCCGTAGTTCAAGGGGTTGTGGGTTAAAGTCCTGCATCAGTCACACTTTTTCCAATTCATTTACTTTAACGATGTGCTGTGATTGATGGCCCATGGTGATTGAGCCTCAAATGCCAGAAGGGAAGGTTTTAGCTAGTAGGGCAAGACGGCCGTCCGTTTGGCTCAGTCCATAAAACACCATACTAGTGTTTAGGGGTTGTGGGTTCGAACCTCACGTTGAGCAAACTTTCTACCCCTTAGTCCTTACTTTATCCTTATTTATAATGCCAGCAAGTGAGCAAGTTGAACAACACATTGAACAATTATCCTGGAAGATAGGCAGATTCATATTGAAAGGGATTATAGGTTCTTAAAAAGGCCACAGTGAATTCACTTACTGTCAGGATCCTCGACGTATTTTGGAATTCTCGCATTATTAGTAGTATCGAACATTCTTCAACGCACAAAAAATATCAGACGCCGGGACTGTGAGAGTAACTTCCCTTGTCAAGCCTAGACTGTATTTCGTATTTTCTCTCTAAAATGGCGTCTGTTTTGCAGCCGCACAGTCAGTAGTCGTAGAAACGTAAACAATATGGCTGCTTACGGTAAAAATATTGCGATTAGATTTGTATTTTTTTAATTTTATGCGTTTGCTAGCAACATTAAGCTGAAGAAAGTTGTTTAGTACGTAATCCAGTGGACGTTATATTGATATGAGTCATTGTCATGTTTTACAAATGCGCAATTAAATGAAATATACCAGAAAAAGTGATTTCTTACTTCTGTCTGTGTCACCTGTGATTATGTCCGAAAACATTTATGTATATCAAACAATTCTTTAATTCATTCAACTCTGTGAAATCCAGTACATAAATCGTCTTTCTTCCAAAATGACGAAGTTTAGTAAATCAGTAAAATCAGCAGTAATTGAAATGGATTGGGACAAACGGCTAAATTTGCTCTGTCGGTAGTGTAGTGCCTACTAGTGGTGTGGATTTAGATGGCTGCCAAGTTAGCTCAGTCGGTAGAGAGCACTGAACTAGTGTTTAGGAGGTTGTGGGTTCGAGTCCCATATCAGATGCACTTTTCCCCTTGTCAGATATTGAATTACTTCTGAGGTTAGACAGCTGCCTGGTTTACTCATTGGGTACATACTAGTCTTTAAGCATAGCCCAACATCAGACTCACTTTCACCTTGATTTACTTCATAAGAGTGCTGCATTAGTTCTGAGTCCAATAAGGGGATCATGCAATAAGAGTCTGTGATATTATCCAGCAATTTAAACATAATCACCCATCTATTCTTCTTTCTGAATGATAGTGGTGTGGAGTTTGAGGGCCGCCCAGTTTGCTCAGTCGGTAGAGTGGCGTACTAGTGTTTAGGGGGTCATGGGTTCAAGCCCCACATCTGCGAACTTTTCCCCCTTGAATTACTTCGGATCACAATTAAGGGGAGTACCCCCAAGATCACGGCCTACTTTTTGTGATATTCCTGCTACTTCAAGAATTAGTAACACTCCTGGTCATGGGTTTGAGCCTCACATTGAATGAGCTTTTTTGCTTTGATTTAATTAACATGTATTTGTGTTTGCTATACCTGTTGTCTGATGAGTTGTTTTCAGCCTACTTGTTGAGCAATGAGCACTGTGTTATCTCCCTGTGATTGATTAAACTTGGTGAAATACTTGGTAGCATTACCTTAAGGTTTACATCCATTGTGTGAAATTTGATTTGATACATCTGGGACACGTTTTTGATGTCTGTATACATACAGGTTTTAAAAGTTAGCCTTGTTAATAGTTCACCTTTCAGTTTGCTCGTCACAGAGTCAGTGTTGTCAATTGCAGGATGGAGGTATTGTCTCAGTATATGAGCATATTTTTAAATCTGATCTGCTTCAATTTATAAAGCACATGTATTGCATCTGTATGTGTTGCACTATTGAATGTATTTTGTGACAAGTTTAACAGTGCAGCACATTATTTTATTGGTTTTGGCCACAAAGCAGATGAAGATCAAGCAATTTATTCATTACTGCTCTTATATTAAACTTGCATTTGATCAAATTGACTGTTATCATGAATTTCTTATTTGATTGTTTACTGTCTTTTACAGGTTGATTCAATCTAAAGCAGTCTGTATAGTTTGATGAAGTGGTAACAAAAAAAAACACTTGCCAGACTTTTAAAAAAGCCACAATGACTACAGCAGAGAGGTTGAAGACTCCGCTGCTTTTCCCTTGTGCCGCCAGGGTGAAAATGCCGCAGATTGGATCTGAAGATTCTGACATAAAACTGGGTCAGAAAACTAGCCGCTTTGCTCCAGATTCGATTGTTTTTAGAAACCCTACTGAGCCAAATGATCCAATTAGCCGGGATTATCTAAAAAAAGTATCATTTGATCTTGCATTTGAGGAAGAAGTAGTGAAAGAGAGATGTTTTCATGCATTGCCATATGATGAAAAATATTTAGCTGAAGTGTTTGAAATTGGTGATCTTGTTAAATACCCACCCAAAGCAAAGATTCCTGTTGGCAGGCACAATGCACGTGGTGGTGATGTAAGACATATGCCATGTAATCTTACAAAAACAGATAAATCTCATCTAAAACCTCTGAAACGTAGGATTACAGAAAGGGCACATCAGATGCATATTGAAGCTTTGAAAAGACAAGAACTTAGAGAAATTCAAAGAAGAATTATTGAGAAACATAGAGCTTTAGAAAATCTTGAAGAAAAACCTGAAGGAGAGGAAGGAGATGAGACACATTATACTGGAAGTGTGTTTCTAACTGAAACTAAGGTAGATGAGACTTCAGAAGTCCAAAAAACTACAGCCACTCAACGATCCAACACTACTGTCGAACCTTCAATTGAAGAGGAGACAGTCGTAAAAACATCCAGTGAAGAACTTCCTGATCTAGAAGAAAAACGTGGCAATGATTGGGATGCTTATGTCATGTCTTTGATAAGTTCAAATACTGCCAATTGGATCGTATATGAAAGAACTCCGGCTGGAACGAAAAACAGGTATTGTATTATTATAGCACTTACAATGTAGATTGAAAACAATTGAAGAGTGTATAATATGGCTATAATTTTTATTGAATTTTTTTTTAAAGCAACTGACCTGGTCAAAATTGACCCCAGTTTGAGGAACTTCTGTTCAGAGATGTATTATTTAAGTGTCCTACAATGTCTTCAGCTATGTCATTTTGTAAAACAGCCTCCTGTTATAAGTTACGCATGTTGTAAATTGTATATCATATGAATGTAACACATGTAATTAGAATTATTGATATATATAGATAAGGTGCGGTTGATATGCCCAAACTAATATGTAATACATTTTAATGTTCATTCTAGTTTTATCTATCAATGATTTGAATGGTGGTTCTCTTGCTTTTGTTTAATCTGATATTTCCTATATGTTTGCCTCTTGGGTTATTAACTGGACTGACACACTTGTTAAGAATTTGTTTAGTTCATCCTTGCCAAGGTAGGATTTAATCTCGGGACTTTTGCATAGCGAGTCTGGTTTTCTCCCTCGACCTCTATAAATCCCTTCGGTTGTCATTGAAAACATGTTTTATTTGTGATATTTCAGGGAAAAATTGGAGAATCTGCTGAAGCGCTGGTATGGAGCACCTGAACACACTGATCTCGTGCGTGAAGACATGAGTGATAATGAAGTAGACTCTGAAGAGGAAGTAAAAGTACCTAAAAAGAAATGGACAAAGAAGGAAGCAACGTATGAAGTTCTTATTGTTATTGATTTAATTTTGTTTATTTACAAAAATTGACTGCTACTTAGGCTAAATAAAAACTGTGCGAGATACTGGTACCCTGGACTACCATGCTTTTCCATGCTGATCCTAAATTCCTTATTTCATAATGAAGAACAAAAATTGTAACTGCTGCTTAGAACTTCTAAACTAGTTAATATTATGGTTTATTTTAGCTCACTAAATTTGAGCAAAACTATCAATATTGAACTTGTCAATCCCTAACAATCATTTCTTTTACAATTTGAAATAATATTGAAAATGAAATCAATAAATTTCCTACCTACCAACCCTCATATTTTTGTCCAACCTCCCATATTTTGTTCAAACTAAAACAACAAAAATCATGAATAATTGAATAATGCAATGTTGAAGTTCATTGTCATTGTTTTGCTCTTTATTCAACCTCAATATTAGGACCACCTCAATAAGGAGACCCATTTTCAAGTTCCCAAGGGTGGTCTTATTATTGAGGTTTTACTGTACTGTATTTTTTCATGACAGGTTACTTCAAAAGGTGTATAACCTGGAGGAGGACACCCTTCGTGCCGAAGATCCTTACTCAGATAATAACAAAGCTCCCTTTTATCGTCAACCTGCGGGTGTAAGAAGGGCTCGTAAACACGAAGTCAAAGAAGAGCTAGGTAAATTGTTATTTATGATATCTCAATACATTCTTCTTTTTTGTAATCTATGCATATTCCTTTAAAATCTTTTAATCTATTCACATTCAGCGGAAATCTGATACTTTTTAACTATACATGTACTACTATGCTCGGTACATTTAAAAAATGCACATTTTGATATCCGCAATATGTCTTTAAACTATCATTTCAGTGTGTTTAAAACTCATTTTGATATGAAAATACCTGTTAATTGAAAGAAAATTTAACATTCATCATTGCCTAAATGAAATAATATCATGTAAAGTTCTTATCTTGCATACCTAGGCAAGGTCAAGAAATTTGAGAAATGTTACATTTTGCGTTTTTATATGATCTGAGTATATTTCGACCTGAGTCACAGACTTTAATGTGACTGTTACCTTACTGCTCAGGACAGAATAATATTCTGATATCCAAGTAAATAAAATGTTGTCACTTTGTCATTGAAATGGTGGGGGGGGGCAGTTTGATGCATTTGTGTTTGAAATTGAATGCACACATATCAGCTATGAAATTGCTGATTGGTATAAATAGACTACTTTATTGACTACTTTATTGAAGTTTGAGTTATGTATTACTAATTACTTGTCAATCATATGAAGTACTTTAAAATCCTAGTCTACTTCATAATACGATATATTTAACAATCACAAGATAAGAAAGTCTGTTGCCCATGTTTGGCTTAATTTTTCTGCACTCATCAATGACTTCCATAACTTTAATATCTATTTTATCTTGCAATAAAAACCAATGTATAATAGATGAATGTTAATTGATAGTGTGCCAAAGACCAGAGAGCTTATGTCATGGCAAATTGTCCACCATGTGTGCTTGTGTGCATCTGTCCGTTAACTTTTCATTCAAACATCATCACCCCTAAATCGCTTGGCCAAATTTTACAACTTCACAGGAACATTCCTTTGGTGGTCCTCTTTCAAAGTTGTTCAAATGATTATGGTATATAATAAATTGGCCACAGGAGCTAAAATAGATTTTAAAATTAAAAACTTTAAAAATCTCCTTGTCTAGAACCGCATGACCCAGAGCTTTCATATTTTTTAGTGTGTAATATTGTCTTGTGGTCCTCTACCAAGATTGTTCAAATCATGCCCCTTGGGTCAATATTGGTCCCATCCCATAAGTCACATGTTTTATACAGACTTAGATAGGGAATATCTTCGAAAACATGTCTAGAACAAGAAGACCCAGGGTTTTAATGTTTAGTAGGTAGCATTGTCTAGTGGTCCCCTACCAATATTTTACAAATTGTACCCCTGTGTTGAAAACTGGCTCCGCTCTGGGAGTCACAGGTTTTCTATAGAATTACATGGGAAAATCTGAAACCGCATTGCCCAGGGTTTGATATAGGTATGTAGTATTGTTTAGTGGTCTCCTACCAAGATTGTTCAAAGTATGCCTCTGGGGTCAAAACCTACCCTGCCCAGGGCATAACATTGAAAAAAATATCTTGTCCAGAAAAATGCTTATGTAAGGTCCATGTTCACAATGTAGCCAGTAGAGCATCAGGCCCTCATAGGCCCCTTGTTGTTTTACCTTGCACTGATTGAATACCCTTTAGTTCACTTTTATTGACTTTCATATTTATCGATTTGTCAGAATTTACAAGTACATTGTATCTGCTATATTCTATGTGATTTCAAACATTTATAATTCATGAACTAAATTTACATAATATCAAAAACATACCACCATTGTTCCTTTTATTTTGAATAAATGAATTCAGATTATGAATTAAAATTGGCTTTGTGGTTTATTTCATTAATAAAATATAGAAATTTACATCAAAATGAGCAATGTTAATACAACCTTTATAAATCTATTCACTATTTTGTGGGATTACAATGGGAATAATCCCTCCTAGTCGGAATTTGAATGATGTTCAATTATAAAGTTATCTTTATTGATGCGATTTTTCTTGATTGATAAAACTTGCTTTTCTGACACTGTCTGCTGGATACTTAATTATTCATAAAATTTTATTTCTAAAACCCATCAAATTAAAATGTTCTGCCTTGAACTCCCCTGACTTTAAACATGACATTTGGTAAAAGAACCTTGTGCAGTGTTATAAACATTGTCCAATGTAATACTTTTGAATATTACTAACATTTGTGCTATGTACCAAACAGCAAGAGCTGGTGAGTTTATGGGAAATATACTTTTTGCTAAATAAATAAACTTTGTGTTCATTTCAGTGGCTAGCATGAAGGGTTAGTTTCTGTTACAGGAGATTGTTAGGAGTTCTCTCCCTTTATCCTTTCTAGTGTTCTCTCCCTTTATCCATTCTTTAGTACTTCATAACTATACATTATACTATAGAAGAAATTAAGGGAGAGAATTCAAGAAGTGATTAAGGGAGAGAACTCCTGACAATCTCCTGTGTTTTCTGTGTATAAATTGAATGTTTGTAGTGCATAATGATTATACATATGGTAGACTCATAATATATATGTTATAGAAACAGGCATTATTTCAAGACAGGTGTATAACATGTACACGTATGAAAAAATCGTTTTAAGGCACTTTGACAGCTTGTGTCTTTAAGCATGCGTTGGTGATGGTGTTTTCTTGTAGTAGATATACATACAAAGTCATGTGTTAACTTTGATTCCCTAGTTATATTACTGGTACATCTCTAAGACTGTATTGTATAACTTAGTATGAACTCAGTTCCATTATTTACATTCAGATTGTAATTTTTTCTTAACTTTAGAATATAGACAAAGTAAATGTCAATGATAATTCACTCACACACTTGGTATAGAATTAGAGTTTCAGTTGTATGTTGAAGTGACGATCTGTATTTCTGAAGTATGCAAAATAAGTTTAATAAATTTTGAATACAAAAATGTAGCAATGTATACTTGCAAATTCTTTCAATAATATCTGTCTGCTCTCGTTTCAATATTTAGACAAAAACTTGTCTGAGGAGCATTAAGGCAGTATATAATGTGTCTGTCATATTGAACATTGCCCGGTCGATGATCTCAGCTCATCATAAGACATCAGAATTTGCTTTTCAGAGGATGTTGACGCTAGAATTAAGCACTGACAATGTTTTCATAACAAATAATTTGATATAAATCACAATAATGTTGTATCTACTAAACCATAAGTGGTTTTATATCAATACTGGCTGCACAATCTTCATTTGACATTTCCTGTCAAGATTCTGAGGCGACGTCATTTTGTAGTTAATAAATGGAATTGCCATAAAAAGAAAAGTAGGGATCTGATTTCAATATTTTTGGTATTAAATGAAACAAGACTAAGATATCTATAAGAAATAAAACATTCTGAAAAAAAAGATTAAAATGTATATTTTTCGTATTAAAGCAGACACAATAATAAAAAAAAAAAATTGTAAGTGATTGTATTGAGTGGTAGGGATCTGAGATTATAGTGTTTAAGGCTTTATTTTGTTATACACTTCTCTTTTGGTTGCCTGCTGATTGTGTCAACTAACCAGTAATGTTGAGTAGTGTGTCTGTATTAATTATATGAGGGATAAAGTTTTATGTTATATAATTATATCGCTTCAATTTGATATGACTACTGTATAAGTGGTAAAGTTTGCGAGATGGAAAAATTTGTGAATTTTGCAATTGCACAAAATTTGCAAACATTTTCTACAGCATAAATTTCCTCATTTACCAAAGTATACTTTTACCTAAGAATCGTTTAGCCGATACTTGGAGTCCGTTACCCCATTGAGTCATATCCAAAGCAATCTGTGTCCTACAATCAATTATATTATAGCTATTGTTACAACGTGTAGATATTACGATCAAAGTAATTTTCTCGTCATTTCTCAAACATTTATGCACGAAACGTCTTGAATCAGCAATTCACAAACTTTTCGACTCACAATATTATCCACTTATACAGTAAATCTGCTGCTGCTTAAATGTAGCGATCGCCGAAGATATATCTGGTCCATCTGAAAGTAAAATATTTGAACAAGCTTCATCCAGTGTTGAAAACTGCTAAATTGGCTAAAACATCTTTGATTATTACCGATTCAAAAAACTTTGAGAACTGCATTATAATTTGTTCAGACTTCTGAACACATCTGTCATTGTCAGTTTCATATGTAATATAAATTTTATGTAGATTCTGCATTTCATATTTGAAAATATAACTCTTTGATGTTGTTTTAGCGAAGAGTTTGAAGATTTTTATTTAACACTTTTCAATTACTGGTCTTTCTAATCATGTGTGTATGTTTATGTATGAAATTTAAAAAAAAAAAAATGCTGGTTTTTTTTCTTTAATATAATTTTACTTGAAAAAGAAATTAATGGTATGATATGCTTTATAATGACATGTTTTGTAGATAAAAAGTTTTTTTTTTTACAATAAACAGAATATCTATGTTTTTGTGATGATTGCATGACATACAGAAAACTGGTAGAACTAGGATACAGTCTGCATGCATTTGCTGTGAATGATTTGATATGTATTATGTTATGCTTTATATTAACTTGTTATCTTACAAAACATTATATCTCAAGGAAAATACTAGAAATTGATCTGGTATATTATTATGCTAAACATTTATTACGCATATATTATGGTTCGACCTCGTTCATTTGATTTTATCATGTCCGAAATTTTATTGCGAATAATACATGTACATGGTTTCGAATAGCCCATTTCAAGTCAACAAGCATAAGAAGATACATCGGGACCTGATATTTATTTCGGATGATTCCAAGTATTCGGATAGAAATTTATCAAATGAACGAGGTCGGACTGTAGGATTTCTTTTTAATTTATCACATGGTTCATTAATTACACTCTCATCTGTCATTTTTTTATCTCGCTTTTTTGTAAATTGTATTTAGCAATAATGTTATATTTTGTAACCTGATGATACTATACTGTATAATTGCAAGTTACTTTATGACTTAATTTTCTATTAGCTACACCACAACATTTTACTGATGTTGTTTTAAGTGCTATGGATAAGAATCTGAAAAATCGGCAAGGTATATGATGGTGGTTTTGTTAAACTCTTCAGTTTGAGATCAGTCTCAGTGGGATATCCTCAAATCTCAAGATATAAAAATATATGAAATGTATGTAGAGTAAGAATATAGATTATAATTATGTGTCCCCCATATACTTGGGGGAGACATATTGTTTTTGCTTGGGACGTCTGTCTACCCGTCTGTCTGTCTGTCACCGAAAGTGTCTGGTCAAATAACTTGGCACAAAGTTCATTATATCAAGACTTTGTGCAGAGCGTATGTTTCAACCAGCTTGTTTAGAGGTCAAGGTCACACTTACAGATCAAAGGTCATATGACTATATTTCTTGTTTGCTCCATATCTCTTGAACCCCTTCGAAGGATTTTGAAATAACTTGGCACACTGTGTTCATTATATCGAGACTTTGTACAGAGCGTATATTTCAACCAGCTTGTTTAAAGGTCAAGGTCACACTTACAGATCAAAGGTCATATGACTATATTTCTTGTGTGCTCCATATAAAATTACAATTAACTAGTTCTCCATACCATTTTATTAGAACAACCTGTTTCAGTATTACAATTACTGACAAACTGCCATTGTGGAGACATATGGCTTTTGTTTCAAAAACAACCATCTAGATTCATGTCTTTGGAAAGAAAGAAATTTAAGCATTAGTTCAATATTCTACATGATACGATGCAAGTCTTGTCTAGCAGGCATGCTTTACTTTATTGCTTTTCAATTGGAATTGGAAGTTTATATATTTATATAATTATGTATTACAATGAAATACAAGTACCAGTCAATACACTTCTAGTTTGCATAGACTTATCGCTGCTTCCAATATTAAGTTTAAGATAATAAGTTTTTGATAACTTGAGATTGATCTCGAACGAAGCTTTACATGGAACCACTATCTGATTACATTTCCAACATATTTTGTGCTCCTATTGTTTGTTTGCATGTTTATATGTGTCATTTTTGTACATAGACTACAATAAATGTATCAGCATTGATCCAATCCTGTCTGGCTTTTATTGGCTACATTGGAAAGAGATACTGTACGCTACAGGTTGCACCGTTTATAGGATCACTCAGAAATCTCAGCTTAACTTATGCATTGCTGTATTGGAATACCAGCTACAGTAAAATCCCAATAATAAGACCATCATCAGTTCTGGAGAAAATTAGTCTTTGTTTTGAGGTGGTCTGATTATCAAGTTAAGATATGGAAACAAACTGGTCCAGGATGCAGGATAATTATCTTATTGTCAAGGTGGTTTTAATTTCAAGGTGGTCTTTAAGTAACCAGATGTTCCATCTTCTACAGGTTGTTGCTCTTGAGAGGTTGCACTGTACTCCGCAGATGATTAGCTTTGAAGCCAATTTGAATAAAAAAAACCTCATATATAGTAAAACCTCACTTAAAGACCACCTTAAAAATGAGACTATCTCAAAATCAAGAACACAATTTTCAAGTCCATTTTCACTGTTGTTTTTTTCTTGATTCAATCATAATATTAAGACAACCTCAATAATAAGAGTAGGGTCCCAAGGTTGGTTGTATTATTGAGGTTTTACTGTATTAAATTTAATTTTGTCATCAGCTGAAGCAATCTCATTAAATTCAGATTTATAACCGATGTTCGTTATGTAAACTGTGAAGCTGATTTTAATGATCGAGATTGGAGCTTGCCTAACCAAGTGCATTCAACAAGTTTTTAAGTGTTGCTGTTTTCTGACATTTATCTCTCATAAACTTATTGACTATTGATCATGCTCATGTTTGTTGTATTTGATTTGATTCAAGTGTTGTTGCTTTTAGTTGCTAGAAACAACATAATATTTGATATCAATAAGCAGTATTAGTTTGTTTCTATTAGAAACAAGAAAATAAGAATATCATTGAAAGCACTTAGTATCACAGTTTTCAAAAGCGATTTTCAATATTCCTTTGTTGTTCGGTGATTTAAAAACAGCTTAAAACTTCAAGCACATAAATTACAGACATTTATTGGTTATAATCCAGAAAACCTTGTAGGTTAATGTTGACTTTTATGGCCATTGGCTAATTATTAAAGATATCTCATGGAATACATATATTATTATACCATCTCCCGTGGCCCAGTTGTTGAGGCGTCCTCATTGGGAGCGGGAGGTGGAAGTTCGAATCCCGTTAGGAGTCTGTTCTGATATGGCCTGGTGGTGAGCCACCAGCTTGTTAAATAGTGGTTACCGTGTGCCTACCTGCCTGGTCCCTGCCATTAAAGGAAAGGAATCAGGAAACAATGAAGGTGCCTCACAATTAAGTCAGAAATGGCTGGCCCTTTAAATAGGGGTGACACAATGATAAATAAACATTTCATATTTTGAGCTCACAGTATATTCACAATTGGGCCATCATTAAAAAATTGTTAGGTTGGCAGAACCCTACCCAACAAAGTTTAGGTGGATTGGTAGGTAGGCAATTATTTATTTGTTATTGTCATACTAGTGGTAACTATTAATACGTTGCATTCCATTCGGCCCTAAACAATTTGAGTTGAGTAAGTAGGGTATGCCAAACAAACATTTTTTTTAATTATGGCCTTGCAATACAGCAAAATGGTTTTATATTGTTATAATATAGCCTATGTGTTTGATATCATGTACCATATTCCATATGTATTATATCCATGTGACATAATATGTTACATCCTGACAATCGTATGAACTGGTATAATCATCGTTGTTTGTTATCGTTGCTTATAATACAGGGGCGTCGCTTAGCTGAAATTGATGTGTAGGCCTAGTTTTAGGGGGGGGGGGTCCGGAAATTTTGTTGTATCTAGATCGTCAGAGATGTGTTTTAGTGTATATTGCATTCTGGTAAATAATGCTTACAATAAAATCAAAAACATACATTAAATATCCTGTTGCTGTTTTGGGCTTTATATTTTTTTGCCTACATGTCTTATAGAAATCTACGCCCTTGTAACACCAGTATTTTTCGTATGTAGAAAGCTGCAAAGCTAAATGTGTAGCTAAATTGTATGATATATGTGTTTGTCTGTTCATGTTGCTGTCCTTAAATAAAGATTTAATAATTATTCTAATCGCAGAATTTGCCAACTAAAGTCAGAGCCCCTAAGCCTTGTAGGTGTTTCAAGTAATTCTGACATGTTGGGCAAACTCTGCAATATATTTGGTGAAAGTTGTGAACTCTTTTAAGCTTCTGAAAATGTCAGTCATTTGTTACATGTATTTATATGAATAATTTGATGTTGATCTTATAAAAAGGATTAATCAAGAATTTTTGCATACATTTGAAATCAAAGTAGTCTGACATCTTATTGTCATGCAGATGTGTGTTAAACTGACAAGTCTCAATCCTCATGCACACTTACTTTCTGTCCACATTTGATTAATTCAAAGAAAATATTTTTATGGTAAAAACTGTTTTGATAAACATGCTTTAAAGATCTTTTTTCATTTCTTTCACAGGTGCTATTAATACGACTGCTGCTAATATTGAGTTGAAGACAGTAAAACCAGCCCCTCCTCCAACCCTTCGAGACTTTGTCAATCCTGATGTAGGAAAATATGTGATTGAGACAGACAATATGTTTCAGCAGGAGCAACTTACTGGTAACACAATACTTATCAGTTGTATTTACATTGTATAAATTTTGCAGACCATTGTGAATTGTAGACCATTGTGAATTATAAACCATTGTGAGTTGTAGACCATTGTGAGTTGTAGACCATTGTGAATTATAAACCATTGTGAGTTGTAGACCATTGTGAATTATAAACCATTGTGAGTTGTAGACCATTGTGAATTATAAACCATTGTGAGTTGTAGACCATTGTGAATTATAAACCATTGTGAGTTGTAGACCATTGTGAGTTGTAGACCATTGTGAATTGTAAACCATTGTGAGTTGTAGACCATTGTGAGTTGTAGACCATTGTGAGTTGTAGACCATTGTGAGTTGTAGACCATTGTGAGTTGTAGACCATTGTTATAGTTAATTACACAACTTTAATCTAGAAATGCATTTAAATTGTGTTGCATTTCTGCTTACAAAAAGCATAAGTTATGCTTTAAAGCCTTTTACACCAGGGAAACATTCTATTTTCTCTTCAGTAGAAGACTGAGAGCAGTTGAAAGAAAGTTGTTCATAACATGGCACAAATTATTTGATTTGATTTTTATTCAAAGATCTGCTGCATTTGCCGAAGATGATTGCAAACTTATTATATTTATGACTACAATGTTGAAGTATGGAGTGGGTATTGCCTTATGCTGTCTGCATTTTAAAATTAAAAAAAAATGTTGCTGACATACCGAGTATATATTTTCTAAGTAGCAGAAATCAGTTTGATTGAATGCTGACTGCTTATGGGAAAATCTTATGTTAAGCACCAGGAAACAATGTTTCTGTTGGGTCCTGAGCAACAACTAAAGCAGACAAACGATGTGGTATTACAGCCAGTACTGGTTCACTGAAGCATTTCTATATGTTTTCTTGTATTTTTTCTTCATATATATAATTATATAAATATTATATATATAAAATATCATTTTTGTCTGCTAATACTTTTTGTACTAGTTCAAATTTGGCAAATAGTAATAACAAAATATATATAAAAAATCACCTAATTAGACATAAATTTCTTTTATTTAAATAAAATGTTTTATGGACGAAATGGTTGCCCTTCTTTCATCATAAAAAATAAATTACAAAAATATTTACCAATTGTTACTTTCAGGTACCGAACAAGTGTATCAAGCACACGGGGATAAATCCAAGATCGTGATGGAAAGTGACAACAAATACAAGAAAGATTTACAGCCTGGTTTTCCGGAGTCACCAGAAAAATGGTTTCCAGCAACCGATGCCGAGAAACAAGAGCGGCTACGAGATGCGAAGAAACAGAAAAAATACGAGCGAGGTCAAAAACGATGGAAACAACTGCCTGAGCCGATAGATGTAAGATTATTGATAATGATGTTGTAAATGTGCAGGCAGACTTGAGTAAACTTCACAAGCTTTCAAGATGGAAGTTTGAAGTTAACAGTAGTAACAGTAATTGCAGTAACACCAGTATTACTGCTGCCTACCGCTGGCATCAGTACTAGCAGTAATACAGTAATGCATCACTTAAAGACCACCTCAATAATAAGACAACCTCAAAATTAAGAACACAATTTTCAAGTCCATTTTACCATTTATTCAACCTCAATATTAAGACCACCTTAATAAAAATACCAGTTTTCAAGGGTCCCTGCGCTGTTACTGCTGTACCAACTTCACTGATCACCAAGACTTAGTTTCTTTATATACATGTATATGACAATATCTAAGAGTTGAGCATATAACTGTATTTATAAATATATGTATGTGATAAACCTCTGCAAAGTTTTTCTATAACTTTAATACGAAAGAGATAGAGAGAAAGAAAAAGAGATAGAGAGAAAGAAAAAGAGATAGAGAGAAAGGTAAAGAGATAGAAAAGGTTCAGATTAATCCACCTTGTCTTGAACACAAAGATGACATATTTCATGTACCAATGTGCCTTTAAGCCCCGGCCTACGTGTCTCTGTTCTCTGACTTTTACACATGTCTTAATAACAGCAACAGTATAAAGCTGTGAAGTCAATGGCTGGACTACAATGTGCCAGTCAAATGTGTAATGACTGTGAGGGTTTCTAGAATAGGTATATTCATTGTCAATTGATACGGTTTTCATTTTGCACATGAAAGTCAATTGTCATATATGACATTGTATGGTGACTTATCTAATAATGAATGAAGAAATTTTAAACAAAGTGTTCTCTCCTGCAGATGGTGACACACTTGAAATGTTGAGTTGATTTTTATTTTAATACCAAATTGCAAGTTTGTTTTTATAATATGAAAAATGGTGTGGAATATTGTGGTAGCGGTAACCAGCACTGACTTTTTGTTGTGTATATTGACTGTTGTATATGTTGACTGTTGTGTATGTTGACTGTTGTGTAAGTTTTTTCAGTTAAATGTGTAAAGGATGAATTATTTTATTTTAAATTCAATTTTCAATATTGTATTACCTGTAGAATGAAACTGATGCCCGGCCTTATGGATATGATCCAGAATTTTACCGGGAACCAAGCCCTAGAACCATGAAAGCTGGCAAAAGGAATAAAGCTCTTATGCGAGCCAGTCAGTTCTAACTTAAATTATCTCCCTTCAAACACCAGTTTTGTCACTAGAGTTGTTTCCCTTGTTCTTCACTTACCTAATTTATGTTTACTAATATTTTTGGTTAAAGGTCTACCTTTACATTGTGAACCAAAATGTTTTTGTTCAATTCAACTTTTTAGATAGATACGACTCCAGGGAAAGTGTTGCAGTATCCTTGATATGTTTATTCCTGTAAAGTGTTTTGGTGAACCATGACACCTGGAATTCAATCCTGTTCCCCCGGTTGCTGTGAACAAATCCTGTTCCATTTTGCCTCCACTATCATTAATTATTGAGTTGTTTTCAGCTGCTGGATCTTGGTACAACCCCATAACTTGTTTATTTCCAGGTTGAAGAGTTAACATATATCTCCAAACTGAAGAGTTTAGGTTTACCTTCAATTTGAAGAGTAACACATTTCTTCCTGCACCATACTAACACCATACTGACAATTCATACTTGTTTATAACCTGACCCTTTTTGTTCCCTGGTATTTAGGACACAGCGGAGCTGCTGAGCATTCAAGCGCCGGGAGCTGGAGATGATTTTCGGAAGTCAGCTGACTCTCGAACTCGAAGAACGGCGAAAAATAATGCATCCCTCATGCAAATCAGTCAGTAATTTAAACTATTTTTGTAGTTTTAAAACACCTCTTTGTAACTTTACTCTCTAGCAATCCACAATATTACAAATATGCAACATTTTTATAGACAATTTACTTACTTACATCACAAATTATATCTCTGCATTTATAATTATTATTTGTTATCAAAATTATCATTGTGATTTGAATACTTCAGTTGTTTATTTTTTTTCACTTCCAACATCACTTCTGTTTTTTTTCATGGTTGTGTGTTTGTTAAACAAATATGTTCTTTATTCAATGATTGTTTTCTAAAGTACAGTTAGTGACAAAAACTGATTTATTGAAGTCTTGTGCTGGTTGGTAATATGGGTACAGAAGTGAAACATTGTCTTTTTCATTCTAACTTTGTCAATCAAACCTCAAAAATTCTAAATTGGTACCTGTTGATCTGTAGAGTTTTCAAACGGTTATTTATGTTCCATTTTATTACAAAGCTATGGTTAGTAAAAATCATGTTCATAATGTAATATTTGAAAACAATCCAACGTTTTGTGATCAGCAAACTGAACACAAGTTTCAAGTCATTTGTCGTTTGGTTCATGTAGATAAATCGTCACTAGCTTGTGAAAATCTACAATGCAATCTAAGAACTGATAAGAAACAGATGAATACAGGCCTATTTGATTCTCCTAGTCATTCCTTATGGTTGGCCTGGCCATTCCTTGCGCTTCTGTTCCATTACGTATGTAACCTTGAGCCTCCTCAAGTGCCTTTGTTTTATGCATTGTTGTTTTCCCGGAGGTCTGTGTGGGGAGGCACTGTCTTATGTATGTGGGGTTCCCTGTAGCAACTGATTCTCTCTCTGTGAAGCAGACCACCATGTATTGGACTGGCATATTGTTGGAGTATAATAAATAAAGCAAACATATTGAGCCATTAATGTAGCTCTTTTTTTAACAGAACAACAATTATTCTGATCACTTAAGAGTACCAAAGTCATTTTGCTGTCAGCAATCACTTGTGTCTTTTTGATAAGCGCCACTCATGTCATAGGGTTTTACTCAAACAATTTCTTATTATACCATTGAATAGGATGGAATTGCAAACACATTTTGGTGTCCAAACTCATTGACTCATACTAATGGTAACAGCTTTAATGTCTGTGTTTAAATGAAATAGCCGTGTCGTTAGAACAACACTCCTGTATTTGGCTTTTTGAAATTGACTATCAAGATGTACATAATTTAGAATTTGATTTATAATTGAGCGCCGCTGTACGATTTCCAACCTCTTCTTTAAGTGACGTCATTTCCAGAAAACATCACATGTGACGTCACTGTTTACTGACAGTAAGCAATATTTGCCCAATATGACAATATGAAAAGGAAGTGACCATAATTATGGAGTAAATATTGGTTCCTGCTTGCAAATAGCAACATCACATGTTGCGTTTTCTTGAAATGACGTCACTTACAGAAGAGGTTGTAAATCCCATAGCTGCGTTCAAATCATGATTACAGCCAAGTTTGTAATAATGTTAGAGAATTTATGAGACTCATATATACTGACACTTACATGCAGCTGCTGATGATGCTAAAAGTCTTAATTTCAATGATCGAGGAAGTCCCATGCGGAAATACAATCCGGAGGAGTTGTTACGAAAGTTTCAACAACAAAAACGAAAGGACAAAATGCTGAGCGATCCCAGAATGATCAGTAAACTTGTTTTCAGAATGATATTGTGTTGACCAGAATGTATTTTATACAGATTTTTGCATCTGTACTTCCTTTTTTTGCTTCGGAGCAGTTATTTGACTGTTTACTATTAAGCTTTTTTTCAAATATTTTTAAAGCTTTTTCATGTTTTGTTCATGTTATTTTTATATGCATGTCATGTTTCAGAGCTTTCTGTCTTATTTGCTGATATTTCTGTTTTCAAGGAAATCACACACAGAATTTCTGTCTATCAAAATCATACGCGTTAAGTAATAAGAAGAGTATGAAAACTTGAGGGTATCCTAATTTAGTTGAGGGGCTGTCCTTAAAATAATATTTGTTTTGGCATAACCCTTCCTAGCAAATTTTAGGCGGGTAGGAAGGTAGGTATTTTTTTTAAATTATATTTTATGGTCATGCTAGAGTTAACTTAATTTGCACTGCTAAAAAAATTCCCACTCAGGCCCCTAAAAAATATTTTCATTAGGGTCCACTTTCTTGTTTGGTAGGGTTGTGCCAAACAAACATTTTTTAATTCATGCCGTTTACTTAAAATTCCAACTGAAGCCAAAGTTATGGTAAATTTTGCGCGCATGTTGATAAAACGCAATTCTGACGTTTCCGAAATTGATTCAAGCAGCCAAACATTGCTAACCGATATATCTTGCATGTAAGATACAAAATATACACATTGAGGATAAGTGTGACTTACTGTGGCACAAAAAAAAACAATTTTATTTTTCTATTTTTCATCTGTCAGATAAAAGAGATTTGCATGTACTTAAAAGAAAGCATGCTGGATTTATGGACGGTATTGTGTATAATGTGCATACATATTTAATCATTTTATCAGCTTTTGTTGAAATGTGAATTCCAATTATAAATGTCAGTATATCATTTGAAGTCATTTCGAATTGTACAAAGGTCATTCCAAAAGATTTTAATACTCTAAGGTGTAAATGTATGTCATTTCATATAACATGCTGTTATTATGCAAACTCATTGTACTGATTTGCAGATTTTATTGCTGTATGAAATTAATATATCAAATATATTCACCAGATCTGAAATCCATTTACAATCATACATTAAAACTGAATTTTTAAGTATACAAGTATTTTTTTTTAAATTTGACCAATGGCTGGTCCTTAAGGGCCACGTATAACTGTACCCCTTTTTATAATCTGCATTTTTTCTTTCATCACTGTACAGTTGACGAATGGAGATCAAAGTGGCATCTCTCTGGACAATTTGCCGACAGTACTCCGGAAGATCTGATCAATGATATGGCCGACATTCAGCCTCATGTACGGCTGAAGGCGATTGCTACATGTGCAAAGGCGTCAGATTACAAACCCCCTGATGGTAAGTCTCGATAAAATAAAGCATTTTCATGAATAAAAGTATTCTAAGAATAGATGATATAATGCCTACACTTTTTGTCGAAAAATCGAAAAAATAAAATGGCCAAAACTGCAATAAGATATTTAATGTTTGTTTTTTATGTTATTGTAAGCATATTTACCGGAACGAAATAAACACCAATACGCATCTCTGTCTATCTAGCTACAAGAATTTTTCAATTGGGACGATGCCCTGGGATCCCCCTAAAACGAGGCCAAACCAGGCCAGCACATCAATTTCAGCTAACCTACGCCCCTGATCATGGTTCACCAGCTGTGCTGCCTTGTTCTAACACATGTGAATGGATTGCAGCTCGGTGTCTAGAATTCCCCTCCCACTTTGGTTTCTGTTGGGGGGGGGGTTCTAGTTGAGGGTCTGAGACTGTTCCACTTCCATTTCCATGCTCGATAACTAGAAATTGGTGTGTATCTTTCTTTCAAAGCTCTCTATTGGAGACGGTCTCTGGGCAGAAAATTTTGTCCTTCAGCAAGTGAAAATTAAAAAAAAGAATGACATGGTCTTTAAATTATTTTGTTACTTGGGAAAATAGTGTTGATTAATGTTAATTACTTATTGAAGAATATTTCTTCCATTCAGATGATGGTATACAGCTTGTATATCACGGGAAGGACGAGCAGAGAAGGGGTATTCCTGAAAAACTGTATGTAGCATTAGAATGCCTGCTTGATGACCCGGTGGAGAAAATTAGAACAGCTTCTGCTATTACTCTTTACTCCCTCGATCGACCTTCACCTCGAGCTCAAGAAATCTTGTACTCAGCTCTGCAGAGTGAAAATCCTGTCGACCGGTGGGCAGCAGCTCAGTGTCTTGCTCACTACGGTGTTTGCGACTCAGATGTTGTCGGAGAAATACTTCACCAGGTCATGAACACCGAAGATACAATTAAACATGAGCGAGGCATCAACATGCTGGGAATATTGAGTATAACGTCGGTGAGTTGATCCACAAAATATATTATCGTATTTAGATTTCAGTTTTTATTGAAAATATACGCACTTGTTTGAATTCACTCTCCAGGTACCTTCATTTCATGGCATCTATCACTAACGTAATCATGTTGCGAATGTTAGCGTAGTTAAAATACTTTATTCTTTTTTTTAAACTTTCCACAAATTATTCCTAGATTGCAAATTTTATCATTTGTATTGAAATCTGCATAAAGCCAAGAGTGATTGTTCAATAAGTTCAGCTTGTATAATTCAACTTCTAGCCTCAAAACTTCATATCCAGCAACTTGCAATTCTGATGCAATTGTCATACAAGGGACTCAACTCTTACTTAATGAATTCTCACTGAACATATTAGCCTCCCTTTTCAAAACAAATATTTCATGCAAGTTCAATTATTTTTATTTCAGAATTTAGTCCATTCTATGGTTGCTGAGCAACTGAACAGTAGTAGTTGGCGTCACAAGGTGATTGCATGTAAAACTCTCCCAACATTGAAAGGGGACATCAATAAAGTAAGTAGATTAAAGATGCCTTTGATTTTAATCTATAGTCAATAAACAATGGTGGAAAAAGTTCTTAGTACACTACTTTACTGACATATTTTAGGATATTGCAATTAAATATGAATATATCAAATTGAAATTTAACACACAGAAAGTTCAATATGTCTGTAATGCTTCTACTAAATTTCAGCATAAAATATAGCCAATTCATTGAAATCAAGCCAATTGCAAACACCACACAGAAATTAAAAGTCACAGATTAACAGAATGATTTATTATCAAGTGTGACTGCTGTTGGCCGTCTTAACTCATTTTTGAAACCTGGAAATATTGTGAGGTCAACTGATGGCTATGTAGTAGTACAGTATTATGTAAATCAACTTATAATAATGATGTTTTGTGCTAATTTCTGTATAAGTTTATAGTTTGCAACTTGAAAAAATTAATGTTTGAAGACTTTGTGAATTTAAGAATGTGGGGAAAATATCAGCTAGCTTAGTTTTCTCAGAAGTACAAGCATAATAATACTCAATTTGGCAATTTGCAAACAGTTCTGTTCATAAAAAGACTGATATCTCTTTTCTGACCACAAGAAAATATCCAACCTATATGATGGAGAGGACTAAAGATTGTCAAAATTTCTCTCCCTTTTTTACCTTGTTCTCTTCCATAGTACTATATGTACTATAGAAGGGATGAAGGGGGAGAACTCATGACACTCTTCTGTGGTTGAGAGGAGATGGAGATAATACTGTTAAACTGTGTTTATGTTTCAGGATATAACTAACAAGTTATCGGACCTGATGTGGAATGATTGGCACGCAGAAGTGAGGAGAGCTGCTGCACAGTGTCTAGGTAAAACTGGACATGGTCGAGATGTCCATGATGATCTAAGAAATCGAATCCTGGACGGAGATGAGAGAATTAAACTTGAAGCTATCAGCAAAGTGGGACAACTGGGTAGGTACAGAGGCGAAATACAGTAAAATCTCAATAATAAGACCACCTTTGGGACCCTTGAATACTGGTTTTGTTATTGAGGTGGTCTTAATATTGAGGATGAATAAAGAGCAAAACAATGAAAATGGACTCGAAAATAGTGTTCTTAATTGTTAGGTGGTCTTATTATTGAGGTGGTCTTTAAGTGAGGTTTTACTGGGTATCAAACTTACATAAAATTTGCCTGGATAAGCCACTTTTGTTAAAATGTTTGAAAGCTGCTGAACTTGCTTACTGAGACTACTTGTTAAACAAGACCATGTTTTCTTATTCTATTAATTTCCATTTTATATTGCTGGAAATGATTATCATGCGGTAACGTACCTAAGGTTTATTAACTTTTAGTAGCGATTTATGGAATTTTCATGCTTATAAATACATGTATGTAAATAATTGGCTTATGAGCATTTGTACATGTGAATTTATTATTGCAATAGATCTTAGTTAGTTATGTTATACCTAAATTTTAGTTATTGTGTTGCGCTTAGATTTTAATAAGAATTTCTTCAGTAACTTATTATTTATTCTATTTTATCTCTTTCTCTTAAGTAGTTTGATAGATTAACACTTGATAGAAACATGAAAATGCTGTTTGTCCCCACTTATAGGTAGTTCTTGTCCATGTGTCCCAAAAATCATGTGACACACATTGCTCCTTTATGAATTGACCTAGAGCCATCCAACTGAAAATTAATTTTATTCGGACAGACCATGAAAATGTACCATGATGGCACATGTCTACTTCAAACATTCAGCTCCACGTTGATATAAAAAATATCTGTGGACCTTTTTTGTTTACAGGGCGTCCTCAGAGACTGGAGTAAATTCTAGTTTTCTAAATAATTGGTTGGATTTTGTGTTGGGTATGTCAAATTAATGGCCACAGCAATGAAAAAATCAAATCTTAACACAGGGACGTTGTGTAATATCTATATATAGATATGACATTAATAACGACATTGTCCATTTCAGGTATCATGACAGCCAAGCTATTGCCAGCCTTCCTTAAATGTTTTGAAGACGAGTATGTAGCAGTAAGATCTGAAGTCTGTATAACATGTGGAAATATTGCCATCAAAGATGAAGAAATTATTTCAAAACTGATTCAATTGGCAACATTCGACAACATCTGGAAGATAAAAGCTTTAGCATTTCAAGGTAAGAATTGTGTGGCATTGTGGTTTTACAGTTTTTGGTGCGTAAAGTTGAATTACTTGAGTAAAGTGGTCTATCTGCATATTGAGGGCTCAACGCAACACTGTCGTAACTCCTATATAAATTAATAGGAGTTACGACATTGTTGCGTTGAGTCCTCTAATTATAAGTTAAGGTGCATATATTGTTGTTTAACTTTCATAGTACAAAATGTTTTACAACGTCTAGCGAATATTAATTTCGTCTGGATTTTATTTTTCAATTTATGTGCATAACGAAAAATCATGATTATTGGTTAGAATCTGGAAAGCTTTAATTATTAGTTGCCATCTGGGTATAACTATAATGAGTACATGCAAAATACCACAAATTATTTCTGTTAATGTACAGGCTTTTAATATGAACATTGAAAACGCTCCTACTGTATGAATGGTCTTCCTGTGTTGTGATTTTGTTTTATTATTTGGCTTTGTTACCCGGACATATTGTAGAATTATTTCATCAATGCGTAAATGAGACCCTGCATTTAAAAGCTATCTGGATTAGACCTGGGTATCGTGACATTCAGATTCATGACACCCAGGCCTTTCAGGGTTAAAAGGTCACAGGTAGGGTCCGTAGTATAATGGGTTTTTTATTATTATTTGCTATGTGACTATATTGGTGAAAGACATTACCATGCATGTATGCAATACTTATTCTAGGAATTTCAGTTATGTTTTTTATAGTTCACTAACACAGAAACGAATATAGATATGACTTCACTGTGGATACTGTACAGGCGTATCTATAGATACATCAGTCCTGCCCTAATCAGATTATGACACAAATAAATCTCACCAAATTATATGATAACGTCTCGTTTAACCCCTGATATGTTCCGTAATATTTAGCTACTTATGTCTAATTTGTTGTAATGGCAATATTTATGTCAATTAATTGTACAACAAGTAGACATTCCAGTAGTTATGAGTATTTTATTGACTGCCAGTTAATTGCAACATGTTTACATGTAAGCTGTCAAAATTTCTGGAAAAAAGGTATGTTTAACATTTATACCAGGCATGTTAATATATTTGGACAATGATCAACAATTTTATCAGTGTAAAACTTAAGTGTCTATTAATGTTAATAAAAACATTCCATTGTAGGATGTTAATCTATTAGGCTGTTACATTGTTTTGTTATAGATATATAAAACATGTGTACTGGTTATTCGCTCATTCAAGTTCCATCATTATTGATATGTGCAAAGGGAAAGAACTGTGTAGGGGTTTCTTGTCTTGTTTTGTTAGAGTTAACTCCCTTTGGTACTAACTGAAGTTAAGTAGCGTGGGGATTTATGACAAAACATTTACATCAAGATAATTTTACAGTATGTTTAGTTGCCATTACTACATTTTATTGATGAAACATGCTATGATATGGTTGTTATGTAACATAACGTTCGCTTTTCTTGGCAATCTTGTTGAAAGAATGTACATAAACTTAATGCATTGTTGTACATTGGTGAAATACTTGTTTGTGTGTCACGCGTACATGTAAACTTCTTTGGAATTATTAAGCAATTTTGTGATTTTAAATCTAAGCACTGTATTTCATCATATTAGTTCATTTGACATCATCTTCAGTGTTGTGGTCAAACTGATGGCTTGTCAATCGTGAGCGAGCATGTTTTATTTGCATACTTGCTGACTTAGCGTTTTTTCTTGTACTATGCGATTTTGAAATAGCAGCATTTTTGTAAAGGCAAGGTTGTATTTATCTGGCTTCCATTCCATGAAAATACCTAAGTTTTTACATTACTAAGCAAAAACAGTATAAATTTATCGAAAAAGCACAACTTTACAATATTTCTCCTTTTTTTAATTATTTATTAATAAAAATCTTGTAAGACTGATAAAAGATACTTAAGAATTTACTCTCGTATATTTTTTTCTCTCTAGCTCGTTTTCCTGTAGATACTAGTGATTATTTTATATAAACAGAACAAATTCCTAATTATTCTTGTGCGGAACTCAAGACTTCCAGACTTTTCATTCGCACATGCCGAAACAATTGATAATTATATTTAAGACATTTATTGACTTCATACTTAAGTTTTTTCATGAAATCGGATCTAAGATGGTTTGTTAACTTCTGACATAAACCATAATGACTTTGAAGGCTTGATGATTCCAATTTATTGTGGAAAAGCCTTGGCCACAAACTGTGCTTAAGATCATTCCGAATCAAAGACTGCCTTAAATATCTGGGTGTAGTTCTTTTGCTGGCTTGGCTATCATTGTTTATTAACGATGATAATATTTTTTCTCCATCTGTTAGCAGTCTCAGTAGGACCTTACATTGGTTGTCACTTTCATCTTTTAAAAGCTATATGAAAACTGTTTGAACAAATTTTATCATTTCTACCTCCATTCTAGAGAGTTACATATACTTTTTATTACCTCTTAAATATTATGGGATCAGTTTAGTTTCCCAAGGATATAATGTGGCTAATCAACTCATGTTCTGACAGTTTTATGCCGAAATATGTGTGAAATGCTATAATAGTCAATCATATAGCATATCGGAACATTTAACTATGTGTAAAGCACATAAGATATCAAAGCTGGAGGCCACCTCGACACACTTCTTTTACCAGGGGGAACCAGACATCATGTATTTTTAATAGATCTGGTACCCAGCTGTTTTCTAGCAAAAATGATGTTTCACTTTCTTTGGCATGATATTGCTTTGTAATAGGAACCAGACATGATAACATTTGAAGTGGTCTGGTACCCTGTTTCTCTTTAAAGACCTGACAGATGTTTTATTTATGTTGGCTGAACGAAATGCCTCGGTCACATTTGTCCTAGGACAATGTTTAATTGTTTGTGGTTTAGATAAACTGCCTTCATTCAACTATTATGATAACAAAATAAATTTATGTCAGAAAATATTGTCCATACTTACAAAAAACAAGAAAAAACATACAAAATTATCACTTATCAACATTAAGTGGATTTGGATTTTAACCATTTGGATTAAATCATTTTATGTCTACAATGTTTGTTCTAACTTGCTCTCTCCATACACTTCTTTTCTACAATATTAATTCCGACCCACATTTCTGCATTTTCATAACACAAACAAACATTTAACCTAAAAACATAAACCAAGCTGTTTTAATGTGCAAATATCATCAGAAATTGTGCATGTGAAAGTAATGAAGATAAGGTAACATATCAGGGCTTGTATCAAGGCAGAGTTCCAATTGGTTATATCTTATTGCATTTCCTCCCGGTTGGAGTATTTATCGCCTGGCAGATGCATGTTGTAGATAGACAATCATATGAAAATTGGCACAAATGCGCACTTCTCCCTGCTGTGCATTTTTTGCGTCATTACTTTACTACTTTGCAATTCGGTTCATGCATTATTAAAAACGTGAAGATAAATTTTATCAAATTTGGTGACCACCCATTACGTACTATAAGGTATGTAAGCTTGAGATATTGACTCCTTAAAGAGATAAACTGACTTAATCAGGCTGTCAAGTGGGCCCTACTTTTCATCATTTCCTATTTTTCCCTACTTTTTAATTTGCTCCCTTCTTTTTCTTGAAAGAGCCCTACTAACCCTACTTTTTTCAAATCTGAGGTGTTAACTCAAAATATTGTATTCACAGCATGAATTTTAAGCACAGAAGTCTAATCATGGAGAATGAACAGTGTGGTGAATTTTTACCATTTCTGATATTCAAGAAGTAAGGAATAATCCCCTCTATCCCCACTTTTAGGCAATAAAATCCCTTCGCATTATTGCAATACTGCACAAACTGCTTTCTGATTTTACACTGCCTTAAAGTAATATAGCTTAGGACCATTTTATCATCATTTGTGCAATAGACATGCAAAATAGATGACTCCTCTGAGAAATGATATGCATATTGGCAACAATGAAAGAAGTTTATCAATTCACTATAATGCTCTGGGTGTCTCTAAATATTTTCAGGCTGTACAATAATGAGTTGTATACTTTTTGGCAACATCCATTGCCTCTAAATATCCCCCCCATATGGCAAATTGAACGTAGTAGTAGCTATGAAAGTTTGTGGCAGTCTTGTTATGTTTCTTGGTGCCCTCTTTGTTTGGATCTCAGACTTTGTGTTAATTTATTCAGAGCACTTGCCCATTTTGGTAAGTTACTCAGTCAAACCACCAGCCCGAAATCTTTCTTACTAGTCTGAATATATATAACACTAATATTCATAAAAACACAGGAAATCATATATATGTATGTAATACAATATGTTATAGTCATAGATGCAGGGCTCTAGAAATCCACTAGCCCGAAGTCCGGGACTAGTCTAATGCTGAATCAGCTACCAACATTTGAGTTAAAGTTAGTCCCAGACAAGTCTGTTTTTAAAGCTTACCAACATCAGCAATTGTTCAGTTGTAAGTCAAACCTTAGAATCCCACAAACATATACATGTGATTATTACTTTTTTAATTGTGGAGCTATCATTGTGTATGTTTATTTATTACTAAATTGACCTATATTCTCGGACAACTAGCTTCCTATGTCGGACAAGTCAAATTTTACAATTCGATTAGTCTGGGACAAGAGTCTTTGAAAAAAATTGCTGGAGCTCTGAGATGGATTTTTTTTTCATTTCCGAAAAAGTAGATTCACTAAAATTAAGCACTTGCCCATTAAGTCTAGCACTCAGATATTGTTCCTAGCAGGAAATTTAAGTTACTTGAACCTGGGTTCAGGCTAGTAGGTTATAAGAATACAGTTAAGACTGGAATGAAGGCTGGACATCTGAGGTAATGATTGGGAACTTCAAACATATTTTTGCATAGAGGCAGGGGCGTAGCTTATAATAAAAAGCGTTCATTCAAATATTAGGTAAGCAAGGCTCTATCTATTGTACTTTATAATGTTAACATCTCACAAATTAAAAATACCGTAGACGGCATGCAAACCGCTTCACCCCCTTAACCCGTCAGTTTTTATTCAATTTTTAGCTTCTAATATTTTGTATTCCGATGATGAATTGTAAGCACTGGGTGTATTATGCTTAACAGCAGCTACATCACTGCATTTTTTTTACTTAGAAACAAATGCCCTGAATTTGTTATTTTTTGGTCTGGTCCACATTTCATTCATCATTCCTCTCTGTGTCATCCATCATTACCTTAAGTTACATGTTCTTCATTTGTGTATTTTTCTCTAGGACTGCACCTTTTGCAGACAAAAATATTCTAAAAGTATGAGTATTTTGCAGTTCCATTGTCACAAAAATTAGTGATAGTCTATTATGGTCTTAACAAGTTGATGAAAGTATGGCAATCAATACTATGAGTACCATAAATAACACAACAAATACCGGTATAAATGAAGAATTAGATGCCAGAACGGTACCTTCAGTGCACTCTCTATCTTGAAAATTAATTACCAAAATGGGGTTAAATGTGAGGTGAATTAGCTGTTAAATCGATTTAAACCCCCAGTATTTTTACTGACAGTTCTAAGACTGTAAATTGCTGTGTGGTTATTATTTAAATTTTAGATGTATGTTAAGTTCCTCCTTCCCAATGTGCTGTTCCTAAATTTACTTGATATAATATTTATGTTCTTTTCTCTCCCCATTTGGCCCATGATTACTGACTTTCTTGGCTTGTTCCGTGATGTATTCCATCCATTTAACTTTATCCCTCTTGTTGTCCGCTAAATTCTGATGGTCAGCCAGACCATTCCTTTAGCCGTATTCCGATGCATCACCTCCTCCTCCTCTTGAATGTTTTGTAGAGTTTTGTTTCCCTGGGGTCTGTGTGGGGAGGTCTATAAGGTATGTGGCGATCCCTGTAACCATCTCTCTAAATAGTGTAATTGTGGTATCTGTGTTCCCAGAGCAATATAGTAGATCAAAATAATGTGATGAATGGGACTAATAATTGTGGAAGTTAAAAATGATGACACTTAACCTTTACGATAATTGCCCCTGTTTAAGAACTTAAATAATTTACTGCAGCAAGTTTGGCAGGAAGATTCTTATTTACTGTGTTATGGTATGATTTTTATGAGAATCTCTCTTTTCACTGAGAATTTTAGTGTTAGTAGTTTTAAATGCTGGGAAATAGCGCAGTTTTAGTACACTGGTTCAAGGCACTAAACAGTTCGAATAAAATCCATGTCTTGCTCAAGCACTCCGAAATTCCCCTGGGTTCCATATTGCCCATAGCCAGGTGATAATTATGCATTTGAAACAGGAAAAAAGTTAAGAAATTTTCAATACAAAGCACTAGGGACTGTAAAAACAGAAATGTTCAAGACAAAGAGAGAAACTTTCTCCTATCGTACCATTTAATGCCAGTAAAATGTCAGCTGAATTTTCATGATTATATTATGTTCATGCTTTGCTGATAAAACTATGAATAAGTACATGAGGATTGTAGTGGAATGTACATAAGAAGGGAACTATGGAAGGGTTTATGCTACTTAGTTGTAATGACCTTGTTAATTGTCATGACAACAGCTGTAGCTAGGGTTTTTTGGTTCTATTTTAGATATATTATACCAAATTAATGGTCTAAAATTTGATAATGGATTGATTTAAAGTAGTTGACTGATGGACACAATAAATGAATCCAACAGACAGTAATGGTAATGCCAAATCTGATTAATTCATATTGACCAAACCCCTATATCTAAGGGGCTGGTTTATCAAATAGCAGAGGAAATGAGCGGCATCCCTGACACACTGCCAAACCCCTCCTGGGGATTTCTATCTTTAATCGCCATATGACCCTCATATAATATATGATATCTATTTAACATAAAAGTCATGAAAACAGTAAGAAAAGGTAATCCATTCCATACTGTCGTTATTAATCTACTTCCCAGTTCAGAACAGTCTGAATAGTCTACAGATGTATAGTTACTCTCAGTCTCTGTAAATGTTTGGTTACTAATTAACTTTCAGATACATTGAGGTATTATCATTTAGTTTTGAATTGAACCTGAACAAATGAGACAGAAATTGATAGTAGTATCAGGTAACATAGCTTACAATAACTACAACCAGATGTGTTGTATATACTCTGTATAGTGTGCCTTCTTACCAAGGACAGCCCACTCTCTGGATCTTGGTAAAAGCTAAATGCAAACTAAAAGAAATCGGTGGGGGGGGAGATTGAAAAGCAAAAGGCAAAACTGAAAGGCAAAAGACAGCAAGGCAAAACATTAGAAACCGAAAGGCGAAAGACAGGAAAGCTAAGGCAAAACATTAGAAACCGAAAGTCAAAAGACATGAAAGCTAAGGCAAAACATTATAAAATGAAAGGCAAAAGATAGGAAAGCTAAGGCAAAACATTATAAACTGAAAGGCAAAAGATAGGAAAGCTAAGGCAAAACATTATAAACTGAAAGGCAAAAGATAGGAAAGCTAAGGCAAAACATTAGAAACTGAAAGGCAAAAGACAGGAAAGCTAAGGCGAAACACTAGAAACTGAGAGGCAAAAGATAGGAAAGCTAAGGCAAAACATTAGAAACTGAGAGGCAAAATACATGAAAGCTAAGGCGAAACATTAGAAACTGAGAGGCAAAAGACATGAAAGCTAAGGCAAAACATTAGAAACTGAGAGGCAAAAGACATGAAAGCTAAGGCAAAACATTAGAAACTGAGAGGCAGAAGACATGAAAGCTAAGGCAAAACATTAGAAACTGAGAGGCAAAAGACAGGAAAGCTAAGGCAAAACATTAGAAACTGAAAGGCAAAAGACATGAAAGCTAAGGCAAAACATTAGAAACTGAAAGGCAAAAGATAGAAAAGCTAAGGCAAAACATTATAAACTGAAAGGCAAAAGACAGGAAAGCTAAGGCAAAACATTAGAAACTGAAAGGCAAAAGATAGAAAAGCTAAGGCAAAACATTATAAACTGAAAGGCAAAAGACAGGAAAGCTAAGGCAAAACATTAGAAATCGAAAGGCAAAAGACAGGAAAGATAAAGGCAAAACACTAGAGAAAGTGGAAGGCAGAAGACTACAGCTTCTGTTCATGTTTCATTTGAATCAATATGTATATTAATAAAGTAATCTACAATAAACTCCTTCATACAACTTTTGGTACAGAATCCTCCTACTTCTTACTAATATAACTGCATTTTAAAGACAACTGTACTGCTTCTATATTTCTGTACATTAATCGAGATTGTGGCATACTGCCTTAGCTTCCACCCTATCTGTTCACCAGTCTTAAGTCCTTCAGCATGATAGTTATCAAATTCGAATCTTTAAAAAGTTTGAGGTGAAAGGAGCACGACATACAAGAACTATGGTAACAGTGTATAATGTTACATGGCATTAAACTTCATAGATATTCCTTAACCTTTGTCTTAGCTCTGAGAATAGGATATTTGCCTAATCAGAGTTCAGTCTTTTATGAGTCTCAAGCTGGCTTTGCTTTATTGTGGAGTTTTAAAGAAACAGTGACTATAATATTGAGTGACATTTCATGAGGTTCCCACTGAGACAAAAGTTCCGTTTCCTTTCCGCCATTCATTTCAGAATATTTCTAATGCTTCGGATTAGTTATTATTGCAGGACCTGCAGAGTAAAACTATTGCCAACATATGGGTCTAATCTTCAGTTCAGTTTCTGGTCACAGATCAATAATATATTATATATCAGTTTGATGTAAAAAGGCAATAAATTGTACATATAATTCTCCATACTGTGTAGTTTATGGCACCTTGATACAGAGGAGTCATTGTTCTGTGTGTGTTTATCATACCTGGGTCTTCATGTCAGACCATTCAGGAAAGCATTTTGTAGATAGAAACGTGATAAACACTCCATGCCTTATCTTATGATACATATCTTTTTCTTTCTGAAGTATACTTTGTCAGAAAAAAATCAACAACACCTTTTGGCATGCTGAAGGAATTTAACTGATACTATGGTTGCATTATGAATAACATTTTGCACCTCCTTCATAGAGATCGAGTTAATTAACTGAGAGAAGGGGCCTCAACTCTTGAATTCAACTTCTTGTTAACTGATATTAAAGCTGCTAAATATAAGTATGAGTTTGAAATATAATCTCTTAATCTCAGCATCTTTTTTATACCGATCTCATAAATTATGGCTTATTATTTCATATGTAGTACCGTACTTTTATGCTTAATATTGGCAAATTCTCATAACAATTGCATGTATGGGAGAAAACTTATTATGACTTACTTTATCAATTTGGGTTCAAAGACTCTTATTGCTTGTCTCCATGTTTCCAGCATATTGCTAGAAGTAACACTTCCTGATTATATTTGTACTTGTCGGCCTATGCAATAACCATATATGTCAAAATTGTTTGTATTCAATTTACATTGGCCCTGTAGTCTGGTATCCTATGATATTTGTGCCTCAGTCTGATATCCAATTAATACAGACTGGTGCCATTTTGGTGCCGATGATCCTGGATTTTTTTCTGAATGATCGGAAAACCAATCAAACTATATATCAGTAATGCATGCAGCAATTTCTCCACGATGATTAGCAAATTACTGGTAACTTAAATGGACAAGACGACCAGGAAAAGCCCCTCTCTCGGCTAATGATCAGTTCAATCATATTTTATGTCTAATTTGGAATTTTTATGGATATATATGAGTCTGATGGGTCACTATTATGGCACACTGTCGAAGTATTTACATAACTTTATGATAAACAGTAATGGTAATATTTACTTAATTCCGCTACAGGCAGCAACACAAACAGAGGCAGTTAACGAAATTCACATTTACTATAGAATTTTATGGCTCGCAGTATGTGCCATTTAAGGAGATAACTTCGGATATAAATGGATGTATAAATTCTTGCATATTGCTTACCCTATATTCTGACTGTATGATCAGTGTAAATTTAAAGACTGTGAAATGTAATAAAGATTTGGGTTTGGATGACAGCAATAGGCTGATGTTTGTAGGGTCCGATAATGCTGACCAATTTCCTTGCTCCTCCTATTCCCATACATGTTTACCCTTGCTCCCATATTCCCATACATGTTTACCCTTGCTCCCCTATTCCCATACATGTTTACCCTTGCTCCCATATTCCCATACATGTTTACCCTTGCTCCCCTATTCCCATACATGTTTACCCTTGCTCCCATATTCCCATACATGTTTACCCTTGCTCCAATATTCCCATACATGTTTACCCTTGCTCCCATATTCCCATACATGTTTACCCTTGCTCCCATATTCCCATACATGTTTACCCTTGCTCCCATATTCCCATGCATGTTTACCCTTGCTCACCTATTCCCATACATGTTTACCCTTGCTCCCATATTCCCATACATGTTTACCCTTGCTCCACTATTCCCATACATGTTTACCCTTGCTCCACTATTCCCATACATGTTTACCCTTGCTCACCTATTCCCATACATGTTTAACCTTGCTCCCCTATTCCCATACATGTTTACCCTTGCTCCACTATTCCCATACATGTTTACCCTTGCTCCACTATTCCCATACATGTTTACCCTTGCTCCACTATTCCCATACATGTTTACCCTTGCTCACCTATTCCCATACATGTTTAACCTTGCTCCCCTATTCCCATACATGTTTACCCTTGCTCCCCTATTCCCATACATGTTTACCCTTGCTCCCCTATTCCCATACATGTTTACCCTTGCTCCCCTATTCCCATACATGTTTAACCTTGCTCCCCTATTCCCATACATGTTTAACCTTGCTCCCCTATTCCCATACATGTTTAACCTTGCTCCCCTATTCCCATACATGTTTAACCTTGCTCCCCTATTCCCATACATGTTTACCCTTGCTCCCCTATTCCCATACATGTTTAACCTTGCTCCCCTATTCCCATACATGTTTACCCTTGCTCCCCTATTCCCATACATGTTTAACCTTGCTCCCCTATTCCCATACATGTTTACCCTTGCTCCCCTATTCCCATACATGTTTAACCTTGCTCCCCTATTCCCATACATGTTTAACCTTGCTCCCCTATTCCCATACATGTTTAACCTTGCTCCCCTATTCCCATACATGTTTACCCTTGCTCCCCTATTCCCATACATGTTTAACCTTGCTCCCCTATTCCCATACATCTTTACCCTTGCTCCTCCTCGGTGCCTAATGTTTTGTAGACTGTTGTTTTCCTGGGGGTCTGTGTGGGAGGCATTGTCTTATGTAGGTGGCGGTATCTGTAACAACTTAATCACTCACTGATTTTTTTTCAAATCTTATAATGCTTACCAGTAGGACATTGTGAGAAGCTTTTGAAGTATAATTGCTAGCAAGTAGTAGAGATTGATGGACCTTTTGAGAGTGTGATTTAAAGAGTTATAAGTCATGCTTGCTTTTCTTGGTGATAATCTGCAAGGATTTGGTGCCTACTTCAATATTTAACTATATTTTATCGCTTATTCTTGAAAATGCTGATGCTGCCATTAACACAACTGATGATTTATGGGTATTTTTTGTAAGCAATGCATTCCAAAACAGCCTTGACAATATAATGTAATCTCATAATCTGCACATTTATTGAAAACCATGATACATTCCCGTAAAGTATGAAAGTAATAATTGATTGGATAGATAAGCCTTGCTGTTTTAAGTTTTTTATCGCATGATGGTGCAATTCTTGCTTTGAACTTCTCATGTTTTGATACAATCTTGAAGAGGTGAGTGACAGGCTTTGATTGAAAATCGTTACTTATTTCCAAGCACACGCTTGCCGCTTGCCGAATCTTCTGTTTATACCATATATTCCATGTTGATTTTATTGTTGTTGTTATTGATGTGCTAACGTATTTACAAGCATTTGTAATGGTCTTACAATATCTGAAACTGTGGTAGCGTATTTAGATAGTCTGAGTTTAAGGCAGAATTATTGCTCTCAGCATGGTAAAACATATAATTTTGGTTTCTAAGATATTCTGTATTTGTGATCATGAGTCATTACAAAAATGAAAATGTCTCATTTTTAAAAACATCTCCATTTCAGGGCAGGCACTAGTATATATTAATTGATCTTGCTTGGAAACTTAAGCAAAACCATTTGGCAGTTTATAAAGTGAGGTAGCAGTAGTGAATTGTTCGAATTAATGCTATGAGACAATCATTTTCAACACTATTTCACAGTTTTGAGGGATCAATGAAAGACTATCATATCTCCTATGTATTTATATAGGATTTACAATAGTCTTGCACTGAACCCTAGGTTTATAAAGTGATGTAGCAGTTTGTGGAATTTGTTTGAATTTAAATGCTTAATAGAGACAATCATTATTCACACCATTTGACAGTTTATAAAGTGAGGTAGCAGTTAGTGGAATTGTTTCAAGTCATGCTAAAACACAATCATTTTCCACACTATTTGACAGCTTATAAAGTGGGTAAGCAGTCATGGAATTGTTTGTAAAATAATTCTTTGAGACAATCATTTTCCATACCATTATAGACAGTTTATAAAGTGAGGTACCATGGCATTGTTTCAAGTAATGCTAAGACACAATCATTTTCCACACCATTATAGACAGTTTATAATGTGGGTAAAGCGGTTTTTGAATTGTTTTAATTAATACTAAGACACAATCATTTTCCACACCATTATAGACAGTTTATAATGTGGGTAAAGCGGTTTTTGAATTGTTTTAATTAATACTAAGACACAATCATTTTCCACACCATTATAGACAGTTTATAATGTGGGTAAAGCAGTTTTTGAATTGTTTTAATTAATACTAAGACACAATCATTTTCCACACCATTATAGACAGTTTATAATGTGGGTAAAGCGGTTTTTGAATTGTTTTAATTAATACTAAGACACAATCATTTTCCACACCATTATAGACAGTTTATAATGTGGGTAAAGCGGTTTTTGAATTGTTTTAATTAATACTAAGACACAATCATTTTCCACACCATTATAGACAGTTTATAATGTGGGAAAAACAGTTTTTGAATTGTTTGAATTAATACAAAGACACAATCATTTTCCACACCATTTGACAGTTTATAAAGTGAGGTAGCTGTTGGTGGTATTTGTTCCAATTAATGCTATGAGACAATCATTATTCATACCATTTGACAGTTTATAAAGTGAGGTAGCATGGAATTGTTTCAAGTCATGCTAAGAGACAATCATTATCCACACTATTTGACAGTTTATAAAGTGAGGTAGCTGTTGGTGGAATTTGTTCCAAGTAATGCTAAGAGACAATCATTATCCACCCTATTTGACAGTTTATAAAGTGAGGTAGCTGTTGGTGGTATTTGTTCCAAGTAATGCTAAGAGACAATCATTATCCACCCTATTTGACAGTTTATAAAGTGAGGTAGCATGGAAGTGTTTCAAGTAATGCTTAAAGAGACAATCCTTGTGCCTATTCATTTTGCAGATTCCGAGATGTTTAGACCATTGAAATAAGTTATGGATCGGATTATTCCACTTAGTTATGTTTTTACCTGAAATGTTAAGGATTATATACCTTGTGTTATCATTTTCTTATAAAAATGTGTAGCCACATTGTCTGTCTGTAAGATTACAGTACTCTCATGGACGTTTGGTAGATGTGTGAGACAATTTGATGATGCCTGTTATGATGCTGACCTGAGTTATATTTAACTCTTGTATAATTAGTTAATTAAACAATATTACCACAGAACATCTGTTGAATGTCTATAGCTTTACTGAGCAATTCAGGATCAACTATATTACACACAGGATATGATTTTCTTTAGATTTCATTGGAAGCTTATTAAATGATTATGGCTGAAAGTGGCTGGATTCTGGGAAGGTTGGATTTTCAAACAAATCCTGTAAATCACTACAACAATAAATTAAAGGGCTGCTCTTATTGACCTTAGCTGTATAAACAATATGCTTGCTAAAAACAAGGAAATGAGGGTTCTTATTTCAAAGAATCAAGGAAATTCATTCACATTGATGTTTGATTGCTTTAATAATCTGGAAGAAGCATTAGTTACCTATTCATCTGGCTTACGTTTGAGTGTTTGTGTTTATGTTACAGTATTTTGGTGATTAATTGGTTTTCAGTCTGCAATGTGTTTGTATTATCTTGCTTTATTTATGTTAAAGCCATTCGGTTGATACTGATGCTGTATCAATATTTGTGAATTCAGTAAGATCATTTAACTTTGTGGTATTGTGATGATTTTGCAATTAATTTGATCTCTTCAAAGATGTTCTTCAATTTCTTGTCAAGTATTAATGCTATGCTGTTTTTGGACTGCAAAATATTACTCTTTAGGTCATGCATTAGTGATATAACCTGAATAAAAACAACATATACCTGTTTGTTGGTCAGCAAGTCATCTATTCACAAATAAGTGGCTTTTCATAATCCATTGTACTTTTTGGGAATCATTGAGTTGTTATTTAACTATACTGCTTGCTTATATTAAATGCTATATTATGTTCGCTGAACAGATGTTTTTTACCAATTCTGGTCAATGAAATGAATATTCCATGTGAGGAGAAAATTTGTAAAATGGTCTGGAACTGGTAAAAGACATTCCAATACATTTTTAGAAGGATCAATCACAGGCATTTGAATATTTGGATTCCAAAAAAAACATCTATCAATTGACAGACGATGCACACAGGTAGAAGAACACTTGGTGAAAAAAGTGCGTAATGATGTAATGGATTAAGAATGTTTATCACTGTCATCAGTAATCGGATCTATTTCTGATGATGCATCTGTTAAATACATAACTATAAGAATTTTAAAACCTTTCTCAGATCCTATACATCATTTTGAGATTCCTGCAATCCCTTGATGCTGGCTTGTTACCTGTCGTTATGCTTTTAATTGTCAGATAAATGCAAACCATTTGCATGCAAATAATCCATTTTCAAAAACATTGTGAGAACTTTTTTCTGGAAGGGCGTGCTCCTCAATCAAGATTGTTTTATATCCATCTTTGAGTGATGTTCTTTATTTAATGTGTTTTAAATCTCAAACCAGACAGTTTGGATTTGATTGGGGTTACCAACCAATAAGTAAAAATGTATCAGTAACGAGTACTCGCAGAATCTTGCTGCAGGAATAAGATTTCAAATATTTTCAGACTGTAACAACATGTTTGCTATTCAGTACCTTTGTTGAATGCTTGACATGGAAAATACATTTGTTTAACTGCAAAACTATTTCCAATTAGAACTTTAGAAATAATGGAATGTTTTATGTATAAAGGCTTGTTCCTCTTGAGGAAATGCAGACTGTCAAATTAAGATTCTCTGCGTAAATTTATGGATTGATAGTCTGAGATGTTTTTAGAAACTGGCATCAGTCTGAAAACAGCTTTAGTTTAGCTTTTAGAATTTATTAAAGAGAGGAAGAGTGTTAAATATGTTGCTAAATGATTGTTTCTACAGTTTCTGCATGTCGTCAGCTAAGGAGGCATAGGTCTAGTACGATGGAAATACTCGGATCATACGTCAGTCACGTCATCTTTAAAGTAACAAGTTTTTCAGATCACGTTATCACGCCATAACGTTATTAAATTTGCTGCGTCTTTTACAGAATCGACCAAAACTTTAATATTTGGCCTTTAAAATGATCTGCATTTCATCTAAATATTTCAAATTTTCACAAAATTGTGAAGATTTCAAAGTGTTACCTTTTTTTTCGGACACCCTGTATAATCAATGATTCAATTTTCTTTAAACTATTATGTGTGACATGCTGTAAATTGCTCTCAATTTACATCATTTACTTGAAAAATTCTCTCTTTTATACAACTTAGGTATTTGTAACATCCCTGGTGGGTTGATCAATCTACTTCAAGAAAAGCATACGTTTATAAGACATTGTCTGTACAGTTGCTTGTAATTGTACTGCTGTTCTTACTTTAGTAGCAATATTTTACTGTTGGTAACTATCCTTTATCCCAGTCTTTTGAAAAGTCAAGTTGATTGTCTTGAAGAATGAATTGTAAGCAACTACTCATTTTAGTGTCTCTGCATTTCTTAATTTTAGCTTCAGGCATATAATTGTCTTCATTTTGGTTTGAAATTACCGTTGCACAGGTTTTTTGGTCTTTGTGACCAAATTAAGACGTTTCTTTGCCTCTGTTAATGTAATTGTTTAGAGGAGAAGAAGATTCAGACATAATTGTTCCTCATTCATCATGTACCAGGTGGATTAGGGAACTAAAGTAATTGGTTAATTGGCTTTAATTAACTCTTTTAATTGCTGTTTTGAAAATGTTCACCGTTCATTGACATGTGCTGTGCAATAAAGTCCCTCATTGGTGCATGTGTGTGATAAATTTTCCAAAATTGGATTGGCATTTTTTGTAACAAGCATAGTCAAATCTGGTTTGACTTAATTGAATCCTGTTTGACTAGGGTCAATCATGGGGACAGCCATTATGCAGGGGTTTCCCATGCTTGACCATGATATATCCTTCACAACAATCTTCATTTTACTGATACAGTGTAGTACCCAGTACAGTTCTTCTTTGGTGTTCTTCATTTGATCAACCATAATTTTTGTTTTCATTGTAGTCTTTTAAAATACCAAGATGACGTTAAGGCAATTGTTTAGTTCTTCTGTTAAATAAGCACTGCTTGAATCTGTTATTCGAAAAGCCTGATAAACAAAAGTGACATCTGTTATTTCTATGATGCCGGAGTAACCATCAAGCATTGCTATAACACAGAAGTACAGTCATCACACCCCACTTAAATGTCGGATTGTGGCATTATCACAGAATGCACTAGCGTATTAACAATTATGATAACCTAGTACACAAAGTCATGGGGACAAACTTTTACCCCATATTTCTGTAATTGCCATCACAATAAGCAATAATCTTGCTGATCAATGTTCTTATTTTGAACACCAGAATTATGCATCTGATGATTTTTTTATTGCAAAATAATGAAAAAAAATCACAATTTCCCCAAGATTCTGTTTGATTAATTGACTTTTAAATTCAGTTGACAGATTGCTCCCATGGCAATATGATGTTTTGTTATCACCAAGCTATGTTTTGATTTACTTTATGGTATATCACATGATTTGTTGCTGATTGTTCTTATTATAACTTGAAATGGGCAACAATAAACGTTGATTATTGTTGTTAAGTTTCTGATTCCCCTTGGGTCCTTTAATTTTATCTTTCCTTTGGATCTAGATGTTCATTTGCATAAACAAATAAACTCATACTAAAGTTTCCTATACAATTTTTCTCTCCCTATGCATCAGAGTTTATTTTATCCTAATGTTGATCAATTTTGTACAATGGCCATGCAAAGCCTTTTATGGCCTTTGGCTGATTGGCATGTTGTGGAGAATGGAGTGCATCTACAGACTGATGGGTGTCAACTTGTTTCAAAATTACTGTGTCATACAGACATATGTATGCCTATGGATATAGGTAGTAGAAGTTTGTATAGTAGGCTACACATTCCAGTGTTTAGGAGAAATAAATGCTTATTTCAATTGAAATCTAGTTCTGTCTTTAATTTCTGCCATACTTTTGAAACTGAAATGTCTCCTCCACAACAGTATTGCATCCAACTGTCCATACAGTATTCATTGGTACCCATGATTTGTTTTATGCTGATTGACAATTTATGACCAGAGATCTTGTTCTCCTATTACAGGCAGAACTCTATTTTAACCATGTTGCAATTATCCCCATTATCAGTTTGACTATGAGGTTGATGAAAATCAGTTCACATCTGTACTTAAGTGCAAGAGGTCATTCAAGGTAACTGACCATTCATAATTACCCTAGAACAACAATTTTTCTCAGATTTTGATTAGAATTATCCCTGTATACATTGGTTACTGACCAGAGAACACTGAAAAATAGATTAGGCAAGATATCATTGAGTTCATCTGTCACATTCCTTGATTAATTTCTTGTAAATAATTTGTTGATTATCTAAAAGCTGCAAGTTCACCTGAAGTTAACTCTTCTTATGTCAGGTGTGCCATAAATATCTCATTCATTGTGTATAACCATACTTCTATCTATAATTGCACTTGCATTAACATCACATATTGACATGTATTGCCCAAAGCCCCTAACTATTGGAAAAAAGAGGTCTAATTAGTGATAATGACCTAATGGATATGTACTGTTACCATGCATGTTAATGGATTGTTCTTTGGTTTTTAGATCTTTTAGATAATATAAATTAATCATGACTGTAATAACTTTGCTGCTGGGTAGATTTTTAACAGGAATTTTCATTATTGGCAAGGGAAATTTAATTGGTTACAAATGCCTGTTTTCTGTGTATATTTCAAAAATAAAAAGCTGGTGGGAAACATCAGCTGCTTTGGGTGCCTGAGTCTTGAAATGTCATTGGTTCATAATTTACCCTCACACTCAGTGTTTCATTTTTAAAAAAAAGGTAATTAACGGGAGCATTTAGAATTCTTTGCTTTTATTTGTAAACATTTGGTTGTAAAATAAGCTAAAAATACGCAGTTCAACCCTTTTGGCCATATCTTGCTCCTATCAGTAATAAATATAAATAAATAAATTCTCTACAGGAGCCATCATTGCTTACATGATTCAATTACCGTATTCCTATCTTTGCACATGTCACAGGGTGAGAAAAATGTGCAGCCCCATTAGACCGGAATCTGAACGTGGGGCCTTTGGCTTACAGGACGATGCTCTACCACTGAGCTACCCAGCTGCTTACACATCTTCTCCCTTATTTGACGTCCGTACTGTGATACACGTCATATATATGAGCGCTGCTATGGGACTTACAACCTCTTCTGTAAGTGACGTCATTTCAAGAAAACGCAACAAGTAATGCCACTATTTGCAAGCAGGAAGCAATATAATAATTATACGCCATATGGTCACTTTGTTTTCATAAAGCCATATGGGGCAAATAGTGCTTACTGTCAGTAAATGGTGACGTCACATGTGACGTTTTCTGGAAATGACGTAACTTATAGAAGAGGTCGGAAATCGTACAGCGCTGCTCATATATTGTTTGTATCCCTTTTGCTTGTGTTATAGTTTACATGTGTGTATATTTTCTTGTCTCCCTGTGCTTTTGTGATCAGTATGCTCCTTGTACATTTTCTGCTCAACTTCTACATTTGAATAACATGATTGCCATACATAACTGAAGTAACTGTTGAAAAGAGGTGTTAACTTCTAACAAACCACGTAAAATCATGCTTTGACTCCTTCAGCTAGTTAATCATTGTCACAGTTTTTGGAAAAAATAGTGTTTGTTACACTTTTACTGCAGCATATAGTCTAATATCGTGAGCATGTGGCACTTCAGAAAATAAATCTGCAGATTTCATACTTGAGAATGTTCTTGGTTATAATAGCATGTCCACTTGAGGTTGGCTCAGCAAGAAATCTCTCACATGCAGCTGCTACTATCTCCAAACACACTGACCACATGCTTGACTCAGAGTCTTCCCAAATCAATAGAATTTGCCCAAACATATGAGGTGTGGATAATTGAGCTATGATTAGTTTGGCCAGTGCCTTGTAAACAGGCTCAGTGTGGATTGGACTCACAATGAAGTATAGAAGAAATACCATATAGGATAGAATTGTATTGATTCTGGAAAAAAAACTTAATTAAAGTCTGTGACCCATGAGTTCATTGTTGAGAGGTTGGGAGCACATTTCCTTTTTTGGAGAAAATGAGGGGAATTAGATGGAATGGTTTGTTTTGATTTCCAGAACCTCAGGGGGTTTTGTAATATCAGAACTGATGCAGTTAAATGTGACCTTGATGAATCCGATGCCAACTAAATCACAATATTATTAAATGGATATTAGCTGAATTCATTTCAATACAATTCCTTTAATCCTGGGCATGTGTTCAATTGTGTTTGTGATGGTTGGGTTTGAATTTTGCATTATAATTTGATATTTGTTTAGTTTCGAAATTTTAAACCATTATAATTTGGGGTAATAAAGTAATACGTGTTCATCAATAACATATAACTGTATTAATCTTCTTGTAAGTATTAACTGTAGATTGTGAAATCAGAGATGAAATTAGAGAGAGAATTGAGGAATGTATCTGATTTATAATTCATTACTTGCACCTTGATATGTGATTCTCACTCTCATGTTGGCATAAAGTGCTCGGAGCTTATGAAACGGATTAAGGATATAAAACCATATGAGCACTGCTATGGGATTTACAACCTCTACTGTAAGTGAAGAAAATGCAACATGTGATGACAGTATTTGCAAGCAGGAAACAATATTTACTCAATATGGTCACTTTGTTTCACATTGCCATATGGGGCAAATATTGCTTACTGTCAGGACATGGTGACGTCACAATGTGACGTTTCTGGAAATGATGTCACTTAAAGCAGAGGTTGAAAATCGTACAGTGGCGTTCATATATAAAATACATATAAATACATATAAAGCCCTCGAAGTTTGAATGTACAACAAGGCATGGGGTTGATCCTCCAAACATCATTTTGTTTTGTTTTGTTTCGTTGTGTATAAAACCCTTTTTCAGCCCTTTTAAAAAATTGTTTAGTCATATACGGCAGCCAGTTGACCTACCCAGTTTTCCTGGAATTACTTATCAACCAGTACTAACATGCTCAACTGACAACTTCTCCACATGTCCCAATAGCCAATGTCATGAAAGAACATAAACCGCACAACCTAGGAATTGAATCCAGATCTGCCGGGTGACAGACTCTAGTGCTCTACCAACTGAGCTAGCCGGATGAGCTCCTCCAAATATCAATTCCACAAGATACTTATGTTACAAGACGGAAAATAACCAATCCTGTTTTGGTGGTTGAACAATTTGAATGACCATGACCAGAGAAGAAGAAGGATGTCACATTTACATTGTTAGGATTAACCTTGTGATGACAAAGAATGTACTCGCTTGAAGCAATCATTGTTATGCTGAAATGCAAATTTTCTTAATTATGGGTCATTTATATGCACAAGCATTGTTGTGACAGCGGGATGTACTGGCCCGTCATTTACATTCAATTATGCTTGAAACATGTCCATTTCTTTCTGTGATTTAATTGAATCAATTAACATCTATAAATTACGTTCTTGTGGCGTGGCTGGATTGTTGTGCTGGCCATAGTATTTATCCTTTGAACCATGACACGGGTTTTATAGGCTTTCTTTGATTACACTGCTTTAATTGAATTCTGATTGTCCATTCACAGGGACCATAATGACTGGGTGATGCAAGCTTTAAAGAGGTTTGGACATGAGTTATCAATTAATGTCTAAAACATGATTGGGCAGCTTAAACTTTGGACACTTTTATGACTTTTTTATTGTAAGTTCAAGTATTAGTTTATTCAAACCAGGTTGGATGAATAAGATATTGGACAACTTGTTCAGTTATTTTTATTATCTCTTAACCATGCATAGATTCGCACACTTAGATCAAAGTTGAGAAACCAATATATTTTAATGCACCATTGCAAACACTGCATTACACCCTTTTTCTCTAATCTAGTTCTACACCTGTGACTTCTCATTTTGTTTTTGAATTGTCGGATATTGTCGGATAGCCTTCAATGCAACCTTATCACTATACAGTATAGAGAAAGTCTACCAGATGTTTTGAAGCACAAGCGTGAATCCTGTTTACATGCAGCCAATTTTTGTCCGAATTTCTTTATAATCACTCAGTTATCTAAAATGTCTTAAAGGTGCAAACTTCATTCAAGTTTAAATGAAATTTTTTCTTGAAAACAAAATTAATGCATTTTTTGCAATTGTCAGGTTTCACTTTACTGTTCTTTTATGAATGTGAAGCGCAGTATGCCAGTATTTCTGAGCCAGAGAAAGATGATGACACTTTTGAGAAAAGGGGAAAACATTTAATACATACCGATATACTTTGTATAATAAAACTAAATAATAAATAACTTTATTTCATGAAGGTAACATAAAATTATTAAGACAACAGAAAAGTGACAAGTCTTATTTACAATATGGCCTTCAAAACTGAATGCAAATAAACGAAACACATTCAAACATTATAACCATATATCATATGAATTACTTGATATATCAGTAAAAATTAACCTTATGAACAACAATCAACAATCACTGATACAGTGATTCATATTAATCTGAATTAACATGTTAAAGAAATAAAAACTTGTTTATATATTGTTTAAACCTATTTAATGTATATATCTGTCATAAGATTGTCTCAAAGTATCATATACAGTGTTCCGAGCTTCAAAATGACCATATACGAAGAATATTTACTCCTAGGCTTACAGGTTTTATTTTCAGCTGTTTTTTATAGCCTGTTTTCAGCTATATTCCCAATGCCAAATGCCTAAATAGTAAGACCACACTTGGGACCTTGAAAACTGGTCTTCTTATTGCAATGGTCTTAATATTGAGGTTGAATAGATAAGAGTGATGGAAATAGACTTGAAAATTATGTTCTTAATTTTGAGATGGTCTAATTATTGAGTTGTTCTTAAAGTGAGGTTTTACTGTTCTTGAAATGATATCTGAGATTTTCATACTATGTAGGTGACCGAATTGATTCCCTGTCGGATGTTTATACTAAAAAGCGTGTCAGGGTTTCACCAGCAAGTCGTTAAAATCTGTCTAAGATTTACACTGAAAACAAGAACTTGATTATTATTACATCTTATCAAAGCTTTTGCATGGTAACTTTGATTGATTTTCTACTAAAATCTCGGAGTTACATCAAATTATGTTCTCATGCGTCTTCCTGTCAGAGATTTCTGTAGAGAAATTCTAAGAACGTAGGGTTGTTAATAAATTTACAAAAATAAACAGGCTTAAATATATCGGAAATAATTTGCCGACAAATTGCAATGCTACATCAATTTCAAATTTTCTCTATTTTTGTAGAGACAATTTCAGCTGTAAAAATAATGAGAAATGCTTTATGTATAAGTCTCGTAAGTCTGCTCAATTTGGCAGACTATTTGAACTATCAAATATGTTTTCTGTAATAGCAGCGGATTATCAATAATGATGTCTGGAATTTCCGAGCATTTTTTCTTTCAGTTTTACTGATAAACACCTAGGTTTTGTGTAGCATATTGTATGCTCAGTTCAATTTCCTACTCCTGCCAGATCTTTATTGACATCAATCAGACACACCTTTACTATAATTTATGGACTGTCTTCCTGTACTGATTAAATTTAATGCTTGTTTAAGCTGCTTTGTAAGAAATTTAATTAGAATTACCGATGCTAATCTGCAGTTCTTACCAGTATGCCAGATGTGTTCTATAAATTGCACTGGTATTGTATGAGTCTTTTACCTGCAATCTTTAGGACCCTTTTCGCATAATTATTCTTCGCTTTCCCCATGTGCTGTTCCTTTATTTTATACAATATTCATGTTCTTTTCTCCCCCCCCCCCCCACCCTTTTTCGGCCTATGTTTAAGTACTGACTTTCTTGGCTTGTTCTGTGATGTATTCCATCCATTACACGTTACCCCAAATTCACCATACACATTTTTTTTATGGTTGTCCGGAGCCCATTCCTTGTGCCCCTATTCCCTTGTATATTTACCTTGCTCCTACTCTAAGCCCCTAATGCCATGTAGACTGTTGTTTACCTGGTATGTGGGGGGAGTTTTGTCTTTGTGTGTGGCATTCCCTATAACATCTTATTCTACCTTTTAAATCGAGATCTGCCTATAAGTCCAATACTTCAATTATAAAGTTCTAACTCCAGGTGCCTGGTGAAATGTTCCGATTTTTACAACTAATTCTTTGATGAATTCCTGAATTGTCAATTTTTTGTTCCAAGTCTGCTTGTTCATTTTCAGCATCCTGTAAGTTTTTACTACTGTGTGTACAATAAAGAGGCTTTTATAATTGTGGTGCATCAACATCTCTCTTTTCTTCCATGGCTTGAAGGTCTGCATTGTGAATTCAGTATGTATACTAGAACCAAAGTGTATGCGTGACTTTGACTGTCCTCTTTATGCAACTCTCTTCATTAAAATCTCACTGCTATGCACAAATGTTTAATTATCCACCTGAGCTTGCAAAATGTTCTACAAATGAGATTTCCTGTCTTCAATAATTTGTAACAGGTGGGATATATGCAGGGCTAGAATTTAACTTTTTTGTGCACTTGCAAATTTGGCCAGTGCCTAAAATTTCAACTGGCCAAATGTGAAACCAACTAGCCAAAACAATTTTCGCTGAAATTTACAGTCTACTCATTATGTATACGTGCTGTTGACAACCTGTTGCTATGGGGGTAATATGGCGAGAAGCAAAAGAAAGAGGTTAAAACTAGTTTGTTTTAACCTTGAACATACATGTTTATTTTGGAATCCAATCAAATTAAATATAACAGTTATGTTCTTAACTTGAAATCCACTCGCCAAAAAATGCCAGCTTAAGAAATCTCAACTCGCATTTTTAAAATACAGCTTGCATTTTGCGAGTGGCGAGTGCTTAAATTCGAGCCCTGATATGTGTTTTGTTATAGTTTTCCAAAAATTGTGACTCCTATCAAAATATTAAGTCATGGCTTGACCTCCATTTATCTTAAAATACTGCTGAATTTCATAAAAAAAACAGCCACCAATAATCAAATAAACTATACAAAAAACTCTCTATTTTCTCACACTCTGTTGTATCTAAGCCAATATAAAAAAACTGACTAGTTTTTACACCAATCTAATGGCCTATGTCACTCAGCATACAAAATATTATCAAATCTGAAGTCATAAATTTGGCAGAAATTCAAAATCAGAAAGGAGGTCTTGTGTTTATATCTATATAACCATGTTTCATGCTTCTGGCAGATCTACCCAGGGAATCTGTTATAGTTTGATAAGGGAAATTTTGTCGAATTTTTCCTTCATACTGAAGGTTTATTATATTCTTGTGCAACTGAAGATTTCATAAGATGTAATATTTATACTATTTGGTTTTGAATTGAATTACGGTAGAACTTCGAAACCTCTAACAGTTTTGGCTCGAACACAGTAGAATTACTTTGAACAGGTTCTTAAGTTGCAGCCAATTATTCCTTCTTATTTCATATAAATTGGTATAATTTCAACCCAAAATTTATTATCTTAACCATATTGATAAGGCATTATAGTGCACTAGCACTGGGAACAGTCAGTTCATACAATGTCATACACATGTATGCCATAGATGCCTTGAACAATAGATATGGCTCGAACTAATTGCTAGATCCGATGGCAGTTCGAGGTTTCATTGGCGTTGCGCATGGTTGTTTCAAAGCTGTGATGTCTATATTGTTTGTATATCACAGTTTCATGGTGTTATTTATATGTTGAGTTGTTTACATGCCTGCAGATCATGTCATTTCTTATATTGTCAATTTGAGTTATATCTTTTACCTGCTTATGTATTACTTTGACCATCTAGTTTCCTCACTATTATGAAGTATGTGTGTTTTTGCAAATTAAATAAGAAAAATATATATATTAAATATTCAGTTATTTATTTTTCCTTTAAAATATTGGAAAAATATACGGCAACATTTTAGACATAGCCTTTTCACAGTGCACCAAAGTCAATTTTAATGGTCAATTTTCATCTATTTTAGGCATGTATGGAAGTATCGATTTTTAAAATATATATAGATCGATAATCGATCAACAGAATAATATCATTGATACATCAGTATCGTTCCTATTGAAGGCAGCTCTATTTCTGACAGAAATTATCCGTCATAGGCTTCATTTTCTATCTAATGACACAACCAGTGCTATCATACAGCTTTTGACCAAACTCTCAGCGAAATGCTGAGTTTCAAGCCAACAACATCCGGATTTTGTATATTCCAGAAAAATGAGATATTAGGAACATAGTCTCAAGTTTATTTTGATTCTTTCTTGTGTCTTTCTGACTATTTTATCAGTGTCTACTTTGATTGTTCTGCTTAGTTCCTAAATTATTGATTCAAACAAGGTATAAGTGTATGTTTTGGGACTTGTTATATGGGGACAGTACCTAATAAAGGAAGGTTTCAGAAATATTTTATGACTCATGTGTGGGAAATTGGTGCTCCTACTGGTTGGAACTGTCTGGCAATATGCACAATTTGTTGCTGAGTGTTGAATACATTTATAAGACAAAATAGAATTTGGCATTTAGCGATAATGCTGTTTGCCAAGAACAAAAAACTTCTCCTGGCTTTTTGCAGACTACACTACGTTGTTCATTCATTGAGATTCAATAGGATGTTTTACTATGACAATTGATACATTGCTTTTAATGGCTCAGACCATAATAATCCTTCCTTACAGATTTATGGCAATAGACAGTCACGTATTTGTTCCTGCAACATTACCTGTTTATTGGTAACAGTCTGTTTTGTACCAGAAGTGGTTGAAACAATTTGCAGAGCAGAAAAGGCCACTTAAGCAAATCATAACTTCCTTAGATAGATAAGACAAAAGAAAACGAAGGAGGCATGCAGATGCATACAAGCTTAACCATACTACTAGAAACTTGGTGCTGATTATACTGTATCTTTTCAGCAACATATTTATTATTTTGTGCCTTTAGTTTGAAAAAAAAGAGCTGAAAGATGTTATGGAAGAGATATTAAGTTGTTACAGGGAACGCCACATATGTCAAAATAAACACAATGCCTCCCCACACAGACCCCCTGGGAAACAACAGCCTTCAAAACATAAGGCACTGAGGATCAGGTGCAAGGGGTACATGTGTTGGAATAGAGGAGCAAGGAATGGTCTGGTCAACAGTCCAAGACAACCTCGGAGAATTCAGCAGGACAACAAGGGGGGGAGCAATACAACCCCTTGACGTATTCTCATTTTTATGAATTTACACCAATTCACCCTACCGTTTGTTTATATCCATTAGCTCTGGATTATATGGAACCTAGAAATAAAGCCTTGGAACTTGTTTTTCTCTACTTTGTTTTATTATTTGGAATTAAGAACAGGTACAGGTTAAGTGAGTTTTACTGTTATGTTACCTTGCACTTATTGCTTGGAATTCCAGCAGTTTATATCATGAGGCAATGCTAACGTCTCTGAAACATAGCACTATCAGCAAAGGCATGTTCTCATTTGGTTATTGTACTTTGGTCTCTTTCATATGTAGTGATAAAGCCCACTTCCAACAGACTAGTGTTGGGTTAGCTCTTTAACGACTTGGTTGAGTGTCCGCTTTGGGTGCAAGAGGTCCCGGGTTCAATGGGGTCATGTTTTTTTCCTTTGGTATTTACAATGCTTATACTAAAAGTCCTCATTTTTTGCAATCTAGTGGACTTTACTGTAGTACAATCTTTGTTTTATAATTAACTTCTGATAAGTGATATAAACAGCCCCTTATCTGTGTTCTTCTTCTTCAAGTTTGCTTTTCCTGAGTTTCTTGATGTTTACTGTATGTACTGTATGTTATTGTGGTATCAATAACTTTAAGTCTGTCTCTGCACTCATCTATTTCTGTACTAATTGCTATGTGGCATTGAGTGATTGAAAGTCCAGTACTGATACACATTAATATTCACCCTGACGTACATAATGTCAATAAGCATGAATGTCTGATTTCGTGCTGAGGGATTATAGCACGAGTACATTCAAGTAATCATGTGCACATTTTAAAATGATTACACCCTTGTGTGTTTAGACTCAGCATTGAATTTTTTGTCCATTATAACTAATTCCAATTTTCAGTTTTTCCTGCCACCAAAGGTACAGAACCGGATATCACATTTTGACTGCTGTAACACACGATGAATACCGTGTAAGTGGTAGATTTTGTGATGTGGAAAAATTCGCAAACACTTTTCCCAGCGTAAAAGTCCATTTCCACTGTACACGTAAACAATATGTACATCAATTATCTAATATTAATTTTTACAATGTGGCGATATATTGAACACTATGATTTCGGCAATTTGCAAACATTTCCCCACTGGAAACATCACGAATCGGCAAATCGCAAACTTTTCGACACGCAATATTATCCACTTATACAGTATATATAATCATCAGCATTAAGTTGATGTTTTGTATCTTTGAGTGATAGATACTGAAAGCTTTTGTTGTTTTTGGCAGAATTCAACCACTAGCTAAGGGTGTAAATGATTATACTTCTCAGAATAACTTCTAATCTTACTCCTTCATTTAATACTTCCTTGTTTCGCTTAAAGCTTACCTTCTTTTGATGAGGAGATTTTGCTGTAGTTTCAAAGATAATTGCCCACATCTTATTGCGATAAATATTATGTTCCAGTTTAACGTCACTGACTTATCATTAATTGAAAATAATTATGGTTATCTGTAGGAAAAAAAACAAATGATATATGGAATAAACGCTTGTTTATTTTTTGTTACTTTTACACATAATGTTTGTGCATTCTGTTTCTGTGATTTGGGCAGATCTGATAATAAGCAACAACATTGTTTTTTGAGAATCTATACCATATGTTTTATTTGCTATCCATGAGACGTAAATATTTGTACAGAAAGTCACATTTACTAGCAGTGTTTTTGTTTCTGTTGAGCTAAGTGAAAATAAGCGGTTATGTTTGTGATTGGTAACAAACCATGTTTATATTACAACATCTGTTATTAATGTTATTTAATGATGAGAATTTATGCACTGTTGCAATGGAGTGATTTTTTACACCTTCTAAAATAACTGACAATAATATTGTGTTAAATCCAAATGTTTTGTATAGGATTGAATCAGTATAAGAAAACTACAGTCGGACCTCGTTTATTTGACAACCTTCTATCTGAATACTTGGTATCATCCGAAATAAGTATCACGTCCCGATGTAACTTCATGAAGGCATGTCAAATTGAAAAGGGCTATTCGAAACCATGTTTTACTCAAAATAATTTTTAGGATTGAATGAGGTTAGACTGTATAAGGCTTACCAAAGACTTACTTAAAAGATGTTACATTATCGTCAATAAACAAAAAGTGAAGTAAATTGATGCCTTTCAGATTCTTTCATCTTGTTTATATATACTACAAAATGCTATCAAAAGTTGTTTACTCCCAAGAATATGATTAAGCTGGAGACAATACTATATTTTCATGTTATACTATCATGATTTATAATGTAATAATGCACTTGTATATAATAAGGATCTGTCGTAAAACCTTTGAGAGTCCTGTATCAGATGATAATAATCAAATTTTCCTTAGAATAAGATAGTAGATTATATTTACCGGGCTGAGTTGATAATTAACCGAGATTATAAACATTTCATAACATTGAGAAGATTAAACCATAGAAGCCAGGATCTAGGGCAGTAAAGTGGCCCCTTTTTGTTAAGAATAATCACGGACCGTATAAACCATAGGTCCGTGGAATAATTTAATGATTATTTAGCTGATCACTTTAGTATTCCAATTGCAAATAACACAGCTTTTGACAGTTAAAAACAATTTTTCCATCAATGAAAAACATGCCCCATTTGGTAGTTCCTCAATATTTATGTCCCTTAAGCTTAATTAAGCTCAATTGCATTCAAATGGACATTCAGAATTATAAACATAATACAAACAGAGCCGTGAAAGATGAAAGCATGGAGAACTTTACTGATAGTGAAGCAGAAATGCAGGTAACACCTGTGGCTCCCTATATGTTGTCTTATTAGTTTGGTTCATAATGATGTTTAGTCAGGGGCGTAGATTCCTGTAGGCCATGGCCTACACTTTTTTTTTTTTAAAAATCGAGAGAAAAAATTGCCAAAACTGGACTAAGATATTTAATGTATGTTTTTGATGTTATTGTAAGCATATTTACCAGAACGAAATATAAATGTCCCAAAAACGCAACTCTGACGATCTAATTACAATTTTTTTCGGGGAACCAATGCCCCCCCCCCCGGACCCCCCAAAAACTAGGCCTCCACATGAGTTACAGCTAAGCTACGCCTGCCTCTGGGTCACTGTCACTGAAAGTTGACAACATAGAGAACTTTACTGATAGTGAAACAGACATGCAGGTTACACCTGGCTCCCTTTATGTTATCTTATTAATTTCATTCATCATGATGTTGTAGTGTACTACATCAGTTCTGTGGTGAAGCTCTCAAATTGCTACACATGTCTATTTGCATTTTCTCATGTGTCATTTATACTGTGTCAGTTGTAGGTTTCCAATTAGAGACATACCATTGGTTTCCTATGGAAAATCAGACGAACTGAGCATTTAATTACATTTGTTAAGGACACCATTAAGTTATTTATCCCTTGTGAAGGAAGTTTTCCTCTATTAAGGTTTCCATTAGTGTATCTGGAGTCCACTTTTATTGTCCAAGATTTCTGTAATATAATACCACTGGATTAGTCCATCTTCATTTCTTGGTTAATGACAATAAATTACTCCTGCAGTTGCTAAGTAACCATTTTGTGACATTTTTATGTATTCTCACTGGAATATCACGTTTTATTTCTTTTTTTTCCACTGCAAATGTTTTCTTGTGGATTAACTATTTGTTGGTCATCTTTATTGTAATGTTCTTATTTTGCTAATAATGGCTTGCAAGCAATGGGTTCCATCTGATGTAAAAGATTTTCCTCAGTTTTCCTCAATTTAGCTCTAGTAAAAAAAATAATTTTTATTTAAAAGCTTCGGGTTTTCAAAAGTGATACTTCTCTTAATGTGTGATTAATGCATGCTGTGTCTAAGATCACTCAAGTTTGGTAAAGATAGTCCTAGTTGGAATAAATCTATTTAAGAATGATCTGTGATATCTCAATTAAATATAAAAAAAAATCATTTTTAGCAATACTAAATGCTGAAAATGTTACGCCCTTAGGGGAAAGCAGATCTCATTGACTGAAAAGAATTGCCAATCCATTATCTGAGAGAATTAATAAGTATAAATATATGTGTGTCATTCAACTAGTAATCTTGTAGTAATAAATTGGACAATGAAAGAATTAAAAGCCCTGCCTCAATCTCTCGGAGTTATAAACACTCTTCTGATTGCATGCTATCGTCTCATTGTTCTCAGCTCTAAGGTTATCATTACTCTCCTTCTCTGATAGGAAATCTAGGTAAATAAATGGAACAAATCAGGGACACACAGGAAAGTGATTTGTTCTATAGCAAGTTGAACCACATTGTGCAATTAATATTTGAGAATTAATGCACATGGAATGATGTATTTCTGTTGGTTATTCTGATTGGTGCCATGTTGATTGAGTATATGTTTCGCACATCAGATACTTTATAGACTTTAAGTTTAAATTATTTGCTTGTGTTATTTTATGTCACCCTTTTGCTTCTGAGAGCAACGCGTTTTCAATGGTGAAAGAAGATTCATTGTTAATTTAAATGAGGAGACTGGCATATGAGCGAAATCCCAAAATGTTCCGTTCCTACCAGTCGAATGTCTCTCTCTTCCTCTCGGGGGATTTAAAATGGGTTAAATTTAAACGTCCATTGATAAAAAGCAATTGAATTCATGAGTGCAAAGCAAAAAGGGGATCATGATCGTATTAAATCGAGTTTCTCTCATGCTTTACAATGTTTGCTATTATGAAACATTTTCTGGTCTAAAATAGCAATTTACAAGACAATTCAATCAGTCATTATTTCTTTCCTTTGTTCAGATTATTTGGTCAAAATTCTCCAACAAAAAAGGTCACCCTTATGAGGAACATTAACCAAATAGCATCTAAAACTGTTATCAGATGGCATGACAATTCTGTGAGAAAATTTAGAGAATTAAAGTTCTAATCTAACAAGATAGGACAATAGCTTCATTGTAACTACATCATGCTTCAGTTCTTAATCCAATAAGATACTTTATTTGATCTGGGAGAAAATTGGCAGACTAATTGAATCATTGTGTAATATGGCATTGTTGAGTCGAGACTTGAGATTGCATTCAGATTTCCTTTGCTCTCCAGATCTTGCTCTTTTTATGCATCTGTTACTGCAGTAATCCATAACTGGTCAGTGACTTGTTTCTTTCTCACGCTTATCACGAGCTGAGTTAATTGTAATTATATTGTCCCATATATTGTGTTACATTCCCCCTCCCTCCCCTATCCATTCTGCCTCTCCCCCTTCTGGCCTATGATTACTGACGCTCCCCCTCCCTCCCCTATCCATTCTGCCTCTCCCCCTTCTGGCCTTTGATTACTGATGCTCCCTCTCCCTCCCCTGTCCATTCTGCCTCTCCCCCTTCTGGCCTATGATTACTGACTTTCTAGGCTTGTTCCATGATGTATTCCATCCATTCAACCCAGAGTTTTCCCCTTTGTCTCCCTAAATTCTCCATAGTTGCTTTTAATGGTCAGCCAGAACACTGTCTTTGCTCCCCTATTCCCATACATGTTTACCATTGCACCTCCCTATCCCTAATGTTTCATTGCACGGCGTATCAACGCCGGGCATATATTGGTTACGTTAGAACTTTGTACTGGTTAGACTGTTGTTTCCCAGGGCTCTGTGTTGGGAGCCATAACGTCTTGTATATGTGGAATTTAATCTCTCTTTCAAACCGAAAGTGTCATTATTCTTTAAATGGACAATTTACCTAACTGGTAATTATATTTATTCTGCTTTTAAAAGTACGTCACATGACAGCAGTTTAGCTCATTTTCAATTAAAGCCATTGTTCAGTAATCCATTTGTTCCAAACGTATTTAGATACCAATTATGTTTCACAAAAGCTTATTACATTCGAAGAGCCAGTAATAGAATTGCATAGATATTCAGAATTCATTTCACCATTATTTGCAAGATGAATTTGACAAATTGAGTCTATGTGCCTTATACAGAGATAATGCAATGAATCCATTACTTAACTAACCACCATTGTGTCTATAGATGCAGACTATCCTGTATATTAGATACATTTGTCTAGTAAAATGACAAGTTATTATATTACTGTGGCTCTGAGAGATTCAGGAATGGTAGAAGGTCTTGTGTAAGAATGGTGTAGATCATATTCGAATACAGTTCTATTATTATTATGACATGGTCTTCATGCAGTGTTTTAACAGATTTGTATGATAGAAATCTTACGGAGGTGAACTGTCGAATTGAATAAAAGAAACAACTTATTTTGTATCCGTACTTTTTCATTTTGAAGATATGAATGAATACCACTGTAACACTTATCTACATACAGTATTACATGTACCTGAATGCTATCACAATTTAAATGACCTCATACTACTTCTCTAATCGTATCCAATTAAGTCGTTTGTCCAGTGTCACAAATTTTCAAACTAGTCTCTATCAGTAATTTGTTTCCTTTAAATTGTCTTCATTATAAATCGATGGCTTAGAAGAATTGCAACAGTCCAATACAGGCTTCTAAAAACACCCTAAATCACTTTTAAGTGAATTCAATCCTTATTGCTTATGGCATTTATAATGTAGCTTTGAAAATTGAGTTCACTCATGAAATGTTACCTTTACTTTGTCCCCTGAAAATGAAAGATCCAAATTACAGTGTAGCACATCTATTGAAATGAAGTTGTTCATTGTCTGCACGAGTTCAACCGTACCGCCTAATGAAGACAGGACTGTTCTGGAATTACATGCATGGAGTCGACTGCTGACACGTTGATTTATTTATTACATTGCACTCATTATTTCTGTCTACTTGCGTTTGTTTACTCATGTTTTCGTGCAATAACTTTGCTTTTTGGGTGGAATCAAATCTTCACGCCAGTTTTTCGTCTGATTTCACTTTCTTTGCATGTTTCCACAACAAAATTTCAACCTTTAAGCACTGTGGACTCCACTCTGAATAGGAATCATATTCATGCCCTGTTCAACACAAAATCAAAAAAGAATAATTAAAACTAGACAACAGTAAATTATCAAATGTAATTTTTGCAGACTACAGTCAAACCTGTGTTAAAGACCACCTGCGAACAAAGACCACAATTGCAAAACCTGTCTGCAAAGACCATCAATTTTATCTCCCATCAGACCATTTTCAATGATATTTAATCTGTTAATAAACAGGTTTGACTGTACTTGTATTCTATTATTTGTATAGCACATTTTTTTTATTTTACAACTTGTTAATCAGGTTATTATTCATTTCAAAGTTATCAATGCTATAAAAAGATTATCATTTTCAATATCTGTTACACAAATGTCCATGAGCTCTTGCAAAAACAATTGATACACAGAGGTTTCCAAGTCTCTTTTTTATCAGAAACTGTATTTGCTCTATAAATATCAAGAAAGAAGCATAGTTTGTACATTTATACCAATTTTCTGTTATTATTCTCAGCGTTTATTATAAATACCATCGCTCTCATGGCATTCATTTTGCCTTATTATCTGTGTTTAGCAGTAAATAGCAAATAGTTAATTTACCAGTTCTGGTATGACAATGAGGCTAGTAGAATAAACAATTTCATGAGGTTTTTCTCGGTGGAGGATAATATTGTAAATTACTTCAGTATGGTTCAATTGGTTCACTACATCCCTGATGGACAATTTATTATTGACCATAGGTCACTTACGGTCACTTGTTGTCACAATTCCAACTATTGATTTGGTGACCATGATCAAATACTCTGTATTGACTGAATGCAAAGTCGAATGTGTTAACATCAACTCTTGATTTACCTTCTTGACTGTGATCAGAGTAATCTGTTGATCAATAACTTGGATTACTTAGACAATTTCTGTATGTTGACTATGTTGATGTATTTATAGAAACTCAAGATAATTTCCAGGTCATTGAAAAGTTAAGAAAAATTATCATTTCTTAATTGCAAAGTCCATTATGCTTGAAAAATACAGTTTGTTCTTTTAGTCAGCCAGCCCATTCCTTGCACTCCTATTCCCTGATACATGTTTACCCTTGCACCTCCTCCGTGCTTAATGTCATTGTAGACTGTTGTTTTCCTGAGGATCTGTGTGGGGAGGCATTATCTTGTGTATGTGGTGTTCTGATCTGAAGCAACTTAATCTATCTTGCTAATAAAAAAGACCGTGTTATGGTATTATGGATCATATGCAAGATTCTTAAAATGAACTTCAATTCACCCATGAATCGCAGAAACTTGTTGCTTAAGCCAAGTTTGTGCTACCTTTGTAGAATCATCTGATTTATGTGCTTTGAGCAAAAAAAAGACACCATGACAAAGATAAGGAATAACCATATGACCCTTGATGTAAACATTGAATAAACAACCCTGCTCTGAATAAATCTGAATAATAAATAACATTAAAATCAGTGAACCATTTGACTATAAACAAATTCTCTGTCCAAAGCCAAGGAACAGCAATGCTGTATCTTCTCTAAGAACAGCAATACCAGGCTTTGTCAATATTTACAGTAGTAGCCTTAAGAGCTAGTTTCCAATCAATAGAGTAACCAGATTATCCCTTGGTGCCATGTTCACAATTTGGCAATAATTGGCACAGATTGAAGTTAATGTGATTTGATCAGCTAAGATTGTAACTGTAGGCTGCAAGATTAGAACAAAACCGATCTTGTTTAAGTCTGATGCATTCCTCCAAAGCAATTGCCCAACAATTTATTATCTGCAGACTTGTTGCTTGAGGCAGTGTCTGATAGAAACTTGTGCAATATTTCCCTACAAGGGTTAGGAATGCCTGAACACAACTAAATGTTGCAACAAGTCGTCTTCCAAGTTAAAGTGGATTTTGCTGTTGTAGTGATAAGTCTATAAGACTATTCTATCTTGCTAGGGAAAAGTTGAAGTTGAAGTACTTTTTAAGCTACATGACAGCTGTCTATGAAGATGTTATCTGTTGGTCATGACAAGCACAGCTACATCTACTTTATAAGGAAATTTGTAAAAATGACAAAACAACAGCTTTAATGATACCATACTTGTCGCTCTATTTCATTGCTAGATTATTTAAGATAATAATAGGAATATTGTTCATTATGTATGGTAAAAGTATTCAAATATCTGTGGCATCCCATGATTGACAGAATAAATCTGTCTTTCAAACAATTGTCTTGTATCTGCAAGTTTCAATTCTGCCCCAATATTTCAGTCTACTGTTTCTAGCTAAATGGTCTGTTTAATTAATTAGGAGCTATGCTTTAAATAGACACCATTCTTCCTGAATTGCTTCAATTAAACAGCCAAAGGAAATTCCAAAATCAATACAAGACTAAGTAATAGGTGCATCTTTCAGATTCACTCGACTTGTCAATCAATTCACATTACTTCTGAGAAGACTTGCAAGTTTTAGGCATTCCAGTACAATAAGACTTGACGTGGAACATTAAGCTGTCTCCATTATGCTTCCTACGTCAGTAACGCTTCATTCTAACTTCGGAAACAGTGTTACTGCTTTGTCTGAATGTAATTAATACAGCCGACAGCTTTCTATCATTTGGAATTATAAAACTTGAAGTTTGGATATTTTGAAGTCTGACCAGAAATAAAAAGTTCAGAATTAATTCCCATGGAAACACATGGGATCAAATTGTTCGAATTTGGACTTTATCTCAGAATTATGTAAAAGAGGGAAAATTGTTATTTCCTTGAGAAATTTGAATATTTTATCATTTGATTATCTTTGCAGGCATATGAATATGCTTATGTAATATAGTACATAAAGGGGTTGAAAGTTATATTCATTCTTTGGCAGAAGAAAAATGTATCTTGAAATAATATATGCGTAATAGTGTTGTTCTTGGCTTCTGTTTAATTCTTTTAACATAATCAACACTTAATTGTAGCGGTATTAAAGATATGTCAGGTTCCTATCTCATTCTCACTTTACTAAAACATCTCCAAACACTTACATATGTCTAGACTTGAGATTGAAGCTTTATTATTTGCCAATTTTGGCACCTACTTGTTGTACTGAGTCATAAGTATATCATATTTGCAGTAATTTATCTCTGCTTTACATCAGTTAACTTGACCTAATTTGCTCAGTTGTTTAAAAAAAATGAAAAAAGTAGTCAACCAGGAAATGCCTCATACAAAGTGCTAAGCCACCCCAAAATGACGAGGAAACATTAAAACTTAGACTGAAAAACAATTATAAAATAGAGATTAAGTTGCTACAGGGAACGCCACATACAAAAGACAATGCCTCCCCACACAGACCCCAGGGAAACAACTGTCTTCAAAACATTAGGGACTGAGGAGGTGCATGGCAAGGGCCACACAATACATACGTAAATGATGAGTGACAATAGGAGCTAGTACCGCAAAAACATCATCAGGGATTTTAAACCGGGTTTAATGGTGCACCCAGCCATACCTCAGCACTGTCTACCAAGAGGTCAAAAGCTCATTTTGAGAAACATGCATTACCATTATTATTTGAGCAATATTAAAGATCATAACATTAGTATCTGACTAATCTGAACCTAAAAATTGAAATGGACTAGCTTCATCCAGAATTGTTGTAATATAGTCTAAAACATCATTAATAAGAATCATTACAATGTATAACCGTTATGTGGTGGCATGTACTACCCTGACTACATACTGAAGGCAATTCTACATACAATAGAAGACTTGCCTACATACCCATATGGTTGCACATTAAATAGAGAATCTTAGGTTACACTTAATTGATATTGTACAAATTGCTTTAAAGATGTCTGGGTCCTCAATCTTGTGGTGCATAATAGTATGGAATCAACATACAGTAGATTTGTTTGTTCTATGCAAATTTTGGTTCAACTGAATCTTTAACAGCTACCTGACTGTAGGCATCACAATTTCCCTTAGGTTGACTAATGTTTTACTGGGAAAATATCGCTTTTGTATAATATTTATAACTGACTTCCACTGGGTATTTTTTCTGACTCCATAAATTTAAAATGTTTTTTTCTTGAAAAATATGAATTTGTTGTGTTAAAAACCTTTCTTGGTGTTTAATGTTATTTAAGTTAAGTCCCTCCCTTTGGAATTTTTCTACAGTTCAAAGGAATACTATAAGCTAATAACCAGCTCGTCTTGCATCCACATATTGGCATGTCTGTCTCATTGAACAGTGTCACATACAAGTGTTCTGGCTATTAATGCATTATTTATTTCCAATGAGTTCTGTTACAGTCATGTCCACATGAATTATGTATGGAAGTACTGGTTCTATTTTTGTCCGTGAATATTTTGGCTCACTCTCAGTTCTCTCCATGTTATAAACTTGTAAAGGAACAAAGAGGTTACTGTAGGTTAGTCAGCAATATATCTGGGCCATGTTGCATCGAATGAGCACCACATACCATTGTATGTAACAAATGTGAGAGAAAAGTCTGCATCAAAGTAGTGGTTTTGATCGCCAGGAGATCTTTCACATGCTCCCCCACTGACAATGCTTTGTTGTAACAGAAACATTGCGTTAGTATAGGCGGAACAATGTGTTTGCTTGTTGTGCTCATTGCAAGCAACTTACCCTGGTTGTTACAAATTTTATATTCTTTTGCAAGACAAATAGAACCTGATTGTTTTCTTATTTAAATACTGTTAGTGGTCTTCAGGTAATTTTCCCAAGTTTCATGAAGACTTGTCTATGAGACATTGTAATACTTTTGTCATCTAATATGTCTACCTGACTGGAGGCTTGACCTACTTCTTGCTTACTCAGTTTTAGCTGATATCATCAAAATTTGGTTACAATAGAAAATTGTTGCAAAAATGCTTGCCAAGAGTGATTATAAACGCAGTAATATAAATTCCAGGTTTAGTATTAATGTGATAGAAAAACTTGGACAACTCATCAGTGAATGCAATAATTAATGACAATCTCTGAATAAAGCATCTTCATATAAATGTAATTAATTTAACATGTGACTCATAACTTCTATGACACAAATGTCAGATGTTGAACATTAAAGTCACAAAATTTGATAAATTGTTAAAATTTTACTTTAATTTAATTTTGATGATATAGCCTTTGTTGGAAAGACATGATTATGTTTAGTCATTGTGGCACTGTCATGCAAGATTAATGAACACACATGACTCAGATTACGTGTTCCACGTACTGTAAGTCAGGTATTCTTGCTATAACTTTATTTTGCAAATTTCAAATAAGCCACTTTCTGTGTCTGAGCCCAGGGGCTGTCATTGATACAATCGAATGGGATACATAAATGATTTTTTTGTCAATCAATATTTGACACACTCTTATAGATATCGATATTTATATGGTAGGAAAATATAGGAGAATGGGTACAGTCTAAAAATGTGCCAAAATAGTGTAACATCGCTCGGTAGTCAGCTGCTTTTGAACAGTGCTCTAGTGGATAGTGCATTCCAAATGTCGGCAATATAATATAATACTGTAAAGTTAAAAATATGGATGAATTACTTAAATGTCTTGTTATCATGAAAACATAAAGTTTAACATTTAATTATGAAGGGCATTCACGCATAAATGTACTGAAAAATAAGAGCTACTGAGTCTGCCTATGATTATGTACTACAGTAAAACCTCAATAATACGACCACCCTTGGGACCCTTATAAACTGGTCTTAATATTGAGGTTGAACAAAAATCATAATAGTGAAAATGGACTTGAAAATTGTGTTCTTAATTGAGGAGGTCTTTAACCAAGGTTTTACTGTATTTATAAATATACACCGGATTAGTCCACTGTTGTAAAATAGGTTTAACCAAAGTAAATACATATGGTTAATTGGATACCTACAAAAACGCGAATTAGTAGTGGCATCACAGATAAAGCGTTTTTTGCTGAATCATTTTATGGCATGCTTTCTTTGGTGCTTGTTGTGTGGTTAAAATATTTCAGTATGCACAGAGACATCAAGATGGCATCTTCTGAGAGAAACATTTATGAATATACGTCTGACGCTCGCCACAATTGATACAAAATGTTTGAAAGTTTCATCAACACTTGTCTGTATTCTTATTTCTACATTTTCATTAATCGTCATAGATACAACGCCAATCTTCTAAATGTAAATTGTTTGTCAAAGAGCACATTGAAAATATGTAATAACTTGACAGATAATGATTATTACTGGTGAATCCTCTATGGGGTGGGGTCATACCAAATTTTCCATTTTTTTCACATTTTTTAAAAATATGATTGATATATATTGTCAATATTTGTCTTCCGATATATATTAATATCTTCGAAATGCAAAAATTTGAATCATTGACAGCCCTTAAAGTGTGACCATGAAAGTGGTTCAGTGGTGTAAACCATTTAAGCGTTATAATCTATGAAATGATCTGTGATCACTGAAAGAAGTTAACAAACACATGAAGTACAAGGGAGCCGACATAACAAACATGAGTTGATGACAAAAATGTTTTATTAAAGTTGCAAATATTTTTCAATTTGCAGTAATTCTGAGTAATCACATGACAAACAATTGGAGACTGCAAGTCTGTCCACTGTTCACTGTTAATTGATGATTCATTTTTTCAATCCCAATATATGAGATTTTATTTGTTTTTCGCTGCCGTAAAAGTATCCAATACATGTAAAACACTTGGAATTATTACCGATGGAAATCGGGTTTTTTAATTAAAAGTAGTCACTGTTGCTGAACGTGAGTCAGATTTTTTTTTTAATTAATGCATTCTTTGTGTTGTCTAGCCTAATGATGTAATGTGCAATAAACTTTATGTATTTCATGCATTCATTTTGTTCAGTACTTGATGGATGAAAGATAATATCTTGTCTGCTACTAGGAGATTATAGACTAATTGCACCCCCCCCCCCCTTACATTTCCTCAACCTTACATGTATGTCTGAGTATATTTAGTACTAAAATATATAGAGAGCTTCATGGTTTTATAAAGCTTCAACAAAACCAAAAAATTAACCAAAAAGTTACGCCCCCATTTACTTCATGAAAAAGGTATGCAAGAAAAAAGTCTCGCCGGCTTCATGTATGGATAGTTATATCTAGCGCGAGGGTTACTGTGTGGCAGGAACGAGGCTATGCTGAGTTCCTGTAAAAACAGTTACCCGAATGCGGAATATTTCCATCCTCACATGACACTCACTCACCTGACTCTTTTCTTGCATACCTTTTTAACAAAGGTAAAGGACGAGATTAAATAAAACAACTTAAGTTTTGAGGGATTTCTGCTTATAGTTGCGTATTATTTTACAGATTCATTCAAGTTATTATTCAATGTTACCTGACATCATTTAAGGTGTCGTCTCGTCATCAGCATGAGATGTTCCAAAACCATAATACGGGTATTTTCTATCCTAGCTCAGACCTACGTGATGAGTTTAAGCGCCAGCAGATTGTAGGAAATTCCTTTATCAGACTTGTGTTTTGCAGTTCCAGGAAACTATTTAAGAAAAGTTACAATGCAATGTGGGTAGAGTACGTCTGTGTGAATACATTAAAATACTACTTTCTAAAAAATATTGCTTGACATATTTTGACAGAAAATATGACTACATGTATATCTATACCTTTAAGTTTCTGATTATTGTGAATAATACCCTGCATTTCTTGTTTACACAATAACCAAATGTCCAAATGATCATCATTACATTGACTTGTATCATATTTCATTGATTTCATCATTATTGATGGCCGATTAATGTGGTGATTTTCATTGTAGACTATCAATTCATCATATTTAACTGTTTGTGGGTTTTTTATTCAGAAATAAGAAATATTTTGAAAAAAATTGATGGTTCAAATTTACTTTAGACTAATATTTTATACTTGGAAAGGTTGTCAAAATGCCAGAATGAAAACAAAATCTATAAAAACAAAAATTATCAAGTGTGTTTTGATGATGCGATAAGATTTGAAAAATTGTGGCTTAAAGTGTCCCTAGCTGAGAATGAATTGGTTTCTGTGTTTGAATACAGTTACAGACAATGTTCTCTCTGATAGCTGTAGTCTTGACTTCATTGTTCTTTGACATTAATTGTTCTGCCATCTAGACAACCATAAATATTCATTTTGATCAATAGTTCTTCAAATTAATGTAATCAGAGACAGTGTTGGAGAAATTATAGGATCAAATTCAATTCTTTGTAATTGGTATATAGAGTTTACAAAGCTGGAGAGATTCCAAGATCGAAATTATCGGTTAGATTTAAATTCTGCCTGCCTTCATCTTGAACAGTAATTTTAACCAACCATGAATATTACTTAAGTCTGATATCATAATTGAAATTGTAAATCAAAAATTGAATTATTCAGAGTTTTTCACTTGGGACATGGTGATCTTAACCGTTGTTATATCAAGTGGTAACATATTAGATCTATTTTGTATATTAATTATTTTAGCTCACCTGAGCAAGAAGTGCTCATGGTGAGCTTTTATGATCGTTGGATAACCGCCTGTCAACATTTTGTTTGAATAAATGATCTCCTATAACACTGACTAGATTTTGTCCAAACTTCACAGGAGTGATCCTTGAGTTGGCCTCTTTCTAAGTTGCATTTAATCATTAGGTCTGCTTAGATTTTAAAAGTGTAAAGATTGTAAAGTAAAAAAAACATGGCCACCAGGGAGCAGGCCTAAAAATGTTCCCTGTATGTGTATAGTGGAAAGTATAAACATCTCCTCCTAAACTGCTGAATGGATTTTTATTGAATCTAAACCAATTTATTTGCACATTCATCTAATTTAGTCAGAATGGTAGTGTACTCAGGTGAGCGACATAGGGCCTTCATCATAGCCCTGACTTGTTCTTTTGTTTCTTTGGCATGAATACTTGCCAGGGTAATAATTTCAAAGTCCTACTGAAATATTGCCATAAAAATAAAATGCAGTATAATATTTCAGTCTGAGTTGAACATGGTGTGAATATTTCGTTCTGATTTTAATGTTTCTCCTATCTCCACAATAAAATCTACATTATCCCTTTCCAGCTAATATATCACTAGTCTTACAATAGTCTAAACCATGTCTAAAATACAGTTCCTGTCCTAATGTCTCTGAATGGTTCTGTTCAGTTCATACATTTACAAGACTTCTGACGGCTGGTGTGGAGTTTTTAATGAACAAAATATTAAATGGCCTTTTTTTTGCTTGGTGAACAAACTGTTTGATAACTTTATGGGACTCATGAACAGCCTGTATGCCAATAGCATGTCAAAATACAAGAACACTAATGGATAAGAGCTATCTAATTAAACAAACATATTACACACTAAGTACTTAACTTAAATTGACAATTAATTAGCAATGTTCAATACCACTCCAGTGACATACTCTATATCAGGCACCTTCAGGCACTGCATGACTCAAACATGACACACAATGCTAATGAATCACTCGACAAACACAAGCCCAGCTAAGGTGACAATAATGAAAAAATCTGATAATCCATTATTCATAATTTTATTCCATTTACTGGGTAAGATGTCAGATATATGAAGACAGACAACCTTGCATTGAATTTCTTCCACCATTGAATGAAGAGTTGAAAGAGACAATCTGTAAAGGAGGAATACATATGAGACGATTATTTTTTATAACTAATGAGAAAATACACCGCAATTATTTGTAATTTAAGTTCATAAATATTTTGGCTGTCTTTTGAGTGTATCTAATGGGTCGTTAATCATAAGCTGTTCTAAAAGCAGTTCATAATTACCGTGTTTGTCTGCAGATGGATATGATAAACTGTCAGTTGTAGAATTTTAAGTAATGAATGTATTTAAATTTTAAAATGTCAAAATCTACTTTTTTTATGTTTCATGTAAAGACTGTAATAGACTTTGGGGATGTCATCATAATTCAAGATTGGATTACTACATGTATATACATTATATATAGTGCATTATAAATAGTTGGACCTCGTTTTTTCGACAACCTTCTACCCAAATACTTGGTATCATCCGAAATAAAAATCAGGTCCCGATTAATGCATCTTGTAAATCACGTCAAATTGAAATGGGCTATTTGAATCCATGTATTATTCAAAATATAATTTCGGACCCAATGGATTGGAATGAACAAGATCCGACTGTACTGTATAAGTGGTAAAGTTTGCAAGGTGGAAAGTTTGTGAATTTCGCGAACCCACTAATTTCGCCAACATTTTCCACAGCTTAAAGTTCCACACGAAGTGTATTTTTATTAACACACTGTGTAGTCGATACTTGGAGTCCGGTACTGGAAGGAGTCGTATCGAAAGCACTCCCTGCCTTACAATACATTATATAATATTGATTGTTAGGACATGTAAATATTATGGTCAAAGTAATTTTGGAGATTCGCAAACATTTCTGCGCGCGAAATGAAATCAGCAATTCACGAACTTTTCGACATGCAATATTTTCCACTTATACAGTATATCAAAGGTTTTGTGCAAAACGATTGTTTTTTGTAACATGAGTTAGAATGATTTTGCCCCAAACCCTTACAGTATCTTACCTTAGATAGAGACGGAAAGATGGAAAGATTATTCTTCCATCAACTGTACAAGACATCGAAATTACAAACCAGGCATACGATCATCATAACACCGCAAGTGTAGACTTGTGGATTACTTGGAGCATTATCTGGTCTGATCTGTCCTCATGTAGCTAAGAGTTCACAGACATTTACAATAACATTTACTGCTATGTTAGATTTATTCCAAATGTCTGTTACATTAATTATGCATCGGTAAATCTGGAGTAATTTGTGCAAGCTATGTGCACAATGTTATTGTTCTATCTTTGTACATTCTGTCATTTAGCTCGACATGCTTCTATAGCCTCGGCAGCTCTGTTTATGACATAAAAAAGCAAAACACTGCATGATTATTGATGGAAATTCATCATTAATGAATTGATCCAATAAAAGCACTTAAGTTACTGCCACTTCCACATTTATAATAAATGATATCAATGTAGCAGATGTAAACAACTTTAATGTGAACCCCCCCCCCCCTTTCGGCCTGTTATTTCTTGGCTTGTTCCATGGTGTATCTCATCTATTCAACCTCCCCCATTGTTGCCCCCCTAAAATCTCCACAGTTGTTGTCCTTGCTCCCCTACTCAGTCCTGAAAGTTTTGTAGACTGTTGTTTCCCTGGGGTCTGTGTGGAGAGGCATTGCCTTATGTATGTGGCATTCCTTGTAACAACTTAGCCTCTCTTCCCTTAGTCTAGATCAGATTGCCACATATACTTTGGCTTCAATATAATACTATAGAGTATAATATACTATCATTGATGTTCGCGTCTTGTGTCCCTTTTTGGTTACATTTGTGTATATTTTTCATGTCTTGTGCTTTCTATGTTGCTGTGCAGTTTGTATGTGACATTTCCTGCTCAACATCCAATATCATTAGGAGCAACTTAAATACAATTCGCTAGGTAGCTTGCAGGTTGTCAGATTGTTTAAGCATGTCGCCTAAGCAACAAAGAAAAGTTGCATTTCCACTTATCACTGTGCTTTGAGTCATTAAACACCCTTTCGTTCGCCCAATATTTATTAAGCGCTGTGTTTGGCAATCTGAAAAATGTTACAACATGTCGGTGTTAAAGAATTGTGATCCTCAGATTTTAAACAATGCAAGCAACAAATAAAATTTCAAACAAAGATATCATTCATGAAAAGAAACATAAAGCACAGTTTTGTATCTGTGTAACTAAACAGACTTCACCAAACCAGAAGAACCTTGAGCTCATTAAAAGCACATGCCTTGTAGCAATTACATTAATGCAGGCATATCTTAAAACCAATTAGAGCACACTTTATTCATTAAAATGTAATCCAGGCACATACATATTCAATATGAAAAAAAGCAGGGGAAAAAGCACAGATTTCATTAGGAAGGACTCGGGAGCTGTATGATGGAAATCGAAATGGATTTTAAGAAGTAAGCACCGGTTAGAAAGAGATATTAAGATGTTGCAGGGAATGCCTCATACATATGATGATGCCTCCCCTCACAGACCCCCAGGAAACTTGTTACAACGTAACAAAACATTTGGCACTGAGGTGCAAGGGTAAACATGTATGGGATTTAAGGTGCTACCTGGGCAGGACCTTTAGTGTTTCAGAAAGAAAATGTTGAAGATTCCATTAGAGGCTGTCTGTGATTCAAAGCAAACAAAGCTCTTAATGATGGAGTCAAGCGCTTGGTCACTGATCAAAACACGACATGACCCTCGCTTGCCATGTTGTTTATTCAAGTTTCACATGTTTCTATTGTATTCAGATATAACAATTGGCAATAAAATTGTTAATTGGCAACTTTGTTATAGGGATGACCCCCAGATTACGAGTACTTCACAGAATATAACTATTAACAGCTTAAGATACAGATGAAGACATTAATATTGACAAAATTTCAGCCACGGGAAAAAAATCTCCCACTTTGAGTCTCGAACTCCTGCTTTTTTTGGTTGCAATCTCCTGATTTGCCTTCTGAAAAGGTTCATGTGTATAACATGTAATCTGGGTCCAATGTTATTCTTTTTAATGTTTGATTGCTGTAGTTGACATTGATTTTCTCCACATGTGGTAAAGCATTGTCAACTGTACTTGATATAATGGTTTATACAAATACTGAATCTCAGAAAAATATTGACATATTTATCATAGTTTTAATCTAAGCTTTTGTTACACAATTAGTTATTCAAGAGTTTAAAAGCAATAAAGGATTTTATATTATGCTTGTCAATATTTCTCTCAATCTAAATAACACAAAGCATTATGAACAGGAAGTTTGAAAAATAATTGACAATGATTTTAAAATTGTGCTGTATCAATCATATCACAAGAACTTGACAAACATCAAGTGTTCAGTAAAATACTTTATTTTCCAAGCCATATTTATGCTAAATAGGCTCAGCATGTTTTTCTATGTGAAGTATTAATATGCATTAAATTATATGTCTTCAATTGATGTTTTTTGCAGTTTGTATTAAGAATGCTAATTGACCCCTGAGCTTTGCAGAGAACAGCAGCTACATTATCCTTAATACTTACAACATTTTACAAAGTAATAATATATTATAAAATTTAGGACCTTTTTCTTGAATGCCTACTTTCATTTGGTACAAATGGAAAAAAACATTTATTTTCCACTCGCAGAAATGTTTGAATTCTTTTTCATGTTTCTTTAGATTGTTCAGATGATTCTGTATTATTTGGTATTTCGGTATTGTGTTTTGTCCCTTCTCTATAAGTGCCCCATGGTCCGTTTTGTGTGTGGGTGTCACTCCCTGTGTGTGCCTCCTTCCTTTACCAAGATCTGTCTTGGATAGTTTGAATGTGGCCATACCTGATCCACAGTTTTTCACTTTTGAAATGTTACTTACTTTAATACATTGATACATCTTTTCGATCATTTGCATTTAGAACAGTTTTTTTTTAAATTTGAACCATAACTACAAACACTTGTATTCACTCAATACTGCATTATCGGATGATTCAGTGAATTTTATGGTTTGCTTTCATAAATATTCATAATTTCTCCTATCTTACCTCACTAATCTGTGTTAAAATATCGAATGATAAATCTTTTATAAGCCTATGATGCTGAGTGATTGTATAGCTGATAAGGTTTAGGAACACCCACATCCTTCAATACTTATATGACAGCTAGTTGTCAGTATTTTTACCTACAGTTCCAAGGCTGTAAATCATTACAGGCTGTCAAGTGGACCCTATTTTTCCTCATTTTCCCTACTTATTTGCTTGCTCCCTACTTTTTCCCTTCTTGAAGAGCCCTATTAACCCTACTTTTTCAAATCTGAGGCGTTAAAATATTTATATCACCTGCTTGAAACACATAGAGAATGAACAGTGCGTGAATTTTTACCATTTTTTATATTCCAAAAGTAAGGATCATCCCTACTGTTCATACTCTTAGGCAATAAATCCCTACTTTTGCCCTACTTTTTAAAAAAAATAGCTCTACTCTATCCCTAGTTTTTGAAAAGAGGTGAGTTGGCAGCCTGTCAATATAATATGGTTGTTGTTTCCCTTTGTGCTTTTGGATAAATGTATGACTTTTTGGTCTGATGTGTTGTGTTCCTTTCCCCCAATTCTGCCTTAGGCTGGCTTGCTTTCTTGCCTGGTCCTGTAATGTACTCCCTCCGTTCCGTTCCTTCTTGCCCCCTTTCTGTCTGAGGTTGGCTTGCTTTCTTGCCTGGTCCTGTAATGTACTCCCTCCGTTCCGTTCCTTCTCTCCCCCTTTCTGTCAGAGGTTGGCTTGCTTTCTTGCCTGGTCCTGTAATGTACTCCCTCCGTTCCGTTCCTTCTTGCCCCCTTTCTGTCTGAGGTTGGCTTGCTTTCTTGCTGGCCCTGTAATGTACTCCCTCCGTTCTGTTCCTTCTCTCCCCCTTTCTGTCTGAGGTTGGCTTGCTTTCTTGCCTGGTCCTGTAATGTACTCCCTCCATTCCGTTCTTTCTCTCCCCCTTTCTGTCTGAGGTTGGCTTGCTTTCTTGCCTGGCCCTGTAATGTACTCCCTCCATTCCGTTCCTTCTCTCCCCTTTCTGTCTGAGGTTAGCTTGCTTTCTTGCCTGGTCCTGTAATGTACTCCCTCCATTACATTCCTTCTTTCCCCTTGTTGTCTCCTCCAATTCTCAAAGGTTGTTTTTGAAACTATTAAAATCAAATGATGGAATTGAAATGATATAACTTGCATTAAATGTTAAATTAGCTTTAGTTGGAAGAAATAATTGATTAACTGTTGAAAGATAAATGCTTAGATCAACCTCCATGCCGTTGGTGTGGTGAGGTGTTGTCTTGTGAATCTTGCAGTCGCTGCAACATTTACTTAATCATTTCTTTACCAAGGACTTTCCTAATTGTAACAATTTTTCTCTATGTGTTACCATACCACTTGATTTTATCACCCTCACTCATATTTCTGACTGGCAATCTTTTGAAATAATAAAAGATGTACAAATTCAGCGATTATTTCACAAATAGCATGCATGCATTATAACCTTATCTGTTAGTATTATTAAAAGCTGTGAAAGCAGTTTCTGCAGGCGCCACATTTCTAATTTTGGTGTAAAGAGCTGGTAATCGAAACGAAATCTGACAAATTTTAGATTCAAGGTTTCCTATAACCTTAAACATTTTCAAAGACACAGATAAATTTGCAGGGCCATATTTCTCCTCGGATTTATGGTCTATATAAAGGAAGGAGGCATGAAGAAAATGTGGAGATGTGTGATTGGATTTCATAATCAATGTATAATGACAGCCGTTGGATAAATCTCTACCCAGAAGCATATGATCCTGACATGTTCATTAATATACAGTAGAAGCATTTATTTCTTCCCAATTAAATTTCTGCTGAGAATACAGAAAAAGGAAATTTTGCAAGACTTGTGTGAAGTTATCTGCTATGTCTGTTCTGATGACTTTGTATTCTAGCAATGCCGTTTCCATTTGTGAAGACCTTTTTGGGGTTTTGAAACTGCACATTAAGTTTTGATAAACCATAGATGTATTACTTATTTTTGCCCCAAATCTTTGCTTTTGACATAAGATCCTTAGTATCAAAGTAGTGCAAAGAAAAAATAACTCTACCTAAAATTATGTATAGGTTGAAACAGAAATTCTATAACTGGCAATCATTAAAATATTTGCATATTTGTTGTAAAATGTTCATCTGCAGATTTAATTTAACCTGATTTCCGTTGCTAAGATGTCCTCAGAGATTTTCAATATCATAGTCTAACGAGCAACAGAGAACAATTGCTTCACAATTTTGTAATCTCAAGACTGAAAATATTCAGGAATATATATACAGGGACTGTAACAATTCCTTTCCTTCCCTTGTGTGTCTAAATGTGACCATAGGGCTGACATTGCAAGTGATAAGTCTTGGCACTTTGAAACACTGCATTTGGCAGAATCTTGCCATTTAATAGTCTCATTTATTATTCTAGTTTAGGAAATGTTAGTCCCCTTACACTTAGGGTGGGAAATAAATTTATCCCAAGATAGTAAGTAAATAATTGACGTATTACAACTTGCTGAAAGCTTAAACCATGGGGAACACTGATAATAAGTTCTCGGCTAGTAGTGTGATATGTAGATAGTATGATTATATGTATTAAATTTTCGCAGAAATTCTTTAAGAAACCCTGTGGTTTGATTATTTTATGACATTTTCTCACATATTGCCATGTCTACTGGATGTAAAGCAAATACCCAAATCTTCTTCCAGTAAGTTTTGAAGAAGAAAATTGCTTAAAATTGTATGTAACATGAAAGTGTTAAATGTTTAATTCACAAAATGTAATGTTGTTTCAACAGTTATGTTTATGTTGTTATATGGATAGGGATACATATCATGTACAAAAGTGTATAACACTAAGCCACATTCAAGAAACTTCCTCAAAACATGACTTTATTTCAATATTACTACAGCTGGTGTAAAGTGCGGTGTGGCGGATGTAAAAATTCGCCCCATACTTCATCCAAAGTGTATTTAACCTAAATCAACGTTATATAAGTTTTTATTTACACGAAAATGACGTTAGGTCGCTGTGGTGTAGTGGTAAGCATAACGGACTGGTAGTGCCATTGACCGATTTTTTCGTGTTCCTCAACTCAAAACATGACTTAATTACTTCACTACACTATAATCAGTTGAGTACAAAATAATAAAAATAGGGAGACAGAATAAAACAGAACCAAACTGAGTCGAAATGGATAACAATAGAAAACTAAATAAAGTAAGGGCCATAACTTTGCAATACAAGGAGTGTAATTTTATAATATATTATATATAGTCTACTTGCTGTAATGCCATTTTTACACATCGAGAATGTCCATGATAATAGAGTCTAATACCAACAGCATTATTATATAAGTAACAATTTCGATAGACATTGATAATCATCTAAACTGAAAGTAGTGACTTTCTATCTAGTCATAAATATGTTAGATTGTGGTCATTGATCAAAGAATGGTGGCTTTTTAATGGTATTTTTATGGTCCAGTTACGGTATGTTGTGTTTGACATTGATGGAAACCATTCGGATAATACAATATTCTGTCAGCTTCTATATCACTCGCACTATCTATTTTACTGCAAAAAGCCATTTCCCAATGGAGGGCAGACACCTAAATGTTTAATCCTAAAAAATGTTCCGAAATCTGGCAAATATATACAGGTTGAGTCATCATTGTGAGACTACTAAAATAATATTGAGATTCGACTATTACAAAGTTGATATGAATAATATTAATTTCTTTTTGTGAACTGCATGGTTGCTGATTTTTTAGTCAGTTGTAAACAAACAAAAATAAATGGTTCTCTGTATGCAAATAGCAAATTTTGGTCAGTATCTTTTTAACTAGATCTGTCGGCAATTTCTTTTCATTGTTGCTGCTTTTGCCATTAATTGATTTAATTGTAGAGAAGAAAACTTTAAAGACATGAAGTTTTTGTCAGTGTTCAGACATATTATATGTACTGTTTTCTCACTTCTACTGCAGAAATAATATGTTTTACACTTGTTTCCTGAGATAGTGTTGTAATACTTTGTTGTTCTGTCAACCAAATCCCTATTCATCCTTATTTATTGCTTCTTTAATGCTTAGAGACTGCAATTCTACTGAAGTTACAACATGCTGTTCACGATTCTCAGCTGTGTCCCAAGAGTTAAAGAAATCAATTTGCCAAGTCTCTGTTTATTGTTTTCTTTACTATTGCTTCGCATTTGGAAAGTGTCCATTAATTGTTTTCAACAGAGATATATCTGTTTCTTTCCATGCACCAATTTTACAATAATTGTATTGACTTGCAAGATATTGCCAGCAATATGTTAAAGATAACCACTTAGGAATTCCAATTTCAGTAAGCGGTTGTATTGGTGTGATGATAATTCTTGTAGAACTTTTCAACCACATCATTGATAGAACTGCATCATCAGAATGCCTAACTGTACCATCTCGTCTACTGGACTGAAATATCACACTCTGCAAATTGTTACAATAGAAAATAGTTACAATTCCTACTAAATTTATTAAGTTCTATTATTTGTCCCCTGTTTTTTCGGTGCAGCCGTACTTACACGGTTTTGCTAGGCAATTTCTCTTCAACCAAACAACGTTTGTAACCTTGACGTGGATTGGTTAACCTTTCGATAAAGGGTACGTTAATTACCGAAATACACTGAATTTCGGTGAATTTACCAAAGTCCACAAAATTCTTAGTAACTGTCTAAGCCCACAGTGAAATTTGGATTTGGAGTGACCAGCAAGCGTAACATCTCGGCATTTGTTTATGTTGCACATCAAATCTTAACCTTCAAATTGCGCAGACCATCTTTTTTCAAGATATTTTGTTTTGTGTTACTTTTTCGGAAGGCTATTTATGTTAGTATATATGGTAAATTGTTGGTGTGACTTTTAATTCTGTTCAACACAAATCCACTTGTTTTTTCCATTTACCAATTTTACAATAAAATTTTATTGACTTGGGTGATATTGCCAGCAATATATGTTGAATATAGTAAGTTGCGAATAGCAAGCTGTCGTTTTGGTGGACCACAATGTGTTCTTGATTTCTAACTAAGATTGGTAAAACAAATTATATTTAATTTCAAGAGAATGCGTCGTGTGCTCATTGATCCGGGCAAGTATTTGAACAAATATGGTATGAATTGTTCTAAATGAAATCCGTTTCAGTTTGTTCCAGATAGCAGTCTATCACAGTCTCTGTAGACTGAATATCATATTCCATGTGCTTGGATATCATTAAGATCATTTTTCAATATTATCTGAATGACAGTCTGAACATTAAATTTCTGATAAGTCTGGTAATGATGGCATATGCATTGATTCATTACTGATAAACGATGGCTTTTTGCAGGCATGATCAAATGTAGGGATATGTGTGTTGCCAGGATATTGTTGTTTGTTTTCAGTTGCTTCTGGTGGCAGTTAATAATTGTTATTGACAAAGCATTTACTCATGTTAGAATTTCATTATTATACTGGCTGCTGCTTTCAAATATGGCAAATTAAGGGTGTTTCACTTGTGCTTAAGGTGGTATTAATGGTTAGATTGGTGTCCCACCACATTTGTCAGTTTCTTCACAGTTTATATCTGTAAACTAGTTAATGAATTACTGGGTCTAGTGTCAGATAAGTTTATTTATTCTGTTAGGACCTTTATATTTTGAAGCCATGTTCTCAAGCCATTTTTTGTTTTTAGATGTTTTCTTGCTAATATGTTTGTTCCTATCCACTGAATTACTTTAAGAATTATTTTGTATTCTGAACACAGCTTAAATTCAGCAGATGTTGTTTCAATTATATATATTTTGGAGGCCCATTCTAAAAATTGACTGAAATGCAAGGTAAATACCGGTACCATTGGTATGATTCTAGGACTGTTCTTACCAAAGATTAGAAGAAATTCTGACAGTTTGGTGCAACTGTGATGATTTACAACTACTTTCTCTTTTCAGCTCTTGGCAAAATTGGTGTAATAACGGAACAGATAGTGGACTGTTTGCTGTGGGCTGTACGATATGAAGAGAATCCTGGAGTTCGGGCAGAGGCTTGTCATACACTCAAGGTGCTAAGGGTAGTTACAGAGGAAGTTGCTGATGTTCTCCAAGACAGATTTCTTGTGGAATCAAACCCTCTTGTCCGAGAGTAAGTGTACATCTGACTAAAGCCAAGCTCATTTATATGTGTTTCTGGTCCGTATTTGCATTTGCCATGTGCAGTTCCTTTACTAAATATAATACATAATTGTGTCCCCCCCCCCTTTCAGGCCTATGATTACTGAAGTTCTATGGTGTATTCCATTCATTCAAGCCCTTTTCCGGCTTGTTGTCACACTAAATTATCCACAATTGTTTTTATTGACGGTCAGACCATTCCTTGTTCCCCTTTTCCCATACATGTTTACCCTTGCACCTCCTCAGAGCCCCTAATGTTTTGAAGACTGTTTCTTTCCCTTGTTTACTTGTGTGCATACATTGTCATTTCTCCTTGTGCTTCTAGGTGGTCTGTACTTTGTATGTGACATTTTCTGCTTGTCTTCTTATTCATTTTCATACATTAAATTGTATTACAGGAAGGCTCATTGAATTATTATCTCCTTAATACCTTTAAGTCACAAAATGACATTTTGGTGTTACCTCCGAATATGAATTTTAATGATACAGACACAGATGTTTCATAAAAATATTTTCTTTTGTAGTGAGTTAGCTTCAACCCTAAAAATGTTTGATATAAGCGCCAGTGAAGATATGGACATGGTTGCTCAGATAAAGAAAGAAGTGAAGAAATTATGTACTCGTAACATTATTGCATCGCAAATCACGCTGAATGAACAGGACGAAGACAAGCAGCAAAATCTTGCCAGAATGATTTACGAATCGGAGAAAGATATGAAGGTAAAGTTTTGCTGATACATAATCAAAATGAACAGTATGAAGATTTTATTCATAAAAAGCTATGCTCAGTACAATATTGCAAATCTTGCTTCAGAACTATTTTTGTGTTATTATTTTTTACTAAACTATACCTATATTTCTCCTGTGAGTGCTTATACTGCCGCTGTTTCCACAATCCCATTTGCTTTGAATAAAGAATGACTGAAACTTAACCAATATTTTCCTTGTGTGTCTCCCAACTTTCTTTGTTGTGTCCTTATTGGAGGAAAATACTCTACTGCATTCACCAATTAAACCTTAAGACATTAGTACGCATCTTTCAACATTCAGCTATGCATTTCCTTGGTCTTTAGTAGTAGACTTATTTATAAAATTGTGTGTAGCATTTGGAATCAAGCGAGCTCATTTTGTTTAGTTTCAAAGTTATTGAGTAAATTTATTTGAAACATTCTTGTTTTTATATAATGATTCACTCACTTTCTTTAACAGCTATTTATATATGTAACCCTGCATACTTTAAATAAGATAAGTGCTCCTATGTTCAAATATTGGTCTATTTTTGTGTAAACTACATCAACAACATATCATAAATGTCTGTATAACATAAAATCAGATACAATCTGTTGGCAGTCATTGGTAGGTATGTTCCCCACCCCTAAATGTTATGTTTGCTGACATATCTTCATACCATATCATTTACATATGATTCTTAACTAATTTACTTGTAACTTTACAATGTTCTTTCTCAATTATTGTCAAATCTTGCTTACTTGCTTACTCATTATAAATTAGTTACATAGTTTCTGCTAGTCCATATTGAAGTCATTGCTTGATGCTTCATCTTTATTTCTTTTAATGTCAGTATTCTTGACTCCATGAATTATTCTAATACATGCGGGGATCTAGAGTGTTGGGGACCAGGCCTGATCGACCCACCTGAGAGTTTCGCCAAATAAGGTTGTCCATATGTAATCCTAGATCAAAAGGGGGTCCCAAATTCTAGTGTGGCCGCCTTACCAGGAGCTAAGGACCCCTCCCCCTGACATAAATTGCTGGATCTGTGCATGTGACACGTTTAAATCATTGTTTTATAGTTGGCTTTTGACTCCCTGATGTCTTTTACTGTATGAATTATGAATTTATTTTATACATCCTTCTTATTGAAGTATAACTTATATTGATCTCATTTACATGATGAATCTTCTGTTTAGGTCGAATATATTATATGTTAGTAAATAAGTGACTGTCCCCGAGGACAAATAACAGGGCCAATGTCAAATCACTTATTTATTGACAATTTTATTAAATAACTTCATGTACTTATAAATAAAGGATTCAAAGTTTAAACACTAAATTTATTAAAAAAATTATTATGATATAACAAAGAACAACTCTTAAAATAAAATGGCTGCCGTTTTTATGCCGTGATATAGATATTGGCACTGTTATAGAGGAGGCCTTTGTATTATTGGACGAGGCAAATGCTGCGTTTAAGGGCTAATAATGAATAGTTATTTAATAAAAGTCTTTAGTTATCTCTGTGACAGATCATTTACACATAAGAATTGTATCATTTTCTAAACTGAATTTTTAATAGAGAATTAGCACAGTGTGAGTGGAGAATATTCTATGCTTGTCATTATATTCATGTGTTGTTACACCTAGCAAGTGGAAACTAATTTAACATTGAAACATTATATATACTAAGCTTTAGTGCTGACATTCAATTTTTAAGCGTATTTTTATTGGGATGCAGACTGCAGTCATTATTGAAAAATAATATTTTAATATTCACTATGTGCACTGTACTTGGTAATTGAATCAACTCTATCTTGTGCGATACAGTAAAAAAACTTAGTCAATCTATCCCTGTTAATATCTTCATGTTGTTGTTTGTTTTAGTCTTCCATTTCTTCTCTCTTATTACTTACCCAACACTTTCCTTATTGTTTTCTTCTGTCTATCTCTGATATTTGTCAAAATTATGTGTAACTATCTTCTTTCTTCTCTTCTATTTTCTGTCTATCTTCTTAGCTTAAGAAACGAGAAAAGAAACATATCAGTTTTGATCCAGTTAAAGTTTCCATTCATCATTGTCATATGTTTTCTGACTTTAACCATCTATCTTCCGAAAGACAAAAGGAAGAGGCACCATTTTACTTGTATCAGTTGCAAGAGACAAGACGTGTGAGTAAAATTATCATGCAAGCTATTGTAAATACTGAGTTTAAACTACTAGTTCTAACATAATTGTATTGTCTTTGTTTTGTTTGTGAGGCGTTTGTTCTCATTGCTATCATCGTCAACCGAATGGTCTTCTCAAAGTACCGACATATTCATTGTCTCAAGACAAAAGTACATGTAAACTCCTCTGATTTTATTATAGATTTGACAAGTTTAATGGCTGATTTGTCAGGAATATATCAATTGTGGAATGGCGTGAGTCTTGATATAAACGACTTTTCTGGATTATTTGTGTCATTTATGGCGAATGAACTTACCCGTTTAGTCGTGTATTAATTTCTAATACGATATTATGGAAAATGTGCAGTCTTGCCTTGGAAGCGCCTGTTTGTATTGATTTGTAGTCTGCTGCCAGTACTGCGGACGTTTTTTTAGAATAATTAAATACTGTCATCTTGTAAATAAATTTCTTCCATGGAACTCATCTATTTCAAACTGCTTTATCATCACTGCTGTAATGTTTAATGACACGTTTACCTTTAATCCCTTCTTCTTTTGTCTTTTTTTGCCATGGGTTGATTGGGATGTAACCAGTCATATGTTTATTTTGTCCTGTGGTAGATATTTTTTTCCATTTTTATTCTATTATATGAAAAATTCCATTTTTGACCTCCTGCTGTCTCTTATTCTCGATCAAGATGATACATTTGTATTACAGTGCATCGCCCTAATGACAATTTAAAGGTGAGAACATTTGCTGAAGTTAATAATTCATGTCCATTGAGAATTCATTAAATTAGTGGGTCTATTAATGACCTTCACATGCTTAGGTTTAAAAACATACATATGAAACACGTTCTTTTCAGGAGCATGAAAAACCACAAACACCCATGATGGAAAGGATTCGTTCTATGAGTCAAGCAAGTAGTCACAAATCAAAGCCTGGCTCGGCTCATACCACACCTGAACCTATACTTCGTGAGACGGTCTTCACGCCAACTGCTGATCAGGTTGGTTTTAATTAATTCTATAAAGGGGTCATTAAAACTTTAAAAAGTACTCCAGTGGTCAATTTAGTTGTTGTTGACGTAATGATAATTGGTTTTTGTGTATTTAACCTTTATAAAAGACCATTACTTTGAATCTTTGCTCTTACATCACCTCATATATATTTTTACAAGCAAAACAACCATTTCATTATTTTCTCAAAGTTGGGATTTATTTTGCCTATTTTCCCAATTGAAAAGGCACAGGCAGTAAAATTATATTTTAAAAAATCACTGATGTATGTTTATTTATGTCTCAGGAACTGGAAGCAATTCTTGCAAGGGATGAGGGTACAAGTGGAAATGATGGTACAAGTGGAAAGACATCACCAACAGAGAGTGTCACTACAACCAAATCTAGAGCAACTTCTGTTGACACAAAATTTGAAGAAGAAGAAGAAGAGGATTTAGCCATTGAAGATGGAAAGAAAACTTCCAGTGAAGAAACTCCAGTAAGTGCTGATATAACAGTATCATTTGTAAGAATGTTAGGAACTATGTAATGCCTGTTTGTACTAAGAAAATAATTGTCCAGTGACTACTCACATACTATCAATGACTAAAAACATTGAGCAGGAAACTCCACATGCAAAGAACATAGCAAGCCCAAAGCATAAAGTTCACTTCATGTACTCCATAAAAGTAGACATTCGAATACCAATTTATTTGCTGAGGCCTGCACTATTTAGATCAGTTTAAAACAACTGTCGATACAACTAGGTGATATTTAAAAAGAAGTCTGTCCAGCCAATTTTCTGAGCATTAGTCTACTCTAACCCTTTTTGAGGAAGATTTTAATGAAGGCTTGTAGTGCACTTTAAACATGTAGACAAATACCTCTACTTTTGTAATAAATGAGCATGAGACTAACCAAGTTTTGGCTGACCTTTGGCCTATCAATGATGTTCTATTTGGACTTGTTAAATATACTATAACTATTCTTCAAATCCTTACAGACGTTCAGAAGAGGAAAATCACTAGAAGAAGACAGGCTACCATCTAGCATTGGTACTAGGTCACCTGGCTTCAAATCAGAAAATTCAACTGGTACTCAAGAAGCTGAAAGACCAACCAGTACTGTCAAGTTTGCTCCACATCTAGAAGTAACAGATATTCCTTCAAGACCAAGATCATCACTTGGACCATCAAGATTGTCCCTCATGGATGAACACGGGAAACCCTCTAGAACAAGTATGACCACTGGAACCACTGGAACTGAGGGAATGGTGTTTGGACGTGATGCTGTAATTGAAAGAGAAAAGATCAATGAAGAGGCCAGGAACACATTTGCTGTGATGGACTTAAGATATGAAGACATGGTTCAAGATCTAATTGATCTTGATAATGCATTTGAACTTGGACTTATGGCTGGAAGTCGACAGGACTTTGAAAACAAAATTCAGAGTATGAGAATCATTAACACACCTCCATCTAGAAAAGGCGAAAAGCCTAAGATAGAGTTAGCTATCAAAAATGTATCTACTGACAAAAAAACCGACGGTGTAAAATTTGCACAAGTCAATGCTGTGACTGATGGAAATGATGAACAAAATATTGATACCTCAAAGACTGTAAATCAACCTTTAGATGCTGAAAAACAAGTCCAAGGTACTACTCTAGTTGAACAGCAGTCGGAAGCGATTGGTGATGAAGATAAGGAAAAATCTGACATAGAGATTGTTATTACTGAAGTAAATGATAAACAGAAAGAATCATGAGACTGATTATTAAATTTATACATGTATGTGAATTGGTTACAGTAAATATCAAATGCAAATTTGTTTCTCATTAATTTCTTTTTGATAGTACAGTTGGACCTCGTTTACTCGACAACCTTCTATCCTAATACTTGGTATTATCCGAAATAAATATCATGTCTCATGTATCTTCTTATGCATGTCAAATTGAAATGGGCTGTTCGAAACCATGTCATATATATTTGAACCCGATGAATTGGAATGAATATATCAATATATATCCCACTGTATATATGAAATTGTTGGATTTTAATTGTATAATAAGTATTTTCACTTGAATTTGAGACAGTTCTTAAGATATCTAAAGGTTGTCTCTGTGGTTAGTACTCACAGTATTAACAATATGCTAATGTGTAAAGGATTCAGAGGCACTATGCAGTAGATGGAATTTGACAATGTTTACTTTTTCTGTTGTTAAAAAGCATTAACATTTGTTTTAGTATTATTTAAATCATTGAAAGCAATGGTTTTACTGAGTAGAAATTTACATTGTATTTGTGATATCATTGTACAGATTAGAGACTTTTTACTGTAACTAGTTTGTTCTAGCTCAGTTAAGCTGTATGTTCTTTTTGATGTGTTGCATAATTGTAGCATTGTTTGAGCGCTCTGTGATACTCTTGAGACCTTTTTAACAGTGTACATGTATTACTAATGACTTTAAGATATTAGACCAGTTGGCATCTCAAAGCAAAACAATTTCATCCAATTGTATGTGTGTCATGAATGGTGTTTTAAATATGTAAATTTTCTATTTCATTGCTCATGTTCATTCAACGTTGACATCAAAATACAGGTTAATGCACTTTTACATGTGTCACAAAATATTCCCTTACAGTGCTTTGATTCCCCTATGATGATTTTGGAAGTACCTGTATGCATATTGGAATAAACACATGAAACATTGTATAATGCTTTGAATTGAAAAGTTATTTTTACATTTGTAAAGTATATTTAATTTTAAAAAAATGATGAATGTTTAGAAATACAGTAAAACCTCAATAATAAGACCACCTTTGAGACTCTTGAAAACTGGTCTTCTTATTGAGGTGATCTTAATATTCTGGTTGAAAACCGTGTAAATGGACTTGAAAAGAGTGTTCATTAATTTTGAGGTGGTCTTATTATAGAGGTATATAAGTGAGGTTTTACTGCATGTTATTAGTACTGGTATTGTACCCTATTCAATATAAATATGTCTATAATGATGTGTTACATTGCTTTGATATAAAAACGTGAAAAAGTATTTGTTTCTGTTGTTAGAAATTTTTACTGATCAAATAAAAAATGACATGAAATTCTGTTATTTTAGTAATCTGTGATGGATGAGTACCAGGTGGTATTTGATCATTTGTCCATTATTATGCCCCCCTTCGAAGAAGAGAAGGCATTTTGGTTTGCACATGTCGTTTGGTTGGTCCGTCTGTCTGTCTGTCCGTAACCTTTTCGTTTCCGATCAAAAACTCAAGAACCCCTTGACCTGTCATCCTCAAACTTGGTCCACATATTCATCTTGGGTAGCAGAGGAACCCTATTGATTTTGGGGTCACGGGCTCAATGGCTAAGGTCACAAGGGGGCATAATGTTTTACAAACATCTCTTGTTTAGTCAATATTTTTCCACACAAAAAGGGTAAAAAAAATTTGTTTTTTTATACAAATAAAATACAATTGATGAATAATGGGTGTGGTGTCAGCGTCAGGTAACAGGGGTTCTATATATCATATTATGAAACATGACACTAAGTATTCCAGATTATCTCATCAATTTTCATAAATGAGGACATATTTATTTTTATCTGATAAAAAAACACATTTGCTCTATTGATCAGAAATGTATTGATACACAGTGGACTGCATAAGTTTTGAAATTAAACATACACACGCATTTTAAATAAACTTTTAGATTGAAATTCGATCCCATGACATTCAGTTATAGAAATAATTTTCTCTCATTGACAAGTAGGTAGGAATAGGCCTACAAGTGTGCCTACACATATTCATAGCAGAGATTTGTCTTTGTAATCAAATCTGATGAAGCAAAATCTTTTTAGTAATTATGTGTTGGAAACAATACCGTGTACTTTTTCGTAAGTGATGAAATATTTGATTTTGAATGTTTGTATTTTTTTTCTGTTTACTCATTTCCTGAAGTATTATAATACAGTCGGATCTTGTTTATGTGACAAACCTATCCGAATACTTTGTACATTCGAAATAAATAATCAGGTCCTGATATGTGGCCTTCTCTGAGATTTTTGGCCCAAATGCGCTGTTAATAACTCAATTTCGCCTAGATATGTCATTTGGGCCAAAAATCTCACAGAATGACACATATATAGTATTAGACTCCTGGATTTGTAATGGGCTATTCGAAATTGTATATTATTAGAATAAAACTTTGGACCTGATGAATTTGAATGAACGAGGTCAAATTGTAGTACATTTTATCTTAGCTTTCCAGGTCTCAATTATGAATGATAAAATGGATAAAACAAGTATAGGTCTTATATTGTGCAAGTAGATTTTCATGGATAAGATGATGTCTGCACTTCTGTGCTAAAATCACTTGGAACCTTATCTACGCACTGTTAGATAAAATACAATATGAGTACTTTTGAACCACAAAAATCCACCAGTTCTAGTAGCAGACAAGTTAAGCATTACTTTAAGTGAAACATAAGTGCAACTCTTGTGATAGGCTGTCTTTGTTTATTGAGAAGTTGCCAGATGTCAATTGCTGATGTAAACAGATCAGTTATTTACATTTGCTGGGATTCACCTAATGGTTTGAACAGGCAAGACCGCTATTAAAGAGAACTGTCCATTCCTTTGTTTTGACAAGCATGGTACCTGCCAATTGACCGATGTTAGAAAATTTTGTCAGATAGTGCGAGGGAAACCGGCAGGTATACAGATGTTTTACATCTCGAATCCACTTGCCAGGAGTTTGTAAGTGAGGTATATTGTGTTATACTAGAACTGTGAGCATATGGAGAAATGTCGACATTCACTTGTTTGCGGGTGGTAAAGCAATCTGCTAGTCCTTCGTTTGTTCGTTGTCCTTGCTGACATAACATCTCATATAAAATAGGCATTCCAGAAAAATGTACCGTTCATGATACTTTGGTTTACGCAGTAGCTGAGAGTGTTGAGCATTGGGATCTAGAAAATTGACTATTCAGTCAATCTTTTAACGTCATTCGGAAATGTGCCCCTTAACGATCCAAAAAACGTGTAAACACTACATAAACTACGTTTTCAAAATATATGAAGAGATTTATAAAAGTAAAATTCAAAAAAAAAATCAGTCAATGAAATACTTACACAGTACATAACACAACATCTGTCATTCTTTCAATTTAAACTGTTAAATTACATGTCGGCTGAGAATACAAGAGTGCTTCGATACATTGCGTTAACCAGAGTTACACCCTTGAGGCTTCCTGCCTTTGGTGACTGAAACAAGTTACTTAAACACGCTCACAAACAAAAAAATGAATATTCAGTATCGTATGTCCATGTGAAGTCAATCGACTATTGATTTATGCATGAGTACAATGTATTGCCTACTAATGAGTGTATGCTCATTATAACGCCCTTAAAAACTCAACTACATGTATTTCACTCAGCCGTTTTATTGTAACAAATGAGTAAATTATTCTTCAAAAAATAAATGAAACTATGGCCCTAATATTCATATTTAATTTTAGTTTAGGAACTTATTTCACACTATATATAATAGTATATACGGTCCTAGCCCCGCATACATGTCTCTGTACTCCGACTTTTACACGCGTCGTTCGTGGCTGGACTAATACGGTCCCTGGTATAATTATTTCTTTATAATGTCACCGTGCTGACACGGAAAATTTGCATTGGTTTATTAATGGCGTGGAGTTCTAGTACATATCCTATATAATGTATATGATCAGGAAAGTTACACAGTACAGCGACAGTATAGAGATGTGACGTCCGTGGCTGGACTAATACGGTCCCTGGTATAATTATTTCTTTATAATGTCACCGTGCTGACACGGAAAATTTGCATTGGTTTATTAATGGCGTGGAGTTCTAGTATATATCCTATATAATGTATATGATCAGGAAAGTTACACAAAATTTTACTAGTTCAATGACTGGTTGACCTTTGTGTGGACAAACATCTGCGGTGATATTTTCTTTCTATGATCGCATCTTTACTTAATACACCAGTAATACTTCCGAGCAGACCAGAACTCCTGAAGAAACAAAAGAAAACTTACAATACATGATGATCGAAGGCACGTATAATTTTGTGGTCATTTTGTTGTCATTTAATGTCCGGAATCATAATTAAGCCCAGGAGAATCACGAGATATGTTCATCAGTCTGCCAATACGAATAGATGGTTCCCACATTTACAATACATGAATATATAGTCCTACCTCCATTGTTCTAAATTGTCGGTCACATTGATAGGCAATTTTCCTTAAAGTTTATAGGGAATCTAAAACTAATCCGATATAAAAAATAAACTATTCATTATAAGGACTTATCAGTTTAGTCTATCAAAATGGCTGACGATTAAGAACAAGGGAGGGGGCGGTAAGTATTGTAGATGTAGATCTATTAACAGGTTTTTGTACTGCAAAAACATACATTTTCGTAGAACCAAATTACTGAAGTCGCTCTTTATTTCGTCATTTCCATCTTGTTTATGCCCCCCCCCCACCCCCTGTGCGTGTGCCTTCGTCCGTTCTGTCGAGTGAAGTTCTTGCGAATGTGAGCTTCCTTGCTCTGTCATTCCACGTTTGGTTCCAGAACCAACAAAACCACCTGACAGTACCATCATATAACCTGGTATTCAATTCGAACACTTATAAATATAATTCGAATATTAGAAAAACGTGGTATGCTAGATCGAGTTTTATCTTTCGTACAATGCAAGTAACCAAATTATGTTCGTTTATCGTCTCCCGAGTATAAATATCTGCCGCACGGAAAACAGGAGAACCTCATTCTGCCGGGATAAACAGAAATACTTTTCAGTGTTTCCCACCACACATAGTACTGGTATGTAACCAGGAAAGTACTGGTTAGACTTCAGGAAAGGACTGGTTAGACTTCAGGAATGTACTGGTTGGTTGCCAGGAAAACTGTTTACGATGGGACTCATTGGCACTGTGCGGTGACCGTCTTTGGGTTCAAAATTGTCTTTTTGGCATATACTGCTCTACTGGCAGGTACATTTCCCCAGTCGGCTTTCAGAAAAATCGTTTATGGTGTGCTGGCGACATACCGGGTCGACCGAAATACCATAATGTGTATTAGAAAAATGACCGTCGGCGAGTGACGAACTCGTAAGCGCAGTAATTTGTATTTGCATAACAGGAGTACGGATATATTTCCAATTTCATCCATTTATATTTTATTGTTTGTTGCTGTTTACGTAATTTAGTTTTGGAGTATGTGATTAAACAAAGTTTAGCGAATTCCATGAAACTCGACTCTGACATTCTAATCAAATGATCGACTGGTCGTGTTTTCTTTGTGTTCATCCAGACGACTGACTGAGCATAACAACTGAGACAGTTTAGATAATGTGACGCAGGAAATTTCATTTGAAACCTTAATCGAGAAATCTTCGATGTTAGATTGAACTGTGAAAGTTTGTCTTATAAGATAACTAAGACGCAACACATCTGTAAACTGAATGCCAAACAGCCTGCAGACAAGGTGCAAAACGAGAAGCAATGTATGGCATCTTGGGTCAAAGGCTCAAAGCTATGGTAAAGTTATCTCGATACATGGACTTATCACAAGATACTGATGGAAATATAATGACAGTAGCCATTAGTATTTCTGGTATATCACCTTGATGATAATATTGAGATTCATTCTATGTTTATGTATCACTTGCCCGTTCATCTTTGTGGATAGAAAGTATGCATGATGATATGTAGGAATGTTTGAGCGTCCGAATATATTTTAAATGCGCGCATTTCTATATCGCTCTCATCTGCACAAGCTCACTTTCATGCCAATACAAAGTGGTCGGACACTTACTTGTAAGACGACTAGTTTATTGAAAATTGAACATTTGTTTCCCTATACATAAATGTATTCGCTTTGTATGCGCAAAAATAAGGGACAATCCTTACTTTTACTATTCACACAGAAAATGACGAAATATGTGCAGTCATGGTTGAGAGAGTAAAGTAATCCACCAGTCTAATTTTATAAGCGTTTCTATGGTTACCTTAAATGGTCGGTGCCCTGGTCCAATTCTGTCATAAACAAAAAATGTTTCCCTGGCAGAATAGGGTCGATTTTAGCAAATGTTTGTTAAATACACTGTAACACATATTCAACTGCGTACTTCTCTTCTTAAAATACAGAAATGTTGAATAATCATGCATTTTAATACTTAAAAGAGTATTTAATATTTATGTATCACACAAATCTTGAAGATGTCATTAAAACTTGATTTCTCTGTATCTTCGTTCTTCCTGTTGTAAAATGTAACATTACTCCTACGTAAATGTCCTCGTCTGCAACAGGTCAGTCAGATGACATCAAAAGGTATCAGAATACCAGTCAAAATTTAACGAAATTCAGTAAAGTTCATCACAAGTTGCCTTCGGTTTCAAAGGTTGCACTACAGACGTCCTCCCCCCCCCCACGTGACAACGTCATTATCTCAACCATTTGTGCTTGCGACCCCAAAGGATTGCTGCACGTTTTTACTCCATTAAAATAAATGTAAACTTTATTTAGAATACCTTGGTCAATAGTTTAATACGCAGTTTTAATTTTGATTTCCGGTTTTTGACGAGGGAACATATTCGTAACAAGAATTAATAACACCTCTGTCGTGATCAAAATGTTTCCTTTGCAAATGTAACACAATCCCAATAATTATGTTCATTACTTTGCTTCGGAAGAAGAAAATATAAACCAATGTAAACAATAAATACAAAAGTTTTTGCCTTAACGAAAAGTTAACCAATCCGCATCAAGGTTACAAACGTTGTTCGGTTGAAAATAATTTGGTTTAACGATTAACATACGATTTGATTGGTTTACATAAAGCTGTCAATCAAATAGCAAAACCATGTTAATACGACTGCTTCGAAAAGGACGGATCATGTTAAATAAATCACCGCCATGCTGTTTCAACAGTGTTAACCTCAAGGAATTAAATCACTTCAAAACGGAAGTGTCAATAAACTCAGCAATGTTCACCGATTTATTTCACGAAGCTAATCAAGTCAGTAGCAGTACCCGACATAAATAATGTGATGTTTGTTTACTCTAAAATCTATTTACTTCGTTTTCAAGAAATCGTTCCGAGAAGTAGATCTTTCGTGTTCAGAGCCTCGTTTTGATGAAACATTGTATAAATTGTTTACTATAGCAACGTTTTCGTTCAATCTTTGGCAGACAACAGGACTCCTTCTAATCTTCGGATTTTACAGATTATCATGATTTGTATCAGAGATAAAATGATTGTGTTTATAGTTTGTCATTTAATGGTTTTCACCTGGTCTTTCTGGCGAGTGAACGACTAGAGGATCTTAAACAATGTTCCATGTACGTATATCTACCAATCGATTGTAATGTTTTGCTCGTATTTTAAAACATTTGTTATGCGAAAAGTATTAGTATTCACATACTAGTTACAGCAACGCGACAAAAGAGTCCGCCGACAAAAGACATATGTATACAGTTAACGAAACTTATAAGTGTACAGGTATATATATGACCATATCTTGGTCAATGTTTGTCTGATCTGGCTGGAATTTTCAACAAATATAGCGTAGATACCTGGCATAAAATTTTATTTATTTCATGTCATAATTCCACAGATTTGAACAAATAAAATAAATAAAAGTGATGATGCGAAAAATTCCGTACTGCAGTCCCCACTTAAAGATGATCTGGATGATTGGAAATAGTCTAATAACGTGTGTGCCTACCCGGACTCAACGCATCGTGTTATTTAAACCAAAAATTTCGACCCAAGAATCATGATATACATGTAGCCAATAGCGAATACACAAAATTTCGCGTAGAAATGTTAATCAATAAAAAAAGTTATTCGACATTAAAAAGGTGCGCACGTATAAGTTTTGTTAAGTGCACAAGCAAATGAAACTACAGCGAAACCTAAAACATACCCACAAAGCTTGTCCTAAGTTTACCTAGAACGTTTAGTTCCTTTGCTATATAAAATCTTGGACATTGTTACATCTTTAATGTTCCCCGTTAATGGTTTACTAATACATTTCAAGACTGAAAATCAATCGTTCAGGGTTTTTTCGTGGAATAAATACATGCACAGTAAAACCTTAATAATAAGACCACCAGTGGGACCCTTGAAAACTGGTCTTCTTATTGAGGTGGTCTTAATATTAGAGTTAATGTTGATAAAAAAGTAAAACAGTGAAAATGGACTTGCAAATTGAGTTCTTAATTTTGAGGTGGTCTTATAATTCAGGTTGTCTTTAAGTGATGTTTTATTGTAGGTATATATATTTTCATGCATTTTTGTGGGATGTGCTCTTTGTATGTGTCATGCCAGAAAAATATGATCTTTATTATTTTTTATAATTAGCTAGACTTCTACATACGGAACCAGCTTTACATATTGTCATTCCTATGTGAGTTTTATCTAAGTACGCCACTTCCCCGTTATAACTCAATGTTATGTGCTGCAATTTAATGTAAGCCGATACTGGGAAAATTCTGGTTTGTAGTTCGTAATAGAGCAAAATTGTCTCAAATTACACCAATTAAAACACATTTAGATCATCAAATCGTCTAGTCTTACACATATTATGCGAAAGCCGTTGCTATCTATTGATTATTGCACATGCGGACTAAACTTATTTTTAACACTAAGAGGCATTTAAATATCATTCTCTATAAACATATACGCATGTACAGTAAAGCCTCGCTTAAAGACCACCTCAATAATAAGACCATCTCAAAACTTAAGAACACAATTTTCAAGTCCATTTTCACTGTTCGCTCTTTATATAACCAGGTAAGGTAGAAATGATTCCAACCACTCGGGGAAACATCTCCACATAATCTGAGTTGGAGGACCAATGACACGGGAGGACATGACCATTTTCACCTGAGAAATGAATCCGAACCTCCCATGTGACAGGCCAGTGCTCTACCACCTGTGTTTAACCGGACGGGGTGTCCCAATGACTGATCGCCCCGTAGTGTGCCAGAGAAATGGGTGTACATGTGTATGGGAGTTCGCAATAGGAGGTAAGATAGTAAAAATGATTCCAACCACTCGGGGAAACTCTATGGTTGGGACAAAAGTGACACGAACCCCATAAAAATGCGCACTTTGGTTTTGACTTTTTTTGATTCCTTGAAATTTATTCACCTACGGATATATCAGATTTTACAGCACATGGTGATCTGTAATGCATATTTATGCATTTTACATGCATTAAATATTAGTCATTCTTTAAATTAAATCATGCATTACACTTAATAATTAGCCATTTTCTGAGCCTTTTAAGATTCACAAACCGCAGAGTAACCGCGATTGCATTTTCCTGCCGTTAATGATGCATAGTTTGCAAAAACGTCGCTGCGGTACATAGCACATTGGTAATCAATTCAAACAGCGAAAACGTAAACACGAGAAGAACTTATCGTATAATCAGCAGTTTATTATACAAGCTGTGAATAATTTTATAGCCGGTTTATTACTTGATATTTTGTTCGGACTTTTATATGGTGATCGTAAAAATATTGACCGTCGTAATTAAATTGATATGCTCGTCATGCCGACCGTAAACGGTAACTATAGGACCGGACAAACATCGACTGTAAATGGATCGAGATAAAAGCCAGTCCTAATATGGGTAGGTGATAAAAACTTACCCCGGAGGCTTTCGGTACTGTTTCACAGTTGTAATAAAAATCTGGCTATTACCATTGACGGTAATGTGTACGTCGTAACACATGTAATACGCATGCAAAACTGTATTTGCTTTCATATGTCCATTTCATAAGATGTAAATCAACTTAACGGTATCTTTGTAGCAAGCGTCTATCAAAGTCTGATACTTGCGTAGTCTTATAGGAAATGAGGCGAGAAAACAAGTGTTATGTACATTATTTTTAGTCTTCTACTGTCGATCACTTCTTTGTGAAGTTCGGATAACACCGACTTGTAGTCTATAGAAGCGATTCTATGCATGCTGTATGGTATTCTTGTGATTCCTATTTTCCACAATTAAACGAATTTCCTAGTCTCGTTGTTTTTCCGAGGAAAATTTGAAGTACGTGTGTGAAAAATTTAATATCAGTTCGGGAGCATTGATTGTTTCATTCTTATTGTAAGAAATATATAAGCACGTCCGTTGTTCTCAACCAGGAGCATGCTGGACTCGCAATCAGGAAGTCGAAAGTTCGAATCCTGTGTGAGGCGTTGGTCCCAAAGTAATTTGTCCACCACAGCTGATTTATATCAGGAATTAGTCAGTTACTTTGTAGAGTTTAGTTGTTAACCCAGGAACACAGACTAGGTCAACGGACCTCTATACATAATTGAAATACTGTTGACAATGTGTAAACCTCTAACACAACAAAAACAACAACAAATGTATGGCAATGATTGAAGTCAATTGCCCAATTCGTAATATTCAATGCCACATAAATTCAATTTAACCTTAATCAGAGTGATTTTTGTATTGGTATCCTTTGTACCTTCAAATATAACGGAACAAAATATACCTTCACGACACATGTATATATCGACTGTACGGAAACTTGAATCAAAGGACTGAAGGTCCTCGCAGGCGCTTCCAAGGCAAGATTGCACGTTCTTCCTTTTTTTCGTATTAGAAATTAATTCGCGGCTATTCCCGTTTATATCAAAACTCGCCTTTCCACAATTGATATATCCCTGACAAATAAGTCTTTATACTCATCAAATTTATAATAAAATCAGAGGACTTTACATGTACTATTTTCTTGAGACGATGAATATGGCGGTACTTCGAATAGACCATCCGGTTGACGATGATAGCATTGAGACGCTTAAGCGCCTCAAAAACTAATAAGTGAGTCACACGTGTCTGATACAGAATGGCTGCGCTTGGGAAATACATGGATAACTAGAGTTGCACTCCGGAATCAAAGCGGAGACCATCAGATGTTGTGGGCTGTCATGCTTACCCTCTCCACAAGTACAGAAAATAGTTGGATAAGCAAAACCAATTGTAATGTTGTTTTTCATTTAAATGCAGTAGCACAATCATCTTAACAATCATGATTTTAGTGGAAGGCGCTAAAATGTTAATGGTTTATTTTAGCATGTTTTAAAATGTTTAAAATGCTACCATTATAGATACTATTTGACGCGTATGATTTACACGATTTAAACTGTATTGCATATATTATATATATATACGTTAACTGTTACAGCCGTTTATATTCAAAGTAAATAAATATGAATAAAACTTTTTTATGAAGTTTTTGATTTAAACTGTCTGGAATATTAACAGGTGATATATCAGCCCGTCCGATCATCCAACAAAATGTAATAAGAAAACGTACATATAACGGTTGTAAATGGATTCAGTGATATACGAATAGTCCAAAATGTTTTGATAGGACAATATACTGCATAATTAAATATTTCCTTTCATCCTTTCATAGTCTGTCGGTGCCATAACACGGCGGTAAGACAAGCGACAGTACACGGATACTAAGATACAATGTGCGTCATTTCAAAATATTGCGCCTTTTTGTCATGTTCTCCGTACTACAACAGTAATCAATCAAATCGCATCATTATTTCGAAACAGTGGATGGATTTTTACAAACATCCTGTTGCATGAAATGGGTTTATACAAACTTCTCACTCAGATAAACAGCATGGTTTATGAAACAAGGCGCAAATAATCATCGCTCACACCACAACCAGAATGACGGGGAATATGTTTACGTGTTTGAATACTGTGATAATGCTATGTTTCGTGAGCTATCTAGTCCTTGTGAGTGGAGAAGGAGAGATGGATATAATTCGAGAAAGGTTACAGAGGCTGGAAACAAGAATTTCAGAGGATATGGCATTGTTAAGAAAAGAGTTTTATCAAGAATTAGACAGTGACAGCGGTGACAGTGTAAGTAAAGATATAGGGACTATATCTACGGTGACTCCAAACCATCCTGCTCAAAGTGTTGAATCGGAAATTGAAAACCTGGAGCAAGACGTGATGAAGAATCTGAGAAGAATCCGGGAAGGAATTGCAATTGAAAAACGATTTCGAAGAAATATTCAGTCGGACATTCAGTCACTTAGAAAGGTGGATACAATAAATGCACATATGTTAACAAGTGGTTGTGAAAATATTTCTCGCATACTGGAAGTTCTACCAGCCTTGAAGAAGTTACAACATGATGTAGAGGTGATTGCTAAAAGTGTTAAAACAGACACAACAAGTAGAACATTACGCGTGTCTGATTGTAGTGAATGGCTTCACATGGGCCGTACAACTAGCGGTGTATATACAGTGTTTCCTGAATCAATGTGGAGACCCTTAAATGTTTACTGTGACATGGAAACTGACGGTGGTGGTTGGACGGTATTTCAAAGACGAATGGATGGGTCTGAGAATTTTTATAGAAACTGGATTGACTACACTTTCGGATTCGGTAATTTGTCGGGTGAATTTTGGCTAGGGAATGAATTTGTACATCGTTTAACGTCAAATGCTCCGTATGAACTGCGTATTGATATGGAAGATTTTGAAAATGATACTAGAGTGGCAAAGTACGGACTATTTTCTGTCGGACCAAGGTCGGAAGGATTTGTACTTACAATAGAATTCTTCACTGGAAATGTGACGGATTCGCTCATTCCAAGGCACCACAAAGTTCAATTCTCCACTCATGATGTCGGTCAATCTTCGTCGTGTTCTAAAACATACAAGGGAGGTTGGTGGTATAAAGGCTGCCATACCGTGAATTTAAACGGATTGTATCTTGGAGGAAAACATGAGACGTATGCTGTTGGTATCAACTGGACGGGCTGGAAGGGACATCATTATTCCTTGAAGAAAACAGAAATGAAATTTAGACCAAGATAAGAAAGGAACATGTTTTGAATATGTGGGTTTCATTAACGATTTAATTGATTTGTATTAATACCATTGGTGTGTATCTATGTTCGAATTTTCTGATCCCTTATATAATTAACTGAAACTAACTCATAGAGGTTTTCAATACCATGAAAATGTGGTGAGAACATCAGTTAACGACTTTCCAGTGATAAACCGCTGATCAATCCGAGTTCAGTCCATGCCATAACGGCTAAGTATCTGTATTAGGGCTGTCGGATATTCGGATATTCGTTTGTACGCCCGAGTATTCGAATACTGATTCAGCATTGGAATATTCGATAAAATATATATTTTCAATATAAAAGCTGAATGCAAGTGTATTAAATTTCAATGATAGGTATTATCGCATTAAATGACATGTTATGCTTGAAAAATATATCTACATGTACATGTGTTAATTGACATGTCATGTTGTATATTTGGGGACAAGAGAGATATAACACTCTGGTGATGACACTTCGGCCTTGCAATTATTAGTAATCGTTGGAATTTTTACAACTTGAGTGATCAGTTTAAAACAAAAGATTGATAAGCAGAAAGTTAAACTTCGAATTTCAAATATATTATTAAATAAGAAGGTCGAATGTTCGAATACCAAAATTGCCATTCGTTGACATCCCAAATTTCTATCGATCGGTATTTTGTTCAATAAAATGTCTGCTGAAGAAACACTTACTGCTGATCACATCTCGATTAATATCGAACATAAGTTTAGGGCTGTCATTGATTCTATCTTTGCATATCGAAGATATCGAATGCGAAATATCGACGATATATCGATTATATTTTTGAAATGAATTTAATTGACTATTAACTCCTATATTTCTGTACGTTTATGTTTGTATGTCCTATATAACTAAATGTTCAAATTGTGTTTTTATGATAACAATATACTATTTAAGATATTAATCCATATTTTAATTTCACAATATCATATTATAGTGCCGACATTTGCAATGCATTATTCACTAGGACATTGTTTAACAAGCTGTCGACTTCTGAGCGACGTAAATTATTTTGGCGCATTTTAGACTGTATCCATTCTCTTGTTTTTTCCCGCCATAATATCGATATTTGTGTGTGTCGAATATCGATCGACAGAAAAAATGTTGTTGATACATGTACATGTATATCGATAGCGGTTGTATCAATGACAGGCCTACATAAGGTAGAACAAAAGATAAACAAGCGTTCAATACATACCATACAAACTTTACAGTGTTGGGATAATACTGGGAATGGTTTCACGTAGTGTCTTCATGAAAAATTGTTTCGAATAAAGAATTAAGCCATTCTTAAAATGTGTGCGGTGTATATACACTGCTTCCAGAATTAATGTCGAGACGAGAAATGAATCCGAACCTCCCGTGTCACAGGCTAGTGCTCTACCACCTGTGTTTAACCGGACGGGGTGTCCCTATTACTGATCGTCCGGTAGTGTACAAGAGAAATGGGTGTATGTGTGTTCACAATAAGAGGTAAGGTAGTAGTAATGATTCAAACCACTCGGGGAAACGCTATGGTTGGGACATGAGTGACACGAACCTCATGAAAATGCGCACTTCGGTTTTGACTTTTTTTAAATCCTTGAAATTCATTCACCTGAATTTATCTGATTTTACAGCACATGGTGATCTGTATACATGTACATTAAATATTATTCGTTCTCTAAATTAAATCACGAATTACACTTAATAATTAGCCATTTTATAAGCCTTTTAAGATTCACAAACCGCAGAGTAACCGCGATTGCATTTTCCTGCCGTTAATGATGCATAGTTTGCAAATACGTCGCTGCGGTACATAGCACATTGGTAATCAATTCAAACAGCGAAAACGTAAACACGAGAAGAACTTTTCGTATAATCAGCAGTTTATTAAACAAGCTGTGAATAATTTTATGGCCGGTTTATTACTTGATATTTTGTTCGGACTTTTATAAGGCGATCGTAAAATATTGACCGTCGTAATTAAATTGATATGCTCGTCATGCCGACCGTAAACGGTAACTATAGGACCGGACAAACATCGACTGTAAATGGATCGAGATAAAAGCCAGTCCTAACATGGGTAGGTGATAAAAACTTACCCCGGAGGCTTTCGGTACTGTTTCACAGTTGTAATAAAAATCTGGCTGGAAATATCCAGATATGTATTGTGTTCGAATTTAATATTATTATCGGCTGAAGTAGCAATTTACAATGATTCGATATCGACTGTTTCGTTGCTTTTGTTTAACGATTTAAAATGTTATTGTTTGTACCGCGCAGACAATTATTCTATTATGAATATTGAAAAAACACTATTTTAGGTTAGACTTTTCTTCGATTTTACCAAATGTTTGACACAATTCCTCTAAATATCTTAAGTATTATCATTGACGGTAATGTATACGTCGTAACACATGCAATACGCATGTAAAACTGTATTTGCTTTCATATGTCCATTTCATAAGATGTAAATCAACTTAACGGTATCTTTGTAGCAAGCGTCTATCAAAGTCTGATACTTGCGTAGTCTTATAGGAAATGAGGCGAGAAAGCAAGTGTTATGTACATTATTTTTAGTCTTCTACTGTCGATCACTTCTTTGTGAAGTTCGGATAACACCGACTTGTAGTCTATAGAAGCGATTCTATGCATGCTGTATGGTATTCTTGTGATTCCTATTTTCCACAATTAAACGAATTTCCTAGTCACGTTATTTTTCCGAGGAAATTTAAAGTACGTGTGTGAAAACATAACGATCAGTTCGGAAACTGGATTGTTTCATTCTTATTGTAAGAAATATATAAGCACGTCCGTTGTTCTCGACCAGGAGCATGCTGGACTCGCAATTAGGAAGTCGTAGGTTCGAATCCATTGTGAGGCGTTGGTCCCAAAGTCATTTGTCCACCACAGCTGATTCATATCAGGAATTTGTCAGTTACTGTGTAGAATTTAGTTGTAAACCCAGGAACACAGACTAGGTCAACGGACCTCTATACATAATTGAAATACTGACAATGTGTAAACCTCTAACACAACAAAAACAGCAACAAATGTATGGCAATGGTTGAAGACAATTGCCCAATTCGTAATATTCAATGCCACATAAATTCAATTTAACCTTAATCAGAGTGGATTTTATTCCTATCCTTTGTACCTTCAAAAATAATGGAACAAAATATACCTTCACGATACATGTATATATAGACTGTACGGAAACTTGAATCAAAGGACTGAAGGTCCTCGCAGGCGCTTCCAAGGCAAGATTGCACGTTTTTCATATTTCGTATTAGAAATTGATTCGCGGCTATTCCCGTTTATATCAAGACTCCCGCCTGTCCACAATTTATATATCCCTGACAAATAAGCCTTTATACTGATGGAATTTATGATAAGATCAGAGGACTTTACATGTACTATTTTGATGAATATGGCGGTACTTCGAATAGACCATCCGGTTGACGATGATAGCATTGAGACGCTTAAGTGCCTCAAAAACTAATAAGTGAGTCACACGTGTCTGATACAGAATGGCTGCGCTTGGGAAATATATGGATAACTAGAGTTGCACTCCGGAATCAAAGCGGAGACCATCATATGTTGTGGGCTGTCATACTTACCCTCTCCACAAGAGAGATATTGAGTACAGAAAATAGTTGGATAAGCAAAACCAATTGCAATGTTGTTTATCATTTAAATGCAGTAGCACAATCATCTTAACCATCATGATTTTAGGGGAAGGGGCTAAAATACTAATGTTTTAAAATGTTTGAAATGCTACCATTATAGACACGATTTGACGCGTATTATTTACACGATATAAAAATTGTAACTGTATTGCATATTATATTATATATATATAGGTTAACTGTGACAACCATTTATATTCAAAGTAAATAAATATGAATAAAACTTGTTTATGAAGTTTTTAATTTAAACTGTCTGGAATATTAACAGGTGATATATCAGCCCGTCCGATCCAACAAAATGTAATAAGAAAACGTACATATAAGGTTGTAAAATGATTCAGTGATGTACGAATAGTCTAAAATGTTTTGATAGGACAATATACTGCATAATTAAATATTTCCTTTCATAGTCTGTCGGTGCCAAAACACGGCGGTAAGACAGGCGATAGTACACGGATACTACGATACAATGTGCATTATTTCAAAATATTGCCCCTTTTTGTCAGGTTCATACACCATTAAAATTTTAGCCCCTTCCCCTAAAATCATCGTCGTCGTGTTCTAAAAGTTTCAAGGGTGGTTGGTGGTATAAAAGCTGCCATACCGTGAATTTTAACGGAATGTATCATGGAGGAAAACATGAGTCGTTTGCTGATGGTATCAACTGGTCGGACTAGAAGGAATATCATTATTCCTTGAAGAAAACAGAAATGAAATTTCAACCGAGATAAAAATAGATGCTAGTACATTTTCGCTATGTAGGCACATTGCAATGACTTTACTGACTTAAGAAAGATATTTTTGTTTGTAAATGGTCTAAAAATTTGCAATATGCACAAAAACATCACGCTACATTTCGACTGTACGGTAACTTGGCAGATTTATTACAATCATCCTGTTGCATTTCATAGAAATAGGTTTATGCGCAATTCTCTCTCAGATAAACAGCATGGTTTATAAAACATGGTGCAAATAATCATCGTTCACACCGCAACCAGAATGGCTGGGAATATGTTTACGTGTATGAATACTGTGACAATGCTATGTTTCGTTAGCTATCTTGTCCTTGTGAGTGGAGAAGGAGAGATGGATATAATTCGAGAAAGGTTACAGAGGCTGGAAACAAGGATTTCAGAGGATATGGCATTGTTAAGAAAAGAGTTTTATCAAGAATTAGACACTGACGCTGGTGACAGTGTAAGGAATGATGTAGGGACTATATCTACGGTGACTCCAAACCATCCTGCTCAAAGTGTTGAATCGGAAATTGAAAACCTGGAGCAAGACGTGATGAAGAATCTGAGAACAATCCGGGAAGGAATTGCAATTGAAAAACGATTTCGAAGAAATATTCAGTCGGACATTCAGTCACTTAGAAAGGTGGACACAATAAATGCACTAATGTTAGCAAGTGGTTGTGAAAATATTTCTCGCATACTGGAAGTTCTTCCAGCCTTGAAGAAGTTACAACATGATGTAGAGGTGATTGCTAAAAGTGTTAAAACAGACACAACAAGTAGAGCATCACGCGTGTCTGATTGTAGTGAATGGCTTCACATGGGCCGTACAACTAGCGGTGTATATACAGTGTTTCCAGAATCAATGTGGAGACCCTTAAATGTTTACTGTGACATGGAAACCGACGGTGGTGGTTGGACGGTATTTCAAAGACGAATGGATGGGTCTGAGAATTTTTATAGAAACTGGATTGACTACACTTTCGGATTCGGTAATTTGTCCGGTGAATTTTGGCTAGGGAATCAGTTTGTACATCGTTTAACGTTAAATGATCCGTATGAACTGCGTATTGATATGGAAGATTTTGAAAATAATACCAGAGTGGCAAAGTACGGACTATTTTCTGTAGGGTCAAGGTCGGAAGGATTTGTACTTACAGTAGAATTTTTCACTGGAAATGTGACGGATTCACTCATTCCAACTCACCACAAACAACAATTCTCCACTCATGATGTCGGTCCATCTTCGTCGTGTTCTAAACTCTATCAGAGTGGTTGGTGGTATGACAAGTGCCATGCCGTGAATTTAAACGGACGGTATCATGGAGGAAAACATGAGACGTATGCTGATGGTATCAACTGGAAGGGCTGGAAGGGATATAATTATTCCTTGAAGAAAACAGAAATGAAATTTCGACCAAGATAAGAAAGGAACATGTTTTAAATATGTGGGTTTCATTAACGATTTAATTGATTTGTATTAATACCATTGGTGTGTATCTATGTTCGAATTTTCTGATCCCTTATAAAATAAACTGAGGTTTTCAATACCATGAAACAGTGGTGAGAACATCAGTTAACGACTTTCCAGTGATGAACCGCTGATCAATCCGGGTTCAGTCCATGCCATAACGGCTAAGTATTGCTATTAGGGATGTCCACGAATATTCGGATATTCGTTTGTCAGTCCGAGTATTCGAATACTGATTCGGCATTCGAATATTCGATAATATACATATTTTCAATATAAAAGCTGAATGCAAGTGTATTAAATTGCAATGATGGGTATTATCGCATTAGATGACATTTTATGCGTGTAAAAAATATCTACATGTGTTAATTGACATGTCATGTTGTATATTTGGGGACAAGAGAGATATAACACTCTGTTGTTGACACTTCGGCCTTGCAATTATTAGTAATCGTGGGAATTTTTACAACTTCAGTGATCAGTTTAAAAAAAGAAGATAAGTAGGAAGTTAAACTTCGAATTTCAAATGTTTTATTAAATAAGAAGGTCGAATGTTCGAATACCAAAATTGCCATTCGTTGACATCCCAAATTTCTATCGATCGGTATTTTGTTCCATAAAATGTCTGCAGAAAAAACACTTACTGCTGATCACATCTCGATTAATTTCGAACATAAGTTTAGGGCTGTCATTGATTCTATTTGTATATCGACGATTTTGATATATCGAATGACAAATATCGACGATATATCGATTATATTTTTTAGTTAATTTAATTGACTATTAACTCCTATATTTCTGTACGTTTATGTTTGCATGTCCTATATAACTTAATGTTCAAATTGTATTTTATGATAACAATATACCTTTTAAGATAATAATCCATATTTTAATGTCACAATTTCATATTATAGTGCTGACATTTGCAATGCATATATTCTTAGGATACTAAAACCTCCATAATAAGAACACACTCGGGACCCTTGAAAACTTCTCTTAATAATGAGGTTGTCTTAATTTTGATGTTTGATATAGAGCAAAACAATGAAAATGTTACTGAAAATTGTGTTCGTTATTTCGAGGTTGTCTTATTATTGAGGTGGTCCTTTTTCTGTATGTACAAAATGGATAGGTCGCTATAGCAATTTAGAAATACTTCGTAGTTTTAAAAGATGAAAAGATATGTGATGCTGTGTGTATTTTCTAGGATGTCAACGAATATTCGGATATTCGAATATTCGTTTGTACGCTCGAATATTCGGCATTCGAATATTCGAAAAAACTTAATTAAGCACTGCTATGGGATTTCCAACCTCTTCTGTAAGCGACGTCATTTCAATAAAACGCCACATATTATGTCACTTTTTGCAAGCAGTAAACAATATTTACTCCATATGGTCACTTCGTTTTCAAATTGCCATTTGATGTAAATATTGCTTACTTTCAGTACATTGTGACGTCACATGTGACGTTTTCTGGAAATGACGTCACGAACAGAAGAGGTTGGAACTCGTACAGCGGCGCTCAGTCATTGTTTTCAACATAAAAGCTGATTTTCCAAGATTTATTTGTGTAAAATAAATCTTCGAAATCAATATAAAAGCTGAATGCAAGAGTTAAAATTTCAAAAAATGGCATTGAATGACATTTTACGCGTGAAAATATTATCTACATGTGTTAATTGACATGTGAAGTTGTATTTTTGGTGGCAAGAGAGATATAACACTCTGGCATGGACATGGTTTATATGTCCGTGACTCTGGTTATGACGCTTGGGTAATTGGTAATCGAGGGATTTTTTACAACTTAAGTGATCAGTTTAAAACAAATAATTGATAAGCATAAAGTTTAACTTCGAATTTAAAATGTATTACATTTGTATTATTAAATAAGAATGCCGAATGTTCGAATTTTCGAATATTCGAGTATTCGTTCGAAAGGTTGACCGAATATTCGAATACCAAAATTGCCATTCGCTGACATCCCTAGTATTTTTAGTAATGTAGCATGTGCAATGTAAACTTGTGGTTTTTCTCTAGAATAAATATTGTACACAATACTAAATGCTTATTGTTTATATATACAATATATGATTGCAATCAAGTATATTTTACTCTAATTAAAATCCATGATGTACTTAATTTAATAACTAATTAAGTAAATCCCAATGCTTTTCACAAGTACAGAATATTTGCAAATGTCTTAAATATTCGCTTGCCAGAAACACGCCTAATCTGATCAGACGTTGTGCAACATTAAAAAAATGCTGAGATGTTACGAGTGTTGGTCTCTCCAGATTCAAAATTGATTTTAGTAAATTTACCGGATTTCAGTGGATTTCGGTAAGGTAACATACCCTTTATCGAAAGGTTAACCAATCCGCGTCCAGGTTACAATACGTTGTTCGGTTGAAGAGTAATTGCCATGGTGGTTAACGTAAGATTTGATTAGTTTACGCAACACGGATATGCAAAAGCAAAACCATGATAGTACGGCTGTGCCGAAAAAATCTACAACTGTACTCTCCTTTAGCATCGGGTGCTTATTCTGATACCTTTATAACGTGAATGTAACGGTAATGGAATCAAAGCGCTGTAGGGAGCGTAGGTAAAATGGGACTGAAATCATACTTCAATTAATAAATTTCGTATAATATATTGATTATTATTAATTTTCATTTAGAACGTACTTTCAATTGCTTTTTGTGTGTTTTTCAGGTACATATGTATTGGACACTTGTACTGAATGTGTGTACTCTGTAACATGTTAGGGATACTATCAAGATCATTTATTTTAAAACGACTGATTATATTTTATATATGCGTGACGAAGTGTTATTTTCTAGATCAACTGTCACGTGCCATGATTTAAGTGATTGTGTCATTTTTATAAGTTTAAGTGTATCGCAAACTTCTATGTATTTGCTGTTGTAACTGATACCGATCATATGAAAGACTATTAGGGTCACTGGTCAACAAAGAACAAAAAGGCGTTTCAACGACTTTCAAAACGGTTAATAAGGCAAATACTCGTTAAAATGCTACATTTGGCGTACAAAAGTGAACAAGGCGTTATTACGAGTTTAAAAATGCGTAATTACGAGTTCTAAAAGCGTTAAATTTTGCCTTATTATGAGTTTTGAAAGTTGTGATAACGCCTTTTTTGGCGTTCATGATTACGAGTTTTGAATATTTTGGTTGATCAGTGGTCCTACAAGGCGTTCGTACGATAAAAATCAGAACTTAATAAGTTCATCAAGAAGGACTTAGCATTGGTCCGGCACTTAACCTTGATGCAAATTTGCCACTTTACCAAGAGATTCTAACAAAAAATAAATGAAAACAAGATTGAACATCGTTTTCGTAGATGCCGTATGTTGGTACAAATTATATACTCGTACAAGCAAATACAAATAATGAAAGTGACTCCATACTTCTGTGTGACTAACTTCCATGTTGCCTACTTTGCAACCCAATGCCATTGTACACACGCTATACGTTGTTTGGCTGCGTGATTACTTGGAACAAGTTGATGTTGGGTTCTATTCATTTCGGGTCATACCAACTTCAAACGGAACGTGGTTGTTATACTCCAGCAGATTCTCAAATAAGATAACATATCCGGAATGGCTTTGAACGGACGATGGTCTCCGTGGTCGAGTTGTTATGATCGCTAACTTCAAATCACTTGTCTCTCATCCATCAGGAATGTAGAATATGTAAGTGGGGAAACTACTAGTGTCCAGCTGGCTCACGCTACTAGTGTCCAGTTGACTTACGCTACTAGTGTCCAGCTTGGTCATGCTACTAGTGTCCAGCTGGCTTATGCTACTAGTGTCCAGCTGGCTTATGCTACTAGTGTCCAGCTTGCTCATGCTACTAGTGTCCAGCTGGCTTATGCTACTAGTGTCCAGCTTGCTTATACTACTAGTGGCCATCTGGCTCATGCTACTAGTGTCCAGCTGGCTTATGCTACTAGTGTCCAGCTGGCTTATGATACTAGTGTCCAGCTGGCTCAAACTTCTAGTGTCCAGCTGGATTATGCTACTAGTGTCCAGCTTGCTTATGCTACTAGTGTCCAGCTGGCTTATGCTACTAGTGTCCAGTTGACTTACGCTACTAGTGTCCAGCTTGCTCATGCTACTAATGTCCAGCTTGCTCATGCTACTAGTGTCCAGCTGGATTATGCTACTAGTGTCCAGCTTGCTTATGCTACTAGTGTCCAGCTGGCTTATGCTACTAGTGTCCAGTTGACTTACGCTACTAGTGTCCAGCTTGCTCATGCTACTAATGTCCAGCTTGCTCATGCTACTAGTGTCCAGCTGGCTTATGCTACTAGTGTCCAGCTTGCTCAGGCTACTAGTGTCCAACTGGCTCATGCTACTAGTGTCCAACTGACTCATGCTACTAGTGTCCAACTAACTCATGCTACTAGTGTCCAACTGGCTTATGCTACTAGTGTCCAGCTTGCTCATGCTACTAGTGTCCAACTGGCTTATGCTACTAGTGTCCAACTGACTCACGCTACTAGTGTCGAACTGACTCATGCTACTAGTGTCCAACTGGCTTATGCTACTAGTGTCCAGCTTGCTTATGCTACTAGTGTCCAGCTGGCTTATGCTACTAGTGTCCAGTTGACTTACGCTACTAGTGTCCAGCTTGCTCATGCTACTAATGTCCAGCTTGCTCATGCTACTAGTGTCCAGCTGGATTATGCTACTAGTGTCCAACTTGCTTATGCTACTAGTGTCCAGCTGGCTTATGCTACTAGTGTCCAGTTGACTTACGCTACTAGTGTCCAGCTTGCTCATGCTACTAATGTCCAGCTTGCTCATGCTACTAGTGTCCAGCTGGCTTATGCTACTAGTGTCCAGCTTGCTCAGGCTACTAGTGTCCAACTGGCTCATGCTACTAGTGTCCAACTGACTCATGCTACTAGTGTCCAACTAACTCATGCTACTAGTGTCCAACTGGCTTATGCTATTAGTGTCCAGCTTGCTCATGCTACTAGTGTCCAACTGGCTTATGCTACTAGTGTCCAACTGACTCACGCTACTAGTGTCGAACTGACTCATGCTACTAGTGTCCAACTGGCTTATGCTACTAGTGTCCAGTTTGCTCATGCTACTAATGTCCAACTGGCTTATGCTACTAGTGTCCAACTGACTCACGCTACTAGTGTCCAACTGACTCACATTACCAGTATTCAGCTGACTCACGCTACTAGTGTCCAACTGACTCACATTACCAGTGTTCAGCTGACTCACGCTACTAGTGTCCAGTTCACTCACATTACCAGTATTCAGCTGACTCACGCTACTAGTGTCCAACTGGCTTATGCTACTAGTGTTCAGCTTGCTCAGGCTACTAGTGTCCAACTGGCTTATGCTACTAGTGTCCAGCTTGCTCAGGCTACTAGTGTCCAACTGGCTTATGCTATTAGTGTCCAACTGGCTTATGCTACTAGTGTCCAGGTGCTCATGCTACTAGTGTCCAACTGGCTTATGCTACTAGTGTCCAACTGACTCACGCTACTAGTGTCCAACTGACTCACATTACCAGTATTAAGCTGACTCACGCTACTAGTGTCCAACTGGCTCACATTACCAGTGTTCAGCTGACTCACGCTACTAGTGTCCAGTTCACTCACATTACCAGTATTCAGCTGACTCACGCTACTAGTGTCCAACTGACTCGCATTACCAGTATTCAGCTGACTCACGCTACTAGTGTCCAACTGACTCACATTACTAGTGTCCAGCTGGCTCACATTACCAGTATTCAGCTGACTCACGCTACTAGTGTCCAACTGACTCACATTACCAGTATTCAGCTGACTCGAGCTACTAGTGTCCAGCTGGCTCACATAACCAGTATTCAGCTGACTCACGCTACTAGTGTACAGCTGGCTCACATTACCAGTATTCAGCTGACTCACGCTACTAGTGTCCAGCTGGCTCACATTACCAGTATTCAGCTGACTCACGCTACTAGTGTCCAGCTGGCTCACATTACCAGTATTCAGCTGACTCACGCTACTAGTGTCCAACTGACTCACATTACCAGTATTCAGCTGACTCGAGCTACTAGTGTCCAGCTGGCTCACATTACCAGTATTCAGCTGACTCACGCTACTAGTGTCCAGCTGGCTCACATTACCAGTATTCAGCTGACTCACGCTACTAGTGTCCAGCTGGCTCACATTACCAGTATTCAGCTGACTCACGCTACTAGTGTCCAGCTGGCTCACATTACCAGTATTCAGTTGGCTCACATTACCAGTATTCAGCTGACGCATGCTACTAGTGTCCAGCTGGCTCATATTACCAGTATTCAGCTGGCTCACATTACCAGTATTCAGCTGACTCACGCTACTAGTGTCCAGCTGGCTCACATTACCAGTATTCAGCTGACTCACGCTACTAGTGTCCAACTGACTCACATTACTAGTGTCCAACTGACTCACATTACCAGTATTCAGCTGACTCACGCTACTAGTGTCCAGCTGGTTCACATTACCAGTATTCAGCTGACTCACGCTACTAGTGTCCAACTGACTCACATTACCAGTATTCAGCTGACTCGAGCTACTAGTGTCCAGCTGGTTCACATTACCAGTATTCAGCTGACTCACGCTACTAGTGTCCAACTGACTCACATTACCAGTATTCAGCTGACTCGAGCTACTAGTGTCCAGCTGGCTCACATAACCAGTATTCAGCTGACTCACGCTACTAGTGTTCAGCTGGCTCACATTTCCAGTATTCAGCTGACTCACGCTACTAGTGTCCAGCTGGCTCACATTACCAGTATTCAGCTGACTCACGCTACTAGTGTCCAGCTGGCTCACATTACCAGTATTCAGTTGGCTCACATTACCAGTATTCAGCTGACTCAGGCTACTAGTGTCCAACTGACTCACGCTACTAGTGTCCAACTGACTCACATTACCAGTATTCAGCTGACTCACGCTACTAGTGTCCAACTGACTCACATTACCAGTGTTCAGCTGACTCACGCTACTAGTGTCCAGTTCACTCCCATTACCAGTATTCAGCTGACTCACGCTACTAGTGTCCAACTGGCTTATGCTACTAGTGTTCATCTTGCTCAGGCTACTAGTGTCCAACTGGCTTATGCTACTAGTGTCCAGCTTGCTCAGGCTACTAGTGTCCAACTGGCTTATGCTACTAGTGTCCAACTGGCTTATGCTACTAGTGTCCAACTGACTCACGCTACTAGTGTCCAACTGACTCACATTACCAGTATTAAGCTGACTTACGCTACTAGTGTCCAACTGACTCACATTATCAGTGTTCAGCTGACTCACGCTACTAGTGTCCAGTTCACTCACATTACCAGTATTCAGCTGACTCACGCTACTAGTGTCCAACTGACTCACATTACCAGTATTCAGCTGACTAACGCTACTAGTGTCCAACTGACTCACATTACTAGTATTCAGCTGACTCACGCTACTAGTGTCCAACTGACTCACATTACCAGTATTCAGCTGACTCACGCTACTAGTGTCCAACTGACTCACATTACTAGTGTCCAACTGACTCACCTTACCAGTATTCAGCTGACTCACGCTACTAGTGTCCAGCTGGCTCACATTACCAGTATTCAGCTGACTCACGCTACTAGTGTCCAACTGACTCACATTACCAGTATTCAGCTGACTCGAGCTACTAGTGTCCAGCTGGCTCACATTACCAGTATTCAGCTGACTCACGCTACTAGTGTCCAGCTGGCTCACATTACCAGTATTCAGCTGACTCACGCTACTAGTGTCCAGCTGGCTCACATTACCAGTATTCAGCTGACTCACGCTACTAGTGTCCAGCTGGCTCACATTACCAGTATTCAGTTGGCTCACATTACCAGTATTCAGCTGACTCAGGCTACTAGTGTCCAGCTGGCTCATATTACCAGTATTCAGCTGGCTCACATTACCAGTATTCAGCTGACTCACGCTACTAGTGTCCAGCTGGCTCACATTACCAGTATTCAGCTGACTCACGCTACTAGTGTCCAACTGACTCAAGCTACTAGTGTCCAACTGACTCACGCTACTAGTGTCCAACTGACTCACGCTACTAATGTCCCACTGACTCACGCTACTAGTGTCCAACTGACTCACGCTACTAGTGTCCAACTGACTCTAGCTACTAGTGTCCAACTGACTCACGCTACTAGTGTCCAACTGACTCAAGCTACTAGTGTCCAACTGACTCACGCTACTAGTGTCCAACTGACTTATGCTACTAGTGACCAACTGACTCGTGCTACTAGTGTCCAACTGACTCACGCTACTAGTGTCCAACTGACTCAAGCTACTATTGCCCAACTGGCTCATGGAAGTTAGATGGTTTTACCTAGGTTTCCACCTATGCCCAAATTGATACTAGGAGGGGCACCTGTGGTCATTCTCCACCATATCAGTTGGGAAACTCACTTAATGAACCGGGTTGGGTAGGTGACTTAAAGCCCCTTTACTAAATGGAAAGGACGACAATCAGTGATCATATAATGGAAGTTGAACATGTACACTATTCGGGTAGATTGTAACATATTTTTCGTCCTGGTAAAATTGTTATGATTATGATGGGTAAAATTATCAGTATGACGCTAGCAAGCACTGATAAGAGGAAGTTTATCAACAAACTATCAGAAAATAGGAATGTTTCAACGCCTAGAAACGATGCTAAGAGTTCAAGCTACCCCCCACATTCAAGTTGCTCCCTGGTAGTCTGAAATCGATTTCATAAAACTCTCGGGCTGACCTGTACCCGATTGCATATTACCCACGTGCAGTTCAGATCATCCCTTCAGTAATTGAGCTATAAATAAAAATAACAGCATCACTGCGGCTGTTGTTTTTGTTGTTGCTGTCGTGTACTTGTTGTTGCTGTTTCTACTGTTCTTGTTGTTATTGCTTTATTGCTGTTGTTTTGATGTTTACCATATACATTTGGTTTAGGAGATGTTTTCAGTTAATGTATGAAAAAGTATCTGAATAAACATAGATGTGTTCATGTATAAGGGAATGAGGAGATGTGTTTAATGTTCCTAATTAATACATGTAATATTAAATGATTTAATTCAGCCGGTTGTAACTATTTTATAACTTTGAACATCTTATAAAATTTAAGTACATGTACATTAATGGTTTAACCATTTACCATTTATTTATAGTATACCGGCATACCTATATCCGTTTAGGCATTTACAGAAAAAAAAATACCCAAAAGAAATACAACATACGATTATGCATTGCAAGTATACATATAAAATTATACATATTTATTATCATATGTAATATTATATAACATAAGTAATATTTAAGTGTTACGAAGCAGCAATATTGGACGTGTCGAAGATTCATAGAATGATAAATTGAAGTTGTAACGGTTGAACAAAGGACACTGACCATTTAATGCTGTTCTAATTAATTAATTACAGTAAAACCTCTGAAAATATGCCAAAATAGCGTAACTTCGCTTTGTAGACGACTGCATGTCAAACCTCAATGATAAGACCACCCTTTGGGACCCGTGAAAACTGGTCTTCTTATTGAGGTGGTCTTAAAATTGAGGTTGAATAAAGAGCAAAACAGTGAAAATGGACTTGATATGGAATTCTTAATTCAGTGAGGTGGTCTTAATATTGAGGTGGTATCTTAAGTGATGTTTTACTGTGTTGTGTTATGTAGCATTAGTACATGTACATGTAATACACAACCCCTCCAGAACAACACCCTTTAAGAAATGCAAAGTTTGTTATCGAGAGACTGCTGCTAAATAGGGAAGTTAAATTAGTAGTATTTTGGATTTTTAATGTATTTGATAATACATGAATACTGTTGGGGAGAGATTTTTGCACACGGGACGGTCGTTCTAGAAACGTCGCGTTGTACATAAAAAGTGACTGAAAGCCAGATATAATTAAAATTAGTGGAAATAACAAGAATAACAAGGGTGAAATCCAGAATTCACAGTGAACAAAAGACACGATACGATAAAAGTGCCGCATTGACAATATTCATACCAATACATAGGTGTCTGTATAAACCTTTATAGTAAAGAAATATACATGGAAACGGTATTAAAATAGCTGAAACACTCAAAACGAACACTTGAAATATTTCTATACCCATCATTATAACCGGTGTCGGTAAAAAATGAGCATTCATATTAATCCTCGTGGCTTTAAAAACGTATACTATTTCAAATCAAGAGGCAGACAGTTATCCACCATTCATATGCTAATCTAGATCGACTTTAATTTTACAGTCAAAATCTAAAACGTGTGGTTCTACATGTATTTTAATGGAGTCCGTACGTAGTTAATTCGATGTTTATCAAAACACCTGTCTATACCAATGTATTCACTTTTTTCTTTGAGTTTTCAAATACAACAACACTTAACAGAGTCGATTTTAGAGACAATAATTCTGATCACGAAAAGTGCTTGCTTTTATCCACCTTACATGAACTGAGTTGGATGAAGAATGACTTCGTTAAAGTCATTGTGAACAAGACATATCTTGAAACAACATGGTGGGCGCAGTTTGAAGGTTAATATTTGTTGTGCAACATAAAAGATTGCCGAGATGTTACGATTGCTGGCAACGCTAGATCCAAAAAGGATTTCGATAAATTCACCGAAATTCAGTGGATTTCGGTAAGGTAACGTACCCTTAATCGAAAGGTTACCCAATCGGCGTCTAAGTTACAAACGCTGTTCGGTTGAAACAGGGACCGTTATAGTATGTTCCAGGTTGAAGAGAAAGTGCCTTGGTGGTTTACGTAAGGTTTGGTTGGTTTACACAACACTGTAGGCAAATAGCATAACCATGTTAGTACGGCTGCGCCAAAAAACTGACTGTCTCCCGGTTTCAGGATAAATAATTTGCGGGGAGACAGCAGTGGATCCCGATGCACGAAGTCACTAAACTCCCCTGTATTCGTTGGAAAGAGTACTGACTTTAAATTAGGTGGTTAGTTACGTACGTAGATCCTAATCAATGGCCGAACGTTAATGAAGAACAAACGCGTACAACCTTTATAGTGGTATTTAGAGTTTCGTCTCAGTGTCATAAACGTTGACAGCCTGTTTAATCATTGAAGTATTTACAAAACGTACCCGCAGGAAGGACTTCTGAAACTGATAGTGTTTATCACGAACGAGTAAATTACACGGTACTCCGTCCCGTCGTAATTTGTACGGTATTATTTACCTTTTATGGTCAAAGTAAATAATGAGAAACAAATTGCTCAATTACTTTGTTTGATGTGAATTTTACTCAGTGGCATGTTTATAAACGTTCAGTTCATTTAACGTTCAATATGGTTTGCGGTTAATTTTAAACGCGATAATATCTAATCTTAGTAGTATGCGCGACTGAATTCTGTCGATCAGAATCGTTAAGAAGCTTGCATTATTTATGTTCATGTCAGTCTTGACACTTTTAAAGAGGTAAAACAGTTGATGTCAAATGAAACAAAGTCTGATTGTTTTGTCAAAAACCAATAATGTTTCACTAGATTCTACTAACTTTCTAATGTGTATTGCGTTGATTGTATGCCTACATAACGACAGCTTGCATACGATTCGCTAAGATTCTAACTCTGTCAGAACAAGAACAGACGGAAGTGTCTTTTACATGTCCTGAGATGACCAGAGTCTATGCCGCGAAATTACAGAAACACGCTTACCATTACCCCGATGCTAACCTTAATCTCGGTCCTAACGCTACACTGCGTCACACAGAGCACGTCACTTCCTGGCATGAACATAGTCCTTCCCTTAGCCTACGTGTCTAGGGGTGTCCCTAGATTTAATGGAAGCATTCGTCTTCTGGTTGGGACAATGTCCTTCCATTTGAAAGAAATGGTAAGGGCTAATTCTTTAACAGCCGGAAAATGTGTGATGAAAATCGTATGATATTTCAGAATTCGAGAAGCATACTTACATGTGACTTGACCTCCATTTATATCACTTCGTACATTAATACCGATAATGGCATTTCTGTAAATAATTTGCGATAAGATTCTGCCAGATGTCCTTGTATTTTCCAGCACTGATTGCCAGATGTCCTTGTACTTTCCAGCACTGATTGCCAGATGTCCTTGTACTTTCCAGCACTGACTGGCAGATGTCCTTGTACTTTCCAGCACTGATTACCAGATGCCCTTGTACTTTCCAGCACTGATTGCCAGATGTCCTTGTACTTTCCAGCACTGATTGCCAGATGCCCTTGTACTTTCAAGCACTGACTGCCAGATGTCCTTGTACTTTCCAGCACTGATTGCCCGGTGTCCTTGTACTTTCCAGCACTGATTGCCCGGTGTCCTTGTACTTTCCAGCACTGATTGCCCGGTGTCCTTGTACTTTCCAGCACTGATTGCCAGATGTCCTTGTACTTTCCAGCACTGATATGTTGTTTTACTAATTTCCACTGTGAAAAGTACTGTTGTTTTGGTTACTAGCAAGAGACTGTTTTGCAAATCATCATGGATATCACACATTGCTCATCCCATGATGGAACACGCGACCGTCAGGTAGGTTGGCAGTTGCTCTAGCCACGAACCTACCCAAGCATCCTCGTGTTTATTGTACAACAATATAAACATGGTGGAAAATGGGCTAATTTCGTCAGAAAACTTGGGGCTTATAGTAAAGTACACATGACTATTCTAAACAGTTAATATTTCATTTTAGATTTGATCTATGATATTGACCTTTTACTACATGTACTCGTATTACAAGACCACAGCAGTTAATATTCCATTTTAGATTATCATGGTAGATGATATTGACCTTTTGCTACATGTATTACATGACCATAGCAGTTAATATTCCATTTTAGATTATCATGGTTTATAATATTGTCCTTGTACTATTACATGACCATAGCAGTTAATATTTCATTTTAGATTTGATCTATGATATTGACCTTGTACTATTACATGACCATAGCAGTTAATATTTCATTTTAGATTTGGTAGATGATATTGACATTGTACTACATGTATTATGACCATAGCAGTTAATATTTCATTTTAGATTTAGTTGATGATATTGACCTTGTACTATTAAATGCTTGATAATCCCCAATCATTGCTAGATGCACCATAATAGTGCACCAGTGTATGCAGTCACATGGTTTTAATGCCTACAAAATTAACATCTTGCTTTTGTTCCCACAGTTTCATGGAAACAATCGTTTTCAATTAGTGTGCAAACCATGGGATTTGTTTACATAATGATAAGGATAATTAGACAAGTTTAATGTTATAATTTTCAACCCGCATTCAAGATACAGACAAAAAGCGCTTTACAATTTAACTAGAATTATTAGACTGTGTCACGGAATGCATGAAATACGACCGTAAAGAACCAGTCTGTAATTATGGGGGTTAACATTTGCTATAAATGAACTCGATTATCCTTAGTTTGGTAGTTTCTAGCTGGTTTCACACGATTTTTTTTATCGTCCTTACGCAAGGAGCCTATTCTGTAACGCTGGACTTTTAGACTAGACTTTCCGACTAGTCAATAATATACAGTCGGACCTCGTTTATTCGACAACCTTTATCCGAATACTTGGTATAATCCGAAATACATATATGGTCTCGATGTATCTTAGGCACGTCGATTTGAATGTATTCGAACCCATGTATTATTCGAAATAAAAGTTCGGACCCGATGAATTTGAATGAACAAGGTCCGACTGTAGTTGTAAAATGGCTTCGGAATAGTCCAAGACATTCATACTGCTGATACAGTAAAACCTCAATAATAAGGCCACCTTTGGGACCATTGAAAACTGGTCTTATTATTGAGTTGGTCTTAATATTGAGGTTGAATAAAAAGCAAAATGGACTCGAAAATTGTGGTCTTAATTTTGAGGTGGTCTTATTATTGAGGTGGTCGTTAGGTGAGGTTTCACTGTACTCTACAATGGCTTCATTTTATTAGCAAAACTTCTCGATTTAAACAGTTTAGTAAATATTGTAAAAATATGCTGACTTGTTTAAAACAAAGACTAAACTTTGCTAAACAGTCATTATAATAGATAAACGGTCTCTTTTATAAATCCGGTAGACTGATATTCAAATATGTGTCTTTCTTTTCATCAAAATATCACGAAATCGAATCTTCACAGAAATGTGTGTCTGTACTGTATTACTACGGTATGAGACGATGTACATGTACTTACAAATTGGCTACATTTTCCACCTTGTCGCAACGCTTCTGTCCTTATGAATATACATACAAAGGACGTAGATATAACCCATATATGATTGGTACTAACGTCATTGCTGCTAGTGGCGTTGAAGCAGTATAAACAGTTGATTTTCAATATAGACCGACTCCGTTTTATGTTACAACCCTTTAAACTACTGTAATTTTATATACGAACATAACCCCCAGCTGTTGCCAGACATAATGTAGGCTTATTGTAAGTACAAGTGTATGATAATGGAAATAATCTGTTCTAGATGTAAAGGCAACTCTATGGTATAATACCACATACAACGCATATGCATGTACATACCTGTATATTAATCTCGTAAACATATACAACAAAACATCACAATCATAATACCACCTCAATGATAGGACCACCTCAATAATATGACCACCTCAATGATAGGACCATCTCAATAATAGGACCATCTCAATAATAGGACCACCTCAATGATAGGACCACCTCAATAATAGGACCACCTCAATGATAGGACCATCTCAATAATATGACCACCTCAATAATAGGACCACCTCAATAATAAGAACACAATTTAATGTTCATTTTCACTGTTTTGTTCATTATTCAACCTCAATATTAAGACCACCTCAATAATAAGACCAGTTTTCAAGGGTCCCAAGGGTGGTCTTATTACTGATGTTTTACTGTATATGTATATCTGCTTGTATAGAAATGACCTCATTTAACGTTGACGCTTAACAATACACATAATGCCTTAACACTTGTACATTACTTGTCAGGAAACAACATTTTCTACCAAGGGCGTAGATTGCTATATGCCGTGTAGGCCGTGGCCTTCGAAAAATAAAATGGCCAAAACTGCCATAAGATATTTAATGTGCGTTTTTGATGCTATTGTAAAGCATATTTACCGGAACGAAATATACACCATCATTTTTTTCCGGGGGGACAATGCCCCCAGACCCCCACCATGCCCCCCTCCTAGGCCTAGATATCAATTTCAGCTAAGCTGCGCCCCTGCCTACATACTAAAAAGTGGTCTTTGTGGAAAGTTTGTACAGTGGTATTATCTTCTATCGCATTATGAGGAGATAATTACTCGAATGATTTATAAGAAAATGTCCTGCCTGTCAAATAACTATCTTACCGACATGTAAATATAGTCGCGTGAATATGTTTTGTTCGAAATGAAACCTCGCGGTTTTTGTAGTTACTATGAACCTGGCTTACAGGCTTTCGTATCGCAAAAGATGTACTGTGCTGTTCACATCTCCTTTCATCCAATATGGATGCTATTGGTCTCTCAGTTACAGACATGGTTAAGTTTAGACACAGTGGCAGTGGTCCGTCTGGATTGGTGACATAGGACTTCATAGACAGATATTTATTAAAACACAATGCGCACACCAAGTAGTTTACACATGGTATACGACAATGTATATATAGTCTGTAGTACTGCTCATACTTGATAGCTGTACAGTCAAACCTCAATAATAAGACCTCCTTTGTGTCCATTGAAACTGGTCTTGATATTGATGTGACCTTAATATTGAGGTTATATAAAGAGCAAAACAGTCAAAATGGACTTACATGCTTATAAATTGTGTTCTTAATTTTGAGATGGTCTCATTATTGAGATGGTCTTAAAGTGAGGTTTTACTGTATATGAAATTTAACGTAATGACAGTAATGTGTTGTGTAATAATGTGTAGCATATACATAAATGACATACACTCACAAGAACAAGAAGAGAAAGCGGAAGTAACGTTTCCATATAAAGTGCAAGGTCACTTAATTGAGAAAACAGAATATGTATTATATATTCAATTCGACCTCTTCCTAGCGACACTCTCTTGAGCAACAACCTCTCTTCAACAATAATATCGATTTCCATGTTGTTGTTTTTTTCAACCTCTCTTGAGCAAACAACCTCTCTTCAACAATAATATCGATTTCCATGTTGTTGTTTTTTTCAACCTCTCTTGAGCAAACAACCTCTCTTCAACAACATTATCGATTTCCATGTTTTATTTTTTCCCAACCAATTCAACCTCCCTTGAGCAACAACCTCTCTTCAACAACATTATCGATTTCCATGTTTCATTTTTTTCCAACCAATTCAACCTCTCTTGAGCAACAACCTCTGAACAACAGCCGACATTTGCATCATGCATATGTTGATTCTCTTGGGATATTGAACTGTACTCTGTATCTAGAGCGCTACCACTTCTCTCAGATAGCAAGACTTGGGGATGCATCGAATACTCGTTTTACATTATCAGACGGAGATAATTACACAAACTGAGGATAATAATGTATTCAGTGATTCTAATTACATCATAACCATCGTGAGAATGAGTCGTACAATATATTGATATGGTTTACTAGCTTGTTTAGACCCATTCTCAGTAACCTGATTCATCTGTTATTGCGAATTTAATTAATGTGAATGTCTCGGTTTGTCGAAAATTCATTCTTTCCTTGTCTGTGCTCCACACTTTGACGTGAGACATTATTAGGACTGTCGATATCGATATATCAACGATTATTTTCCTGTCGATCGATATTTGGAAGCGTGTATTGAAATATCGATCGACAGAAAAAAAAATCGTTGATATATCGATATCGGGAACATATAACGGGAAAATACAGGATAATTGGTAGATAATTGTCTGAAAATATGCCAAAATAGCGTAACGTCGCTTTGTAGACGACCGCATGTCAAACCTCAATGATAAGACCACCCTTTGGACCCTTGAAAACTGGTCTTATTTTTGAGGTTGTCTTAATATTGAATAAAGAGCAAACCAGTGAAAATGGACTTGAAAAGTATGTTCTAAATTTTGACGTGGTTTTATTATGGAGGCGGTCTTTAAGTGAGGTTTTACTGTAGTTCTAAATCAAACGGAACACAGTTGAAATATATCTGTCATTTATATCATAAAAAAAACATAACAATACATAAACGAGAGAATTCGTTTCCATAGTAACGCTTTAATGTGATTGACAGATTTCTCGTGATAAATAACCATAGTAAATGAGATTTAATCAGATTACAGTTTCACGCATAACAAATTTGATAAAAAACGCCCAGTTTTCTGCTGTCAACTTTTTTTGATTCATCATGCATTTTTTACAAATCTAATATATTTCTGATTTTATCCCACGATGTTATTGTTGATATTAACACAATTTTTCAAATGTCCTACTCTTACAATACATTGAATGGTATGGTATCCGTGTTCATCATGTTTCACATTAACCCACGGTTTGATAAAGTGTCGTGTACAGGACATTTATAACTGCACATTAAGTTCATATCAGTGTCAGATTGTTAAACAAAATCACATGAGAAAAAACCTGAACTGGGTGAATGGATTATGAAAGCATTATAAATATGAACCGTTAAATGTACGGAGTTGTACAAGTGTGATATACAGGTATTTCAAGTATACAGGGAACCCTCAATAATACGACCAGCATTGATTCTGAATGAAGCTGGTCTTAGTAGAGAGGTGGTCTGATTATAGAGTTAAAATACGACAGAAAATTTAAAAAAGGGTTCATGAAAATACGGTCTTATCGATGCGTTGATACAGTAAACCCTCACATAAACACCACCTCAATAATAAGACCACCTCAATAATAAGACCAACTCAATAATAAGACCACCTCAATAATAAGACCACCTCAATAATAAGACCACCTCAATAATAAGACCACCTCAAAATTAAGAACACAATTTTCAACTCCATTTTTTAACTGTTATGCTCTTAATTCAACCTCAATATTAAGACAATCTCAATAAGAAAACCAGTTTTCAATGGTCCCAAATGTGGTCTTATTATTGAGGTTTTACTGTACATGAATTTTATCATATGTGGTCTTTACAATAAGCTTTACTGTGCAGTGTACAGTGAGCTAAAGACCAAGTCCAAATATATTTTTAACTTATTTATTTTACGTCTATTATGACACAACTTGTACAAATCAATTTCAATGACAGCTTCCTTTGTTACTAAACAGTCATCTTGTGTTACTGACCAGTCATCTTGTGTTACTGGTCAGTCATCTTGTGTTACTGACCAGGCATCTTGTGTTACTGACCAGTCATCTTGTGTTACTGACCAGTCATCTTGTGTTACTGACCAGTCATCTTGTGTTACTGACCAGGCATCTTGTGTTACTGACCAGGCATCTTGTGTTACTGACCAGTCATCTTGTGTTACTGGTCAGTCATCTTGTGTTACTGGTCAGTCATCTTGTGTTACTGACCAGGCATCTTGTGTTACTGACCAGTCATCTTGTGTTACTGACCAGTCATCTTGTGTTACTGACCAGGCATCTTGTGTTACTGACCAGTCATCTTGTGTTACTGACCAGTCATCTTGTGTTACTGACCAGGCATCTTGTGTTACTGACCATTCATCTTGTGTTACTGGTCAGTCATCTTGTGTTACTGACCAGGCATCTTGTGTTACTGACCAGTCATCTTGTGTTACTGGTCAGTCATCTTGTGTTACTGGTCAGTCATCTTGTGTTACTGACCAGGCATCTTGTGTTACTGACCAGTCATCTTGTGTTACTGACCAGGCATCTTGTGTTACTGACCAGTCATCTTGTGTTACTGACCAGTCATCTTGTGTTACTGACCAGTCATCTTGTGTTACTGACCAGTCATCTTGTGTTACTGGTCAGTCATCTTGTGTTACTGGTCAGTCATCTTGTGTTACTGGTCAGTCATCTTGTGTTACTGACCAGTCATCTTGTGTTACTGACCAGTCATCTTGTGTTACTGACCAGGCATCTTGTGTTACTGACCAGTCATCTTGTGTTACTGACCAGTCATCTTGTGTTACTGACCAGGCATCTTGTGTTACTGACCAGTCATCTTGTGTTACTGACCAGTCATCTTGTGTTACTGACCAGTCATCTTGTGTTACTGACCAGGCATCTTGTGTTACTGACCAGTCATCTTGTGTTACTGGTCAGTCATCTTGTGTTACTGGTCAGTCATCTTGTGTTACTGGTCAATCATCTTGTGTTACTGGTCAGTCATCTTGTGTTACTGAACAGTCATCTTGTGTTACTGACCAGTCATCTTGTGTTACTGACCAGGCATCTTGTGTTACTGACCAGTCATCTTGTGTTACTGACTAGTCATCTTGTGTTACTGACCAGTCATCTGGCCAGTCATCTTGTCTAATTCAGGGAGTGTGAAAATCGCGATCAAATCCCGTTCAGCGGGAGGTTCGAGCTCGTGACATTCTGACCCCGTGTCAGGCGCTCTACCCAAAGACCACTCAGATAACTCCCACTCCAAAAACAGTGACAACATCTGAAGCACAGTGAAATGTCCTGTCTGATCATTCCTTAAAATGTGACATCCATGAAGAACAGATAGTAGAAAAAGACCTAATGTTCCTAATTCTCAAAAGTGTGGTATTTAAGGACTGGTTGTGTAGCACAGAAAGCCAGTGTTTTCGGCATCGATTTGCCCCGTGTTAGCTGTATAAAAGCAAATTCAGTAAATACAGTTAGCCCCGTGTTACACGTACCACGCGTACCATACAACCGAGTCTGTGCCATTTTGATAATAAAGTTGACTTACTATAATAAGTGTTAAGTAACTATTTAGGTATATAATCTGGATCAGATTAAAGAGTTTTCATTCATTTACCCGAAAATGTCGTGAATGCACAAACAATGCACCGAGAAAATGGGAATAGGATAAACAGAAAGCTAAAGATGTTTCTAAAAGTCGAAACGGTGTAAATATATCACGAGTATTACGACAGACCTACGCGTATACGTACGTAATCTATAATGAGTCGTGCAGCAAAACACGTGGATTCTTGACGCAAACATAGATAGCGAAATGTGTGTGATCATTGCGTAAAAACTTTGATATTCTTTAGTATAGATATGATATATTTATAACACACCCCAAATATCCAAAAGGCAAACTCGAACATTCAATTAGTTTACTTCTGAAGACGTCGCATTATTGAACATCTACAGGTTCAATAAGACTTCAATGATTTGAAATGTAAGGAGGATAACGTAATGTTAGCAAGTTAATGCAAGGCTGAAATGCGTACGCGCAAATACTGTAAACGAGCAGTAAATTGCTCGAACATATGGAGGGAAACTATTATCAGCATGTCGGTGTGTGTATATTTCTGAATTCATCCATACGGTAGCGATTTCCACTGCAAACGTGATAAAACTACAACACCTCTATCAGAGAATAGCCAGGCGAGATATATCTTCATAATTATGAGATACTATGAACGAGACGGATAGTCGGAGAAGTCAGAGACAAAAACAACAAATCATGTTGCTTTTTCTCTCGTTTACTATTAAAAGAATAGACCCTCTACGCAATCCACTAACTTGCAAAAACGGATTGACACATTTGCCATTAGATTCGTTACGCACTTTGCCAAACACTACACTACTCTAGATTTGCTTTATACTGACATAACTGACTCAGTTCTAGCATGTTCAGTAGAATTATTATTGACAAATTCTCAAAATTATTGTCGGTTATCCAGGATGCATACGCACAAAGAAAACTGATCACTCACGTTATACAAAATGACTACATCATTAATTTTATTCGTAAACATTTTTGGGAAATTTATTTCCGTTGCTAATTGATTTGACACAAAAAAGCGCAGAACTATAAACTGTAATATCTATTGGATATCAATCAATGGTATAAATATTTGAGAAAAACATGAAATCGAAATTGCTGTGTTGGCAAAACTGACGACCCGCAAGAGTGTGCTTTCTGACATGGGTACACGGCCTGACCCGCAAAAAAACAACACTTTAATCAGTACATGCTTGAAAATACATTTGAAAACAGTTTGAATTCTGGCATGCTCTCAATTCATGTAGTTTCCCAGGGAAACATTTTAAGTGTTTAAGATTGTTGGCACGTACGTAGGGCGAAGTGTCGAAAACTTTACCAGGAACACTCTGAAAAGCTCACATATGACGGTAGTTGTTTGAATCAAGTCATTTATTTGCTCCTCTAATCTCATTTTGTAGGAAGAAGATCCGAAATCGGATTATCTAAGTCATCTCGTATGCAATGTCGTATTGCATTCGCTTTTCTTTGAACAGGAGTGAGAATGCTTATTGACAAAAGGTGGAATCTTCAAACATTAGGTCATACCGCCTACATCCAGTATTTAAGAGTTATGTCATTATTGCAATGTTTTACTAACGTGTGTATTGTTATTGCGTACAGTATACCCTCACTTAAAGACCACCTCAATAATAAGACCACCTCAAAAGTTTAGAACACAATTTTCAAGTCCATGTTCACTGTTTTGCTCTATATTCAACCTCAACATGTAGACCATCTCATTATTAAGACCAGTTTCCAAAGGTCCAAATGGTGGTCCTATTATTGGGGTGTTACTGTAGTATCTCAATTCGAGTGGAGAGACACACGTTTTAGTAATAATTATTGTAGTTTATAATATGTACAATGTATATTGATGAGACTGGAATAGATGAATAAATATACAGTAAAACATCACCTCAATAATAAGACCATCTCAAAATCAAGAACATACTTTTCAAGCCCATTTTCACTATTTTGAACTTTATTCAATTTCAGTATTAAGACCACCTCAATAATAAGACCAATTTTCAAGGGTCCCAATGGTGGTCTTATTAATGAGGTTTAACTGTATCTGACTAAATCGGACAACTTTTAGTTGCATTATTGTCCAACAATAGGACATGTGGATGGAAAAGTGAGAGGGTAAAGTCAGCATATCTTTATGCTCTAAAAGCGTCTAAAACTATCAGTTAAATATTTCTTCAGGCGGTAACCTCACCTTGTAATACATAATTCCTATGTCCTACTATAGTAACATTAATTTATAGGCACATTAATGTTTCCTTGGAGACACTGCTTTTGTCAGTACAATGTTTATACTTATATAGGTTCATTAGATTTTATTATAATATGTAAAAATTAACTCTAGATTGTTATCACATTTTGTATTTACATGTCCGTTGCACTAGGACTGTTAAAACTATATAAATATATTTCGATATCATTAATGTTGCCATTGACCATATACATGTATCGTAAATATTCAGCTGTTGTAAATATTTATTAATATTGTATTCTCATAGACTGTAAAGGCTAAAGTATTGAGATGGTATAATAATAGAGAAGCGGAATGTGGTGTCATGAGGATAACACGCTCGTGAAATTTGTATTTCTCATACAATTGCAATGAACAAAACAAACGGCTGGCGAAATATAACAACGTAATCATAATATTTATTCATATATTTTACTGTTTTTTTTTCCAAATGAATTTCGATTTATAGAATTGCAAAACAATAAGAACAACATAACGTCGGAAATTCTGTAGAACGTAAACAACAAAGAATACATAGATTCAATCATAAATGTTTGAATAAACATAAGTATACACTATGCACATTTTCCAGTCTTCTCAACAGAAACACAAAAGCAAAATGTCAATATTGCTACCGTAAATATGGTAAAGTTCGTGCCGAACAAATGTTTGCGAATTTCGCGATTTCAAGAAAAAAACACGACAATAACATATCTTAGAATGATATTTTTACATACTTGACTATTAAATATAACAATACTACTTTCGGGGATTCGCAAACATTGCCGCCCACGAACGTCTGAAGTCGCCGATTTTGACTCGCAAAAATATATATTTAACAGTATACAAGAGTATTACGCAACCAGCGACGCTAGTTTTATGGCTGCAAACACCGCAAGCAGTAACTAATAAAATGTCAATTAATTATTAATTACCAATAGGTAATTATCACATTAATGTGACCTGAGAGTGACGCCCAGAATTCTTAGATATTCGTGAAATAAATGAACGTTATTCAAAGATCGGGTCAAATAATGAGAGATGCTAGGTTATCACAAGGGGCTCCATGCTGTGCCCCTGGAAGTTTTTACAATCTGTGAATAATATATCAGATTGACCATATCTCGGAAAATGGTCTTGTACTTAGATAAGATATTGGTCAGACTGTCTGACTGGGCTTATCAGTGAAGTGCATGTCATGTAAAGGTCACTGGGTGATAATTGCGATTTTAGCCGGATATAAATGGAAATGAGCAGTCTCGTTTCACTTGGTTTAGTTGATACATAAATGATGTTCCATCGATCTATTATAGGGTTTGAAAACTCAAAAACACATTATTATGTAGAATGATCGAGAACTGACACTAGAGGCTATGCAACCGTTTCTAGGTTACCAATCGGTCTCCTAACACCGTTAGTAAACTGACGGTTATATTGTGGGGAAATCAGAGAAAACGATTATTCGGAAATGTAAATTAAATAACAAGCTTTCTGGACTATACTACATTTTTTTCTCGCGAGATTAACACGCTGTAAAATCCCAAAGGCATCCAGCACCAATTAGGAATTGACAAGAAAACGTTGCTATGGGAACTATTTATGTATAATTCAGTTTTTAAGAGAAAACGTACAAACATGACAGGATTTACGAATTCACAGACGTCACGATTCAGACACAAAAATCTCGTGCAATTACATTGATTATAATTGACAGTACTTAATGAATATAAATAAAATTGTAAAAAATGTGTGACTGAAAAAAACACACAAATACATGGTGTCTGAGACAAAGTGATAAATAGAAATTGCACTAAAGTTGTCTTAAAAGTAATATATAGATATATACAAAAAAATGCTATTATGTACAATATGACGTATTAATATACATGACCATTCACATATGCACACATATTTATAATCATAGGATTTCATTCTATAAATAGAATGAAAAAAACAAAAACATTCTATCCAGATATAAACATGTATACATACACGCTATAATTTTGTCTCATTCTTAACAAAACAGTTCATGTTTAAAAGCATTCGTACATACATATATACAGAAATCGGGTTCGGAGTTCGTATTCTACAAAACGTGCGTAAAATTAAGAAAATCCAAGACATCCATGTATTTATAACAATACTTATGCGGTTTATTAATGAAATGAATATGTAAATGAAGAAAGAACAGATTAAAATGATGAATGACAGAAGTATGTATGTAGCATGTGTGAAGTATAGCCGACAGTAAATGACACTTGTCACTATGATACATCAATAAAAATAGCGAATTGTCAAATTAATTACGAACTTGTCTCTGTTAAATGCAATTTCATTGACATCCGAATGATAGGAAGAAAAGTATTCAAGCATCGTAATTTACTACAAGGATTTATCACTTTAAATAAATCACCCTGCAAAAATGGATGAAAAACAGTAATTTCTATGAATTTAAGTCCCCATAGTAACAGACTTCTAGTATAAGACGGACAGTAAAATTCTCCTTTTTTGTAAGTAAACTTCAAACTTCTGAGTGTGAAACCTAAGACCTAAAAAACGTGAACATTTTTTGTACTACTCCAATTGCGACATTGTACCTTTTATATTTGATATTTTTTATATAATTTTTTTCAAAACTCTAAATTGCATGACTCAGCTTATAGGTACTAAGAAATATACACTAAGCATTAACAATAAGAAGTATCTCTGACTTGTTATTCATATTCTGTGTATATTAAAGTTAAAAAATTAAATTGTACCTGGTCATGTATGTACCTGTCCAAAACAAAAATACCCTGTTGGGCCTGAAATTATTTCTTTTAAATCCGACCAGAAAATAATATTAATAAACCATTATGTTCGAGGTTGTTTTGCGAATTTTTCAAGCAGGTTAAATATTTCATTATTCCTTCCAATTTGAAATATTCCCTTTCAATATCAGGACAATGTAGCAACTTAATTCCATGATTTCAAAAGAATTGAATACTAGTTTTTTTGAAGTAATTATGCAAGTATATGTGTAAAAAATTAAAGATAAACATAGTTTCAAAACAACAATGGTATTCTCTATCGTCAATTCGGAGTAGAGTGATTATAACTATTACCAAAAGAAAAAAAAGAAACAATTGGCAATTATTTACGCATACTAAGTTGTTGAGAGATTCAGTCAACTCTGTATATATAACGCTTGTCCTTCAAGTATCATACATTGCCTATTTAAAGGAAAATAATACATTCATGAACAAACAGTATATAAACCAAAATAAAACATCATAACGGTGTTGCTGTATGGGTCAAGTATGTGTCAGTGTGCCAGTTAAGAACGTCAGCAAACACATTAAATGAGAGAGAAAAAATAAATAGGAAATGTCAATGGGCAGACGAGTATTTTTGTCGTGACACAAACGCGATGTGCACCGCTACACAATTTCTATGTGAACCATGATTGTATATGCCTAAACATTTACCGCAAAGAGAGTATCACTAGTATATCAGAAATACTTGCACACCTGTTGCATTGACAATGATCTAACAAATAATGTAAAGCGTCCATGATACATGATCATGTATTGTTGTAATGCAACTCTTCAATACAAGCTTTTCGACGACTTTGATGAAACAATATGTCACAGGCGCTTTATTTCGCTTCGTGACTTTGAAATCACGCGGACGAATTTTAACAATTTCGCAATTAATATTACTTCGTGAACAGAATTACTCGTATTACTAAGCACAGGCTTGACAAGATTTTAATCGATTGGCATAAGGAATTTCGCGAGAATTTCAAAGGCGTTAATATTCATTGAATTATTGTTGTAAAGCGACACAAAAGGTGTCGTCTGCGAGGTGTGAAACTTCGGAAAAGTTGTAACTTTTATCAGGACATAAATTGTTGCAACAACAGCATTACGGCTTCTCGCGTGCATGACATTTATCTCCGTCGTTCTCTAACACACTGGAAATTCCAGGAGGTGTATATTTTTTTTACATAAGGAAAGATATAAAATTGTACGAAAAAAAATGACTGGACAAAGAACTTGATCAACTATTGTTCTCAATATTAAAATTATGTATATGCTAGTAATAATCTTTGCAAATTAGAAATCTAGGCAAATACGTATTTTATTAAAAAAAAACTTTTTATAATTTGGCTTCAGATGTGAATTGTTTTATTGACACCGTAAAAGTCTTAAACGTTTAATATAAGGACAAAACACGCGGACTGCTACACAAATTAAACAGTGAAACTAAAAAAATCGAGTGACGTCATAAAGGAAAGGTTGGAATCTTCTGTATAGATAACATCGTTAATTCAATACCGATCTTACATCGTGTTTTATCATTTATGCGTGTCTTAATGTCGATTCTAATAAAAATATGTTATATAAATCATCCACCGATATTCATAAACAGATGATATCTAGAACACAAATGTGGAGCGCAGAAAACGATAAATGGATGGTTTAACAGAATACCGACATACTAATGCGCGTTTTCTAAGATGCCTGACGCACGTGCAAATCATCGAAGAGCTTACTTCAAGCGCTTTGGTAAACGTGATACCTTTGATTAATTGCTAAACCCTCAAGTTGTCAAATAATACATTAGTCATTCGCTGAGCTTGACCTCGTTTTAAAACATAATTGCAACTCATAAACGAACAGACGAACAATTCCATTTAAATAATCATAAATTTAATTTGAAAAATAACGTGTCTGGTTTAATTTGTCACCATTGTATGCAGATTACATGACATAAGTTTGATGATTTCAGATGCAAGGTTCATTAACTAGGTTGACAAGTTAGACAATAGCCATATTTCTGGTTGGTTAAGCGTAAAACTAATTAAACATTTTAAACACCAGACGAATTGTTGGGAAAATCCTCCCGGCAGCATGATATCAATACCATTAGTCAAAGTGACTTTATCAGCAAACAATCGCCTGTTTTATAGTGCGTTTATCGTGTATATATACATGCCATCAGCAAAATACTGTATTAATTTACACCCAATTAGACCCAAAATGCCGTAGAAATCATATAATATAGGTATTATATAAACATAGGTATCATGTCGGTTGTTGAAGTGGCGTAGTTTAAACATAAACACCTAGGAAGATTGATACGAAAATTCCCTTGAATTCAACATTCAAGTTGACATAGCAGTATTTGATTTATGGACACAGAACTTTGAAGTATAACGCAAACATAGAGGTATGCTATTATGATTGCATTTCTGCAGTGAACTGCGTACTATACAAGAGTTGCGCATGACATACGCCATGAGTCTGTAATATTCGTCCCAGCCAAAAAAAAACGCCGAAATACATTTTGTATGATTAATATGATATGTAAAATGTCGAGATATTCATAAAGTCAGATACAATTGTTTGCATCGCGTGCACAAGAACATCGCTATGTTATAAGTGTATATAGCGGACTCAACCAGAACCTATCCTAATTTTAAACAACATAACAACTTAACCGCTTTTATTGCCGCTTCATATTAAATATATCCGATCATTTTATTTTTGCAGTAAAACGGCGACCTATAAATCGTGGTGTAGTTTTTAATAATAATATAAAAAAACATTCGATAGGAGACCTTTCCCACTTCATTTCTCGACATGAGGTCGTCTCAAGTGTAAGGAAAGTTGAAGCAAATCTAATTTCTTTGTAATTATGATACATTGTTCGGATTAATTGAAGTGGATTTAGCTTTTAAATGATTGATGCGGTTCCCGACAGGTGGCGCTCTGAAGCACGAACTTTCAGCTCTAAAGCGTTTGCAGGATGTCGATTATTGTCTGCGAACAAAAAACGCTCGCATGAATAAAGCACATTCGTTAAAACAATGGTCATACTTGTTAAGAGGCTCATTAATGTTTCCGTTGAAAGATAAATCAATGAGAGATATGAAAGAGAAACCAGTCACTTGTTGTGGAAAATCTGCAGACGATAATGCATGTAACACTTGATATTTTCACTCGTACAAATTTAAAAGGCAATTCAAATATCTCCTCAAATGAATTAATTACAAAGCAAACACAATGTGCTTTAATTGGTCTCTTAATAATTGGAAAAAAAATTTTTTATCTTTTTTTTCGTCAAATTCTATGTATTAATTGCATGTTTTCGGATACATGACCCATTCGGATACCCTTTGATGTATCAATTAAGGTAACCATTCAGAGACCTTTGAAATAGATAAGACCTTGTCACCATAGTAGATAGCTAAAAAAATAAATGGAAAACAAGTGTTTTTACATTATCTACATAAAAATCAGGTCTCGATACCGTACGTGACCTCAGGCGACTCTAGTATAAATAACCAAGAATGCTGTATAATGGGTTGACAATAATGGAGAAATGAATTGAATAAATTGACAACAGACGTGTATCAACTAATATATTGGGTGTCACGAATCATTACTATAGTCGAAAGTGCAATTATATTCGGTTTGATGGACACAGTATCTCAATTTATCGCGATAGTCCCACGATGATAACAATATTGGAATATCGCGCAACTTTGAAATGAAATATACTAATATTTCCAATATACCTTTAACAAGATAAACTTATAACAGAACTCGTAAACACAAGCTTTTTAGACATAAATTGTAGATAAAATAAAATACAAAAGAGATAAATTAAGTAAATACAAGAATTCTATTTGTAAATACTTTCCTTACAATAAACCTATTTTTCATTCGGATAATCAGACTTAAATCCCAACTCGCCTTTAAACAGATCCTTATGTTTTGAATGAATAGCAAATATTTTAAATTTAGATCTCAAACAATTCAAAATTTGATATATCTCTTATAATCTAATTAATTTTTCGTTTTATAATCGCGATTTGTGAAAAAATCATTTTACGAATCGCCACTAATCCACGTTAATACACTTAATTCTACTAAGCCATAACTTCAACGCGATTTGAATAAGACGTTTAATAGAAGCCTGCCCGCGCCCGATCAGCAAATAGTAGATTTGTAAATTTCAAATTTAAATTGTTAAAAACCTGGCATAATTATTGGGGTGAACATATACGTTTTGACAAACAAGCACTAAAGAAGTTGTAAGTTCAAATCGTTTTAAAGAAATTCAAGTGTTATATATTTCTGACAGGGCGTTAACTTTCTAACACCAATTACTCTTTTCGATAAAACTAATGAAAAAATTCTTCAATACAAAATCTAAAATAAAAATCGATCATTAGCGTCTCCCATTCATTTCGACCCTTACACGATACAATAACAATAATTACTAGTATCGTATACACCACAAATGTCTATTGTCCAGCTTTTTAGCCAATAACTTCAATAAAAACATGTGACAAACTTTTGTTAAAGTCACCTGCTTGATAGCGTTAATTGCGTCCTTATTTATTTGCGTAGAAGGAGTCACACGCAGTCAATCTGCGGTGACCATTTCAATAATGTCTTGCCCGGCCCTATTTGCTCTGTCGTTCACATCAAGATGACTTATGTCACCACACTTTGAAGAATCCTTCATTGTTTTCATATTTCCCCTGTAGCCGTGTCATCACTTAAGTGTTGAATGCAAACATCAAGCTAAAGAATGTGGTAATCCAGTAATGCGTAAATCGTAAAAAAAGAAGCCGCATTGTTATACCCACGGGTGTCCTCAATCAATACATTCAGGTCTTAAGCCTCTTCCACCCATGATAATAGGGTATTTGATCAGTGCACCGTTTAAATTTCGTATGAGCTAATTTGCTATAGGGATATAACCTTACCTCCTCTAAGAAATTCTAAACGTATCAGGAATAATGAATGATTAAATGTTTGAATCGCTGAATCATTCACTCTCATCTGTTTACAATCTTTAGGGAGTTGATTACGTCGTCTTAAGTTTTTGATCCGACAACAAATAGACGAATTGTACACTTTTTTTATTCACAACCACAACATTAACTCCACTGTTTGGAATCACACTAACTATACATGTATATCATAGCTTCGTTTTTCAAGCATTTTCATAGTATGCTCAACTTCGTCCAGTTCCGCTCGGGTAGGAGGGCCCCGTTTTAGTTCTGGGGCCGTAATGCCATTTTGATGGGTGTTTGGGTACCCTGATTTTCTTTGGTGACGATAAAAAATGTGAAACACGATAATGCACAATAAAAGTGTCAATAAAAACGTGCCGACGACGGCTCCGACAATATCACCGGCAGTAAACTGTACACTTGTGCTACTTTGAGTTACTGCCTGCATGTTATTAGCGGCAACCTTTGTAGCATTTGTGTTTTCAATAACTGTTTTTGTTTCTCCTTTTGTATCTGTATATTTTTTATCACTTGCGTCTATAACATTTATTTCTTTCACATCCGCAGACATGTCTTTCATAGCGACGTCTTCGTGACTTACTTCTGTTTGATATTCGGGCACGGAAGGCCAAGCAACATTGATGGAAAATGTCACGTTACCAGCTGGGTTATTCGCAACGCACTGGTATCTATTTTTAGAATTCGCTTCCGGTGGAGTCACATACATGACACCCTCCATATCTTTAGTAATGTCATCTGATTTTGGAATGAAAACTTCTGATTCTCCGTTTGGTTTCATCCAGTAAATGGTTGGAACCGGATCCCCGCTTGCTAAACAGGTCATCTTCCCAACGTTATGTTCAAATATAACATCTACGTTTTTAAATACAGGCAGCTGACATTTAAAATCGTCTTCCTGAAGCTCGTAGAACGGTCGCCCTCGGAGTCGAGCAGGGGACAGACAAGATGGTGGAGAACCGCCCTCAAATATCCTCGAAGTCGAATTATAAAAGCCATGCAGCCACCTGGCCTCACAGTTGCAATGAAGTGGGTTTTCACCGATTCTCAAGTGGCTCAATGTCTTAAACAAGAAAAGCCATTGATCGCTAAACCTCTCGAATTTGTTTCCATCCATCCAAAGAGTTTTTAATGTACCATTCATAGGGCGGATAACTTCAAGTGATAATTTATCCATTCCATTGTTCTGCATATAAAGCCCTGTTGACTTCAGGCCCCCAAAAGCCCTTGTAGATATTGTGACCCCAGGGTTGTCATTGAGAAACAGATGATCAAGAGTCAAGTCCCTAAACGTGTAATCAGAAATCGTCTTCAGCTTATTCTTACCAATATCTAACCATTTTAACTTCTTGTTATCTATAAAAGTGTCCACTTCGATGTATTCAATGCCACATCCAGTTAGATACAACTGTTCCAAATCTGTGTATCTTGTGAAGTTAGCTCGACTTATCACTGCGTTGGAGAATGTGTTGTCATTTAAATTAAGCTGAACTGTGTCGGTTGGAATTCCGCTCGGAATAAATGGAAGTCCCTTCCTTGGACAGTAAACGATTCTGGACACAGACGGGCAAAAGCAGACTGCAGGACAAGGGTTCGCAGATGCTTTGAAGTCCGTTAATCCAAGTAATGCTGAGCATAAAACATAAATCCAGAAACGCATCGTGAGTACTCCACTTAAAAATCTGGCAAACATTGTTGTTAATTTTTCTAGCATTCACATCCTACGCGGTTATAACACTCGACGCCGTCAGTAATATTCATTAACAACTATTTAAACTCATCATTTTAGCCTGCTTCATGTAGGAAACAAGTTGTTATGTATAATAAATTCATTTTATTATTGATTAATCCGTTGCACTAATTTAGTCAAGTATGTATAAACTAGCGGTAATAGCGATTTCTACATCAAATACAATATCACGTACTCTCTCGTCTATTAACAGTCGACAACTGATCGCGATTGGCGAGAAAATCGCGAGAGATGCGCGCGCCACCTAGAGCGAAACGTCGATATAGAAATTACTATTGGTTATGTTATTAATGTTTTCTTCGGGCTATGAATCGAACGTAGCCGACAATTGTAGACATTGACATGAATTATGGTTTTAGGACATTATAAATTATGAAATTAAACCCATATCAAGAAATCTCTAATTGCATAAGCTCATTAAATTTTAAAGGCGGCATAGGGACCTTCCTTTGATGTAAACACATTTATATAATCTTGCACAATAGCGTGACTTTGTCGCTGACTTTGTAGTGTAGATTTTATTTATTTATTGCAGACGGGATTTTACTGACATCGGTAACCAAGGAATAGACAGACAACCAGCACACATCAAATATTTGATATATAAATATTCGCAGTCGAAAAACAAATATAAGGACATTTATCTATTAAACCCCGACGTTTCTATAGCAATCAATATGTCGCTATAATATTCATATCTTCCATTTATTTAAATTTCCGGAGCGTGGTTTTATTTGAAATTGAGACAGTAACTATTCGTCTTGACGGCTCATAGGTCATGTTTCTTTGTTTAATTTAGCGCCATGGCTTTAATAGCGTGCTTTAATGACAATTATAGAAAAATATTCTTTAAAACAACCACGGTTTACAAATGGCTTCTTTCTCATTTGATTTTGTTTCCATTTGATTTGAACATCTGGTCCATATATTTATTTTGCTGATCGATTTGTTTATTTTTTCCAGCTCAATCTCCGGATTATGATGCAATGGTAGATCATAAGGCGATTATGTGTTCTTCAATCTTGTCCATTCCCTTCTGTGTGCAAACATCGCTTTAAGTGCTATTTGGTGATGATTGTGACATCTGATCGGGGTTAAGATCCCGTGAGAAATATTGTGCTCGTTTTTAGCTGAAAAAATATGACTTTGTTTCAAAGAGTGTCGCAATAAAATTTCAGAATAGATCAACAAAATGAGTTCATTCCTAAAGATGTTTTTTTTTAAGATTGTCAGTATGTATTTGACCAAATTGTCTTTTGAGCACGGCTATGGGATTTATAACCTCTACTGCAAGTGACGTCATTTCAAGAAAACGCAACATGTGATGTCACCATTTGCAAGCAGGAAACAATATTTACTCCATATGATCACTTCGTTTTTATATTGCCATATGGGACAAAATTTGCTTACTGTCAGTACATGGGTGACGTCACACGTGACGTTTTCTGGAAATGACGTATGTTGGAAATCGTACAGCGGCGCTCATTTGTTAAAATTTGAATGCACTTAACATATATTTGAGACATAAATGCATGTCTGCGTCGTTCGCAATTTAAATTTCTGTTTGTTTTTTCGAATTCTACATCAGTGGAATAACTTCAGTCTGGGTTAGGACAACAGTGTGTGACGTGTAAAAGTAAAGTCAAACGACGTCGTACAATACAATACGTTTAGTACGTGATCAAATTGGATATAATCTTCGATAGCATTTCACCGACTGATAGCAGTCATCCCAGATAGATTCAAATAGAATAATAAATTTTGTGAAATATTGCAATACTGAAATAATGATATCCCTCGTCATGTATAGAGAGACTCTCGTGCATCGTAACACATTAGTGCTAAATAATTATTTATTCATGCAATTAATTCAATATATCAGTAATTCTTATCACAAGCAAAGATCAAAGGTCGGTGTGATTGCGTGTTGTGAGATAAACTCCCCATTTAATGTGTCATACATACTCTAGATAAATTTCTTTTTTAAAATCAGAAATAGAAGATTGTAGTTTACGTGCGAATCAGTAACTTGACGTCCGCCTGTTGTTCGGTTCCCGCCTAGCCGGCTCCTTGAATGACTAAAAAAGTACACAATTACCGATACATTTTGAATAATACAGCCTTGATATAGGGTTAATGTTTGATTTCTTTAGTTCGATTAAATTTTAATTGGCGACTGTTTGGAATCAAACGCAGACGTTAGATTCCATTATCGAAGATAACAGCGCGAGTAATCGAATTAGGCACGCTCGATTGTGAGAATGGAATAAATATGATAATTTATAAGCGAGACAGCGAATCTCTCTGGGCTTGGAGCCTATTGTACTGTTTATTTTCGAATTATGTATAATTCAAATTATTGAATTATATCCAACCTGTCAAAGTATGATAACACAATTTATATTTTTCATGACATGCGTAAAGTATTACAAAGACCCTAATTATTCTTACGTCTCTTTGCGCCTCTTGGTTTGTAAGAAAATACATTATAATATCAAATAACATTTAAACGTTATTGAAAAAAATGAAACCGAAATCACTCCAGATTTTAAACATTTTGCTATCACGCAAAAGTCCCTACGCAAAAAGATTATTCTGAAAGTTGATTTAAAAATTACGTGTGTGTCGACGTAACTCAACCCTATGTTTATTGAAAATTTACACAGTTGTATTGTCCGGGTGATAATATTGTTCTACAGAACTAGACTGCTTTGGAAAAATATTTATCGAACCACCGCACTTTGTTTATCATTTATTATGTAACTTCACGTAAATAAATTGATTTAATTGTGTTATTTTAATTGAGTAATCGATGTCATTATTATTCACACGTTGAAACCGGTTTAAAATCAACGAAAACTTCTGTAATTCAAGCTTTAATAGCTTTGTCATTGTGATTTTAATTACAAAATACAGTTACTTAATTTTGAACGGGTATATTACATTTGACAGGTATTGAATATATTTGAAAGTGCACTGGTAGCAATTGCTGTCATTTTCGTGAGTTGAAAGAAGAAATAAACACCTGATCGTTGGTTGGTTGGGTTTTGAATAAGTGCACAGATTTGATATCAATGTGTAATTGACAATTGGTTTGGCCTTACTGGGAGTATGATTGCTGCGTAGTACATAATTATGATAATTTCTGTATAAATAATATTTTGACGGAAAATTGTCATTTAACAATTTCTTTGGTTGAGTTTGACGTACGTCGTGAAACATTCACAAACTATGCTTCATATTTATTCGTATTTAATATAATTATGTGTTCCATTTTCGAAATAACAATGCATGCTCAGCATGGGTCTTCCTCGATCATTTATTTCAAGCGCTGGGGTAGGAACGCGCGGAGTGGGGGTCACACTATGGACGCGTGTTTGATCTGTATAGAAAAACAGTCTATAATATTTTTTCATTTAAAATAAATAGAACATAATATTATTATTCTGTCAAATAAATTGAGAATACATATAAACAGACACAAGAGTGTATTTCTAGAGATAATATGGTTGAAAATATAAATACTCATAAAAATTCAAGCGCTCGATATCCATCATTATGAAATTCTGGGGTACCACAGCGCTAAACAGTCCTGGGGATTCTATGCTCACTGTCTGAAATGTATTTAAAGGGAGACAAATGCTCTTAATGCGTGGTCGAACATAATCCGAGTTATGCCGCTTTTGGCACCGAACCTATCGGAATATCTACCGGCATACTTCGGGTTCTTCCATAACCTTTATCGTTACCGAGGACCGAGATATGCCGAAAATTGTCGAGTAGATACGAATAGGTTTTCCGAGTATGATATTCGGCTGCACGTGACTTTAAATGCGATATATATACGTTTTTTTCTACATTTTCGACAAGTTAACATGATAGATATGTTTAAAACTGATGAATAGGCACTTTCGATCGTTGATGCTGTCAAATCCATATATATATCCTTACAATTAGTGGATTGCATCATGTGTCATGCCATTTTTCATCTGTCACAGTAATTGTAACAAGCATAATATAAGCCGCGAGTGATTTTACGATTTCTAACCATTCATACTCTTGTTTGACTCGTCATCTAGTTTGATTCGGTTAGAACAAAACTTTTGTGGCCGAATGTAGTCAGTCGTGACAGCTCCGCCCCTACACTCAACATGAGTACACACACTATATCTGGATACTTTTACGTACATACTTTACTCCTACCTCCGTTAGCCTTCACATTATTGTATTGTCTATATTTTCATTTCGGGTTATGTATCTATTCCGTTTGCATTTGCGTACGGCTGGCTACGCCCGGGAGGTTCAATGGGCTGGGGCACAAAGTGGAACCTAATTGTAACATTCTCTTGTTATACACATAGAAACATTAAGCGTTTACGTTACGTCCGTGTTCACATTTTCAACCCTAACTTGTATCAATGCTATTGAATTTTTGCTTGCGATCGAAACGAGCGGAAATCATGCAGACTGCTAGATTTCTATGTCATAGTAAACATTTACTTGCCAGAATGGATTCCAGATTCCTACTTGTTTTACATACTGGAATTTCAATTTCCAAAGCATATCAAGTGAACTTTAATACAAGTCTGTTATTCCCCATAGGTGGCCGATGAGTGGCCATGACATTTACAACTTGCATTTTGAAATAAAAAAAAATTCCCAGTGTTCTTATAGTAAGATATATATATCTTACTAAAAGAACACAGTGACAATTTTTATTTTCAATGCGGGTTGTAAATGTCATGGCCACTCACCGGCCACATATGTAATTCCCTTGATTTACTTTGTAAACTATACTCTACGCCATTTAAAACGCAACTAAAACTTGTCCGCATCAACTCGGTAACATTATAAAGAAATAATTATATTTCAATTCTGAAACATAATTTCTTAAACTTAATAGATTATGAAATATAAATACTAGGGCCAAAGCTTGATTTCTTTGTGATGAATGTTTTACACATCTGTAACAATAAAACGCGTTTAACACTTGGAACAAAACGAAGGCTAAGTGAAATGGTTGCGTTTTTAATGGCGTTAAGTATATAATGAATAGTTCCCACATCGACACTATTTACCTCCCTTGTTCTTAATCATCAGCCATTTTGATAGGCTAAACTGTCAAGCACTTATAGGAGTAATTCCCAAATATGTGATAATTGAGAAAAAAACAAGATAATTTGCATGTGACAACCACTATTTCTTCAACTTTTGAGCCATCTGCCCACATCATCGTTTACAATATACAATGTATTCCCTATAAACTTAGGCCGACTATTGAGAACAAGGGAGGTAAATACTATAAATGTGGGAACTATCTATTACAAAGAGCATTAATCTGAGTTGGGATGAATGACAAGCAACAGCCCAGGTCTTAGATCTGAGAATCTTTGCTGCGCTAGATTGCGCATGTTAAAATGCGGCCCATTGCAGAGGACATAAGCTGGAGTCTCCGCACAGCAAGCTGGATACAGCAAATTTCGCGATTATCAGCTGCTTAGCCTGCTTAGTATAATCTGTGAAAATCGTACGTTTTAAATAAAAGATGTTAGTCGTTTCTAAGATACTAAGATATTCCTTCAAATTTCTGTGTAAATAACCGTTCGATTCTCAGATACCAGGTGCTATTTTCTACGATTGGGTTCATATATATTGTATACTAATGCTTTTCAAATATTTTAAACGCATTTATTTTTTATTGATTTTTATATATTTTGTCATTGTCAGTTTTTCTTGTTCTGACGGTATTTCAATACCGAACCACCTGCCAATAACCTATAATTGGTCACTGTCATTTTTACTAAAACCTCTTATTACTGACAGTTTCGACAAGCCTGTGACAAACGGTCATCATATATCTGCCTTAATTGACCTGACACTGTGTCCATCATAGCCAATCATTATTTTATCAATAAAGTGATATATGGCGTGCGAGCACCTGCTGTTATTGGTTAAAACCATTGGTAATCTCTGTGTGAAATGAATTTCAAAAAATACATACAACACATAGAGTGTATGTATCACGAAAATTGTCATGTGACGTGGGAAATATAGTTATATCCGACCGATTGATAGCGGAGAATTTAAGTGCGATTATTTTGATATTCGGAAATCTTCGGGCAATATTGTACATCATTATACAAAATATGGACGGATGCGTTCAGCAAGAAAAATTACCTTATTGTATACAATAATGCTAATACAATGTATATAAACGGCATTAAAATGTAAATTAGTATGTAAATCGGCTTCATTTAGTGCCGAATTTCAGCAGCGTTTTACTGTTACTTCGTGTTTATTCTTGTTCAAAACGTAATTCTAGAATTGTTTATGCATACATCCTATGACCGTATATTCATTAAATAAGGCCATACTAATATGGATCTATGTTAAGCGTCCTCATGCCGGTAGGTTCTCGACAGTTTTATACAAATATATATGAAAATGTCAAATGTCTTGATGTAATAATATTAAGTCTTTGTTTGTGGGAAGAAAAATGTTGTAGGTAGAAAAGAAAAAGCAATTTCGACACTTCGTTTTTCCTGACGGGTAGGTAGGGTTCGAAAAATGAAACTCGCTAAACATAGATAGAATTTGGTACGGCCATAATTACTGACTACCTGGTATATATAAGTAAAAGTATGGATGGAAAATAAGGTGGTGTGTTTTCTTTTCTAAGTGTTGTTTTGGACATAATAATGTACGTATTCTACAAAGTCGCAACACAAATGGGTTAGTGACGAAAACAAACTTTGTATTGACGAAATCTGTGTTACGAATAGTTGAATTAGTTGGTATACAGAATGATGTTGCGGAGTTCAACAGCTGGGATTGTCTTACATACCAACATCACTAACGTCCCTGGCTGATAAGTAAATGTCGGTACTATTAATTGCAAGGTCAATTCGGGTACCAAACAATTCTTTCTAGCGGTGCCAATATTACTTTGATTATATATTATGTAGTTTATTTTATTTCAAATACAAGTTCAATAAGCCACATGGCCCGTGAGACAAACAAGATACACAAATAAACGTTACAAATGACATAGCAAGTGGAGCATGTTTAGGCAATTCATATAGGTGCATTTCATTATTTGAAGTAAAAAAACATTCACTCTTAAGAACATACTACAAAGAAAGAAAGATGAACTGTCGCGTCATAGACGGAGAAGGTGATATTTACTGTAATGTCCTCATCTCCGCTGTATATACATACACGTTTACCATGCAGTATATCAATATAACAACATAACAGTAAAACAATGTAGCTCTCAATCAGTCAGCCACGGGGGCACATGACCATATAGCTGTCGATTGAGAGTCACATGGTCAAAAAACAGGCAATGTGGATTTTGACAGTAATTAAATGAATGAAATTATATCTAAATCGATAAAAAACTGTATTATAAACTTAATATCTCTTTAGGGTTAAATTGAATAGTCACACATTATACAATTTCAAAAAACTACAACAACAAAATACGACACATACATATTACAGAACAGAACATATAATTATGTGTAATATTACATAACTATGAATGAAAATTTCATCAGTATGTAAATTGTAAAGACAACAGAACATATATATATATATATATACACACATGTATATTTTAAACTTCTTTACAAATGAATATGATATAATCATTGTAAAGTGGATCTTAATTGAAAAGCTTTAAATAAATATGTACTTAATTTTCTGAGTATAAACACATTAGTGCATTCGAAAAGTTGTTTAAGTTTATACATACTAGGATTACACCTGTAATATTTAGAAATATATGTTTTACGGAGGTCAGAATATAAATGACACTCTATAACAAAGTGGTATTCGTCTTAAATTTTATTACATGTAATACACTTCCTGTCTTCACGTGGGATACAGTTTGGTCGATGCCATCTACCAGTTTCAATGAAAAGATTATGAGATGAAAGTAGTAACCTTGACATTGCAGCAGTTAAATTATAAGTGAAATTACATTTTAAATAAAACTGAAAGTCAAAGGAAACAATGGTTTTAAAGAAGGTGCTGCGCGTCGAATTCTCAATTCGTGCATTCCAGTTCTGTACATTTGTATCACACAAACGTTGTTTAAAAAGACTAACAAACGCATTTACGTTACCAACACCCTGAGCTAACCAAACTTCATAAAAACCTAATGATGATAATAAATGTTGAAGCAAAGAAACCCACGACACTTTGTGTGGATACAAGTCCGCATCGGTTCTTAAAACTTCATATATAATTTTGCAATACTTTAAATCGTCACTAGTTATAATTTTTAACCAATACTTTACAATTCGTATATGTCTATTATGGGATAAAGGAAATCTACCGAGTATTCCGTAAACAAAATCATTTTGTGTACAACGTTTTACTTGTAGAATACGTTTGCAATACTGTGTATGAATACGTTCCACACTATTTGCCTTGTGGAAACCCCACACTTCACTTGAGTAATTCAAAATGGGTAAAATCAACTTGTCGAAAAGATCAAGTCTATGTTTCACGCTGACATTAGGAAAATTATATAAATATTTATTGAGTTTAAAAATAGCTTTTTGCGCTTTATCGGCGAGAGTTGTCTCTGTAATATTAAAGGAACCACCAGAAGAAAAGACAACACCTAGATAAGAAAGGGACTTAACTATTTCAAGACGGTCCCCGTTGAATGTAAACTGTAAGTTCTTAGACAAAATGCCACCTTTTCTGAAAACAATAATTTTACTTTTCTGGACATTTATTTTGAGTTTCCACCTACGGCAATAATTATTTAAACTATCTAAACCATTTTGCAAGCCCTCCGCTGAACAGTATATGTTAAAACACCCATTACTTTGATTCTGCACAGTATATGTTAAAACACCCATTACTTTGATTCTACACAGTATATGTTAAAACACCCATTACTTTGATTCTACACAGTATATGTTAAAACACCCATTACTTTGATTCTACACAGTATATGTTAAAACACCCATTACTTTGATTCTACACAGTATATGTTAAAACACCCATTACTTTGATTCTACACAGTATATGTTAAAACACCCATTACTTTGATTCTACACAGTATATGTTAAAACACCCATTACTTTGATTCTACACAGTATATGTTAAAACACCCATTACTTTGATTCTACACAGTATATGTTAAAACACCCATTACTTTGATTCTACACAGTATATGTTAAAACACCCATTACTTTGATTCTACACAGTATATGTTAAAACACCCATTACTTTGATTCTACACAGTATATGTTAAAACACCCATTACTTTGATTCTACACAGTATATGTTAAAACACCCATTACTTTGATTCTACACAGTCTATGTTAAAACACCCATTACTTTGATTCTACACAGTATATGTTAAAACACCCATTACTTTGATTCTGCACAGTATATGTTAAAACACCCATTACTTTGATTCTGCACAGTATATGTTAAAACACCCATTACTTTGATTCTACACAGTATATGTTAAAACACCCATTACTTTGATTCTGCACAGTATATGTTAAAACACCCATTACTTTGATTCTGCACAGTATATGTTAAAACACCCATTACTTTGATTCTGCACAGTATATGTTAAAACACCCATTACTTTGATTCTGCACAGTATATGTTAAAACACCCATTACTTTGATTCTGCACAGTATATGTTAAAACACCCATTACTTTGATTCTGCACAGTATATGTTAAAACACCCATTACTTTGATTCTGCACAGTATATGTTAAAACACCTATTACTTTGATTCTGCACAATCTGTGTTGGCGGAGGATCAATTCGTTGAAATTGCATGCGGTCCATTCCGACATTGTTCGGGTTAGTCTTCTAAACAAACAGCATTTCCTTCTAAAACTATTAGTTTACATGTAACTGTTGCAAATTACTTTGTTTAAGATGTCGACACCCGCCGCGTACATTTATCTAATGCACTTTATGGTATGTCCCCCGCACACCATAAAGGGACTTTATGAAGTCGAAGGAGCAGTGTAGGCCAAACAGACAATTTTGAACCCAAAGACGGGCACAGTACAGTGCCAATGAGACCCAACATATACAGTTACTATTTTCCTCGCATCCAACCAGTACTTTCCTGGCGGTTACTCTTAATACCAAATGATACCGGATAATACCGAATAATACCGGATAATACCGGATAATACCGGATAATACCGAATAATTCGAAATAACTACCGAATAATACATTTTTTTCTGCAAATAACACTCATAGTCGTATACGTTGAGGTAAAATATATATGAATATGGTATAAAAACCTGGCATATGGTGGTCTAAAGAAATGTCTGTATCATATATGTTGGAGTGACCTCCCTTGAGAATGTATGGATTGTTTCCCTTGGTTGAATTTAGCGAGTACTGGTCCATCAAGTAGTCTTCAAATGCAAAGTATATTTATAAATACTGTTGAATTATAAATTATATCAAAATCATATAGAAGAAATATTAGTCATATGAAAAAGGGTTCGTTTGAACATAAGCTTGTACATAGCCATATCGCAAAATATATACCGTACAGACAAAATGTAGAATTTTTAATTCATATTCATATTGTCTTAGTAGATTAGTATGTAAGTTAAGTTAAAGATTAACGTGAATTTTAAGGAAATATTAGTGGCCTTTGATGTTATACCGAAACGGTATTAAATCAATTATGTGCTTCTTTGTTCTAGACAATTCAAATGTTGTTGTTTTTTTGGATCTGAAATTGCGTTCGTGAACAGTTATGCGGAAATTTTCCTTAATTAAAATAGGTCGAAATTTTTGTCTGATATTTGGCGCTTATTTGGTATCTTATGTACTATTGATGTCAGTTAAAATAATTCAAAAATATAATAATTATTATTTCCATTATTCCAATTATTTTTACATTTTCTGTTCTTTCGAAAAAAAAGGCTATTAAGAACAAACGTATATATTAATAAGAGCCGAACCAATAGATCGCATACTTGTATATTAAGACATGATTCATGAACACACGGACATATATGGTTTATAAATATGTCCGTGATGAAAATAAATATGATAACATCACCTGTTTGTTTGTTGTTTGTATTTCATATAACAAGGTTTTTAAGTATGCTCACTATTTAATAATTCACTGTACATAATATAACTCACTGTACATAATAGACATGGTATCAAAACCGAACAGTGAAAGTAATTCATCAATCTACAGATCAGACACATTTTCCAAGCATTTTATTACACATTTACACATTGACTGTCTAAGGACCAAATGGCAAATCAAGGGAAGCAACCACAATACGAATACGAAGGGAGAGAAATCTTGGATATCATAAATGCTTGATTACAGCAATCAAAACAATAAAAAAATCCCATTTTACACAATATTCATATATATTTCACTTGAAAGTATACGTCTATGAGTATTATTTGCAAAATAAATGTATTATTCGGCAGTTATTTCGAATTATCCGGTATTATTCGGTATTAAGAGTAACCCCTTTCCTGGCGTCTACACAGTACTTTCCTGTTAGGTGGGAACACTGAAATGTATTTATGTTTTTAACTGGCTGGACGAGGGATCGAACACACGACCTTCGGATTCGTAGTCAGCAGCGTTAACCACTGAGCCACTAGCTATCCCACTTTTTAAACGGTACCGTCTATAGTAGTGTGGCAATTTGAGAGAGAGGCATACAACAATTGGTTCCCGTTTTCAAAACACAACAAGACTGAAAGCCGGTAACATGTCGAAAACGTCCACATCCTAATTACTACGCAAACAAAATAGTTCCAAAGTTCACCGAACGAAATAATATCATAAACGTTTCAATAAAATGAAATGTTGAAAAGGTGACCTGCTAAAGTGGTTTGTGAACTAATTAGCTGTTTCTATGGAGTTCAGATGGGGTTGAAAGCAATGTATTAATACATTAATATGTCATTTTATAATTCTACTTTGATATTATAAAACTGTTTAGTTACAAAACGAGTTGCCAGCTACAGAGACGAGTGGTACAGTCCCACAGCACTTTTGTGCTTTGATTTATTCTATTAACATGTGCGACAACTCAAAACTTAACTACAGGACAACAGTTTTGCTTATTTCGTTTTGCGCCGAACAACGGTCCCTGGTTCATGGGAGGAGCGGTTACTGTTTAAATTATTTCAAATGCGAAGTTTTACAGAATAAAAACAACCGTAATGGGTTGAACAAACTTATTATGCATACATGTTCTATGACCATGTTTACATTTCAGTGAAAATGTAACATTTATGTATATTTTCTCTCGATTTAAAACCTGCTAAAAATAGTTAAACCCAGATAAGATCGACTAGACCCGTGGCGGTTGTGACCATACTGCTTTCGCAGCAGTTACCTCCCTTCGCGTTAGAAGTTATGTTCGGTAACAGGGATCAAATTTACGCTTATGCGAGTTGGTTGAAAAATGCATTTCCAATTTCAGCCACTTGAGTTTTTGCGAGTATTTAAAAAAAAGGATATCGGTCGAACCGATGGATGCTCCTCGAAGTATGATTATAACGCCGAACAAGAAATTCTCACTTGAAATGTCCTTGAACTCCCAAGAAAAAAGGAATACAAAAATGTACAATGAAATTGAGATAGTGAACAAATTTAATTACATGTTGGGCTAGGATAATCCTGCTAACTGGAAAAAAACCACCTGAAAATGAATCTTGCTACTGATATAAGAAGCCTTTATTCACAATTAATTCAAGTGCCCTTATCAATGCAATGTGTACCTTTACAACAAAGACTGTAGGTTGTTACCAATCCATATCATTTGATGATCAGAGAAGTATGGTGTTGACAGATGGACCAGTGGCTGAATGTCCTTTTTGTTGAATAGCTTTTATCATAAGTTAAAAAAACAAACTACAAAGCCAATTTTTGTTTTACTTCGATAACTTCATCATCGTTTGTGAACAAATTGCTTGAGATATGACATGAGCTGTTCTTGAAAGGTGCCATAAAAATAAGTAAATATATTTGAAATCAAAAATATACATGTGCTTTTATGTGATAGGTGTTGTCCTTTTATACCCTTAATGTCGTGCGTTTATGTGATTGTTGTTATGCTTTTATGAGTTTGATGTTGTGCTTTTATGTGCTTGATGTAATGATTTTATGTGCTTGATGGTATGATTGTATGTGCTTGATGTTATGACTTTATGTGCTTGAAGTTATGATTTTATGTGCTTGATGTGATGATTTTATGCGCTTGATGTTATGACTTTATTTGCTTGATGTAATGATTTTATGTGCTTGATGTAATGATTTTATGTGCTTGATGTTATTACTTTATGTGCTTGATGTAATGATTTTATGTGCTTGATGGTATGATTTTATGTGCTTGATGTAATAATAATAATAATAAACTTTATTTATTGAAGAGGCCTTCATACATACATAAATTATTACAATATAAAGAGAACACAAAGAATATAAGCATTTTTATAATGCTAAACCAATAAATCATATAACTCATTTTCAAAATCTGCATTAACAATATGTATGCAAGAGAGATTAAATAATTACAGGGGACGCCGCATGCACAATACATTGTCTCCCCACACAGACTCTCGGGAAATCATATTAGGCACCGATGAGGTACTTGGGTAGACTTGGGTGCAAGGAATGGTTTGTTCGACCATAAAGAACTACTTAGAAGAATTTAGTGGGACAAAAGGGGGGAAATCATTATTGGTTGGAATATATCATTTAACAATTCAAGATAATCAGTATTAATTGGACGAAATGGGGGAAAGAACATGGAGCATATGATACATGTATAATCATGAGCGATGAAAGAAGTGCTAATGCGGAAAGGGGAACTAATACATATAAAAACTTAAATAGAAATAGAAAATTAGAAATAATAACCATACAACGATTTACAGCCTTGGAACTGTCAGGTAAAATATTAAATGAAATAATTTTAGATTAAAAGAGAAAATTGTCATCATATAATATAATACATGGGGAAGTAAATAATGATTTTATGTGCTAGATGTAATGATTTTATGTGTTTGATGCTATGATTTTATGTGCTTGATGTTGTGATTTTATGTGCTTGATGTTGGACTTTTATGTGATTGATGTTATGATTTTATGTGTATGACGTTGTGCTTTCATGTGCTTGACGTTATGATTTTATGTGCTTGATGGTGTGCTTTTATGTGCTTGATGTTATGATTTTATGTGATTTGTGTTGTGCTTTTATGTGCTTGATGTTATGATTTTATGTGATAGGTGTTGTGCTTTTATGAGCTTGATGTTTAATTTTATGTGAACTATGTTTTTATGTGATTGGTGTTGTGCTTTTATGAGCTTGATGTTTAATTTTATGTGAACTATGTTTTTATGTGAAAGCTGTGAAAGCTTTACTTATGTTCATGTATGCATCTCCTAGTTTTATGTGTGCCATGTATCTTTTCAACTTTTGACTCATCAGTGTATTTACCTGTCCTTTACTGTTTTGAACATGCTATTTATTTAATACTTATTTAATATTAAAACTGTATTGCATGTATACTAGTTTAAACACATTGTGTCAATATGTGTATGCTTTGCTTATATCTTTAGTTGCAGCTGTTTTATGCTATGATTTCCGTTTTCTATATGTTACTACGAAGTCGGAGGTAAAAACTCTATATCTGAGCTTATGTTATCTGTTAAAATGTCTTACCGACTTAAAGTAAAAATTATTGTAGTGTATGTATATATAAAATAAATACAACGTGGACAAACATTACTTGAAAAATCAAAAGAATATAATGTTGATCATTTGCATGGCTAAAAATATTTAATCCGTATATGCACGGACCTATATACCATAGGTCCGTGGTATATGTTGCATAATCAAAGGACCAAAACTCTATGAAAAACAAATAATCTCCTCTTTGTAATGAAACTTCCCATAAAGTGTTGTTGAACTCCTGTCAGAAGTTTCTGAGAATAAGTCATGACAAGAATGGTACCATATCAACACTATGTTGCATAATCAAAGGGTCATAACTCCGCGAAAAATAGTCCGACCGGAACTGTGTGATAATATGCGCATCTTCTCTTGGGGACAGGTTTAAAACACGGCCAGGCCGTAAAATACAGCACTACTGGAAAGGAAAACACGGCCACCCCTTTAACTTCTTTATTCTTAAAGAAATATTAAACATTCTTTTTGCATATTAGAGGGCACCCTCGTGGCTTTCCTTAACAAGTTTTAAATTGAAATTATTTGAATTAGAAGTTTATTTAATTTTGGTCTAAAAGTCGGACCGTTTTTTTATCAAAATTACGGCCAAAATGGAAAACACGGCCACCCCCCTTTACTTCTTTATTTTTTAAGATATCCTAAAAATTCTTTTTGCATCTTAGAGAATACCCTCGTGGCTATCCTAAAACATTTTATATTGAAATTATTACAATTAGTAGTATATTTAATTTTGTCAGTTGTATTTCAATGTTCTGAGATTTGCAAATTATTATTTTTTACAACAACATCAACTTTTATTTAGCATTAAGCAATAAAACATGCTTCTAATCCACATAAATTAAATATAAATATTAAATATAAAAACCTGTCGTTTCTCTAAAAATTGATGATTAATAACGAGTATTATCATTGAACAAGCATGCTTTGCTTATATTAGCCTAGGTGTGACAATTCAATCAATTAATGTTAAACGAACTTAATGGATAGTGCCGTATTATCTGTTTTGTACTTACATTTGATCTGGAAACGGGCTAACTTTTGGACATATATTGAAAAAAACTTTAATTGATACGCTTTGGTGGCGAATTTTGAAGGTTAAGATTTGTTAAAATGGCGAGATGTTACGATTGCTGGTAAATCCACATCCAAAATGGACTTCGGTAAATTCACCAAAATTCAGTGGATTTCGATAAGGTTACATTACCCTTTATCGAAAGGTTAACCAATCCGCGTCATGGTTACAAACGTTGTTCGGTTGAAAAGAAATTGCCTTGGTGGTTAACGTATTTCAAAGACATCTCCAGATGTTGACGAGGCTATCTGGATATGTAATGGGAGACAACCTAGTATGACTTATTAATTTTCGTTTAAAACGTTTCGCTCACGATTCGTACTTTTGTGGCAACCAACGTTTGTTTACAAAACATGGCGTACAAGGTGCGAATTGTATAGGTAGGCAGTGGTAAAAATCGATAAAATGTTACTGAGAATGATGAGGTTGTAGGAACAGGAGGATTTTTCCCTAATGTCGGACCCTACGTTTATGGCAAGCAACTCGAAAAACGGTGAACGATACGAAATAACGTGTCCAACATGTGATTTTACGTGTTCTGTACCTGTGGGATCGAAGAGAACAATCTGTCCAAAATGTGGAGGCTTTTATAGTCGAGAAGCTGCCGAGCAAAGAGAACCGCGTCGACTGGCAAAACGGAATGTATGTATTCCATCATTTTCTCTTTATTTTATCATTTGAACTTCTGATTTCTTACAGTTGGTAATAATCTGCTAACCAGTATATTGATGTGGTGTAAGACTGCCGTCTGGTTAGATGGAGACGCAGTGGTCGAGAGGTAGACCGTAGAGCGCCTGACTCCTGATCCGAAGGTCGTGAGTTCAAGTCCCTTGAGGAGCAGGGTTTGATCATGAACTTCACAATCTCTGCGCGAGTTCGTGTTGGTAGGGTTGTCAGATGTTTCACCCCCAAAATGGGGGTGAAACGTCTAAGTAATTTATCACAATTCACATTGAAGACGTTTCACCCCCAATATAAATATCATAAATGAAATATATAATGTAAAATTATTATGATAAATATAATTAAATAAGTTTGATTTATAAAATAAGTGTTATTGTATATTTAGTTTATGTTATCATTTATTACAGTTAATGTTATTTATTTATTGTTTAATCAATAATTCAATTGTTTAATTCAAATCAGTTATATTGTTCACACTTACACATTTTTACTTTATAAAATCAAACTTATTAAGTATGGTGGATGTTTGTATACATATTGTGTGTGATTGTATATATGTTTATGAGTGGGTGTATTTATATATATATATGTATATTGTAGTGTTTCATCTATGTGTATCATCATAGTTTGACAATATCAACCAAAATTATCAATAAAGTATTATGTATTATGCTTTATTTGCCTAAACTCGTGGGACAATTCTAAAAATAGCCTTTGAATGCATGATGACGTCACAGAAACGCACATGTGATTTTATAAAAAAGACAAAATACCCATTATCTACATCTTATATGATTTGCATATCATCTCTTGTGGTCTTTATAAAAAATCAAAGTCATTTGTAACATCCGTTGTAACAAATAAACGTGAATGGTGTTTTTCCTTATTCCGTGGGCTGAAGGCAGTCATATTGAAAACATGAATACAAGTCTCACCAAACTATTATATTGATCACACATTCAAAGAAATGCAACTATTGAACCTATAAAACACTAACAAGTTTATTGTCTATGTATTTAACGGTATAATTAATAGCAATATGGACAAAGGAACTCCCCGTGTCTTCTTACATGTGAACCCTCAATGTAGAACAGAATCTATTTAAAGTGATGTACCAGTGTCAACACTCCGTACACTCTGTCCACTTAACTATAACAATTTCATTTATTAAGGAGTAAAACTTGCCTGTAGGTAAAAGGAATAACGTTTATTGATGTATGAAATTACAGGAACTGGTAATAAAACGTTTTCCATTTTAATATATTCACATGCCAGGACGTTTGGCGAAATGAAATATTTTATTCTCTATTCTAATAAACGATAGTTTGGTGAGACATAATTAAACCAAAGTCGCGCAGGCGCACAGCTACGAAAACAATAACTCGTCATCGCCGGAACGAAAAATGTAAACAAACAAGAAAAAGCAGCTTAAATAAGAAGGTTACTATGGCAATTACGACTGTTTAGGAAAAAACAAGCAAAAACATCGATTATTTCAATTATTGGCTGATAAATAAAGTTTCAAACGCATTTTGTTGCTAAATCATTAACGCGACACTTCTATACAAATGACCGGATAGAACGTTTGATGATCCAATCCTTCTAACCTGAGAAATGTACGTGTTTACTTGCCCACGACTTAAGGAAAACCCACGAGATTAGGAAAGGCAACCATATATGTTGTTTACTGTTCTTACTTGCTATTTTTTTGCATTTTTTCTTAACGTTAAAGTAATATGTGTCAACTCACTGTCGCAGCATTCTTACAAGTTCAAAAGGTGATAATTAAATCTGACACACCTTCTGACAAAGTCAAAAGGTGTTGATTAAATCACAACTTCCAACAAAGTCAAAATAAATGATTAATAAATCAGTAATCAGCTTAAGTGTTTTTAAACTATAAATTAACATTTTAAGTTTAAAATAAACACCAAATTAATATGTAAACACACAAATATAATTATATTAAAAAGTGGGGGTGAAACGTCCAGGGTCTATTAAAATTGGGGGGTGAAACGTCTTGGGAGGAAATGACTTGGGTTGGAAACGACTTGGGGTGAAACGTCTGGAATTCTGTTGGTAGCCAGTAAGCAGTCATCGAGAGTGATTAGTATAAGTTGTAAGAACTTGTTTCACAATCGATGTAACACTAAACTAGCTCATATATGATAATGCGGCTTTAATACCAGACATAAAATTAAGGGTTTCTAGTCAACTCGTACCTTGGTCAACTCGTACCAAATTTGGTCAACACATACCTTAGTTAAGCTACCTACATTTTTTAAACTGTTAGTATTAAGAGTTATTCTTTTTAAAATTAAGTTTAACTGTATTTTCCTGTATTCTTTGAACAATTTTGAACAGTATAGCTATACTGGTAATGTTTGTCAGTACTTATTATGTGACAGCTAATACCAGTTGGTCGATTCGTACCTTCAGTAAAACAAGTCATATTCAAGTCGTACAAACAATTATTAATAGAGTTAAACTGGTTAAAGTAAGCTTTTCCTGTATTGTGTGGCTCAATTATGATCAGTGTAAAACATGTCAAACTTTCACTGTAACATTTATCATTACTAAATAGCCGACAGATAACACCTGTTGGTCAACTCATACCTTTCGTAATTCAAGTCATATTCTAATCATACAAAATGCACAAAATATTTAATTAATCTTATTGCAAAATTTTCACAATAACTGATGTCAATCCTAAATGAGTAATAAAAAATTGAGATGTATGAGTTGACTAAAACAGGTATGTGTTGACTTGGGTAGGTACGTGTTGACCAAAGATAAGGTAGGGGTTGACCAAAACAGGTAGATGTTGACCAAGGTATGAGTTAACTACGTAAGGCACGAGTTCACCAGTTACCAAATTAACTACCATGGGTTCAACTAGGGGTTGAATCTCAAGGATAATTTTTGACTGGATTTTACCATTTTATAGCCAAATATTAAACTTATAATTTAGAGAAAATTTAGCCTTCAGCCAGAATCCTTAAGGTCAAAATGTGGCCTTTTAAGAATTCAAGGGGTCAAAGGGTCAAATCTAGGGTCAAATGGAATCACTGAATTCTCTGACTTCTATATACATGTATTAGTATTGTTTTGAAAGTAACTGTATGTAGGTGTATGATATCATAAAGTTTATATGAATCATGTACATTCATAAAGCTCGAACCCTGAGACCCCCTAAACACTAGTACAGCACTGTCAGCCCTTAACCACTGAAATTATTCGCCTACCTTTTTTAAGTAAATAAGTCAAAGAGTCAGATAATAGAAACCTTGTGATTCTTGTATTTAATTTGTATTGGATATATTCCTGATTTCAAAGAGTTCAAGCACACAGTTCTATATGATTATGAATGACGGCCAATTTTATAATGCCCATTAGAATGATAGAGCTCTTTCAATCCAAAATTAATTCAAAGGATTTAGTGATTAATTAATCAACAATTGCTATTTAATATATAAACTGCCTGTGAGAGAAAAACCTCTAACTTTGTCAATTTTTGGCTGAATTAAACCAACACTTTTTCTTCAGATTTATTGGGAATTTTGACATTCAAATTAGATAAAAAAAATATATAGCAATTGTTGATTAATTAATCACTACATCGTTTGATTTTATTCCTAAAATTTTGCTGTAATTTCTAGACTTTTCCCCCAATTTCTAAGTTTAAAACGCCATTTTGGGAGGATATGGGTCATCTTCCCAAACTAGCCAAAATAAACCCTGGACTGGAACAAAACACAGGTGCACAGACAATGTGCCACCATAAACTTTTGTCAGGTATTAACTGGGACTCTACACATTTACCCAATTTGTCAAACACAAGGATCCAAGGACCCCTAGCTGAAAAGTCCTAGGGAAAACCCAGATTATTACAACAAAACGCATTGGATTGCAACAATCTAGCGACTTCAAAGGCTGACTTAGATGCACAGCCATACCAGGAGCTGGACCCCTACCCCCCTGACGTAAATTACTGGATCAGCGCATGTATGAAGTATTAGTTAAAGCATATATATGTTGTGTAATAGGAATCAAATTACTTTCAGGTGATCAAATAAATTGTTCAACAACAAAACTATATTACTCGAACAATTTTTTCCTTTTTAGACCAGATCCAATTAGTTATATAGTATCTCCATATAAGCTCTATTTGTTCTTTTGAATAATCATTGAAGTTGCGTCTGAGTGTTGGAACAAAAAGCTTGCTTTTAAAATGTCTGTTGTATGTACACGTTACAAGTGGATTCTGTTATGGCTATAATGATTTTTTGTCAAATCAATTCTTCAACGTTGTTATGATGAATGGGGTAATATTTTAGTTGTTTGTTTTACTTTGTAACATTTTTATCTCTTGTGGACCGAAGACTGACAGCTATTCTATGATTATGAAACTTGAAATTTCCTGGAAATGATTTTAAATATTATAAGTATATACATCGATGCTGAACGCTGAACTGTTCCCTCATCTTTCTTAGGCCAAAATTAAAAAAGTCTTTGTTTGCCCTTTTATACAGACCCTAGATTTTAGAGGTGGGTAGGTAGGTAGGAAAAATATTTTATTTTATTGTGGAAATTTTAATAGAATACATAGTTGTTTAATGGCAGAGTTGAAAGCTTTTGACCTCTTTATAAATCAAAGTGATTTACTTTATATGATTAAACTCCAAAGTAGTGCAAATATTAAACCAAGGAAAGACACCAGATTGTGATACCAAAATAAAAAAATCTTGATCCGAGTCGGCGACCAAATCTCGGGTTGGTCGGTAAAGGGCAAACAAACTTAATTTTAATTTAGGCCTTATTTATATACATGCGCTTAACATGCTCTGTTAAAAATACAGATGTTGACTAGCTGTCTCGGTAGAATAGATTAATTATCGAAATGTTAACAACATTTGAATGGAAAGGTGTCACATGTGTATGTAAAATATGTCCAATTTTATCATTGTGAGGAACATCAATACCGGTAAATATAATGTTCCATTGTATTTCAAAACATTTTTATGAATTATTTACCAGAATCATTTAATATATGCATTGTGTCGTCCTTGTTCACTCACCTCAAATCCTCCCCCCTCCCCGTTATTCATATACACATTGCGCTTTGTTGTTCCACATTGCATTACAATAAAATATTCATGAGATATTTTACGTCATAGCTAGTTGATGTAAATGGAATTACTGTTACGAAAATTGATTTTGATACGGTGAAGCATGTTGTGCTGTTGTATTATGGGTCCTGTAGCAGTCGTTACAGCGGTTTGGTACCTTGGTTTATGTAATATTTAGCACTATGGGCTGTTTACCTATTTATAGGAACATTAAATGCGTCTGTACATATTTGCCATAAGTACAATCAATGGAATCTTGGCCTATATTATATATCCGAGGTGAAGGGTGACATGTACTAAAATAGGCAGAATATCTGGTATGTCTGGTGTTCTTCATGCTAATCAAGTAATTTGTTTGTTTGTTTCATCGGGTTTAACGTCGTTTCTCAACGATATTTCAGTTTTATACGGTGGCCGGTTCACCTAACCAGTTTTTCCTGGACTGAATTCTTACCAGTACTAACTTACCCTTCCACAAGGAGCCGGCAACTTCTCTACATGTGGAGGAAAATCAACATTTTTGTCAAATTTTCATGGAAGGGTATGACCTGCCGCGACCGGGAATCGAACCCAGATCGCCGGGTTACAAGTCCAGCGCACTAACCACTGGACCACGGCCGCGGTTATTAATCAAGTAATAATGCAGAATGTAAAAAATGAGCAGAAGGAACCTTCTGATTTTATGAAGACTGACTGACCTGCGTCTTTGACAAACTCTGCAATGAACGACACTCTTAACTCTTTTGCTGCATGGTTACTACATGTATCAATCTTTTGGAATACTTCGATTTTTTAACTATCATAGAAACGTTAGAATGAAAGAAAAAATTGTCATTATAGCCTCATAATGGACTTAAACATTTCTTTGACTTTTATTTAGGAATTTATGAGCAAGGTCTTAAATTAACAAGGCCATTACTTGTATGCTCTGACAGGGTTTATTTTCTGCTGTTTTTATATCTATTCTTCAGCTATAATTTCCCAATGACAAAAAGGATATGATTTTCCCAATTTCAAAGTAAAAATTCCCAAATAGTTCAGTTATGACAAAAAATTGTCATCTCTTTCCTCTCTCAGGCAGTTTATGTATATTATTATTATATAGCAGTTGTTGATTTAAATTAATCCCAACATCCTTTGATTTATTCCTAAAATTTTGAATTTCTAGACTTTCCCAATGTCTAAGATTAACACGCAAACATTCCTAATTTGAAGGGTATGGGTCATCTTCCCAAAATAGCCAAAATAAACCTTGTTTGATCTTCTTATGAGCAATATTTCACTCCCATTTTGAATAAACCTGGCAGCCTTTTGGTGCCTGTAGTGCTTTGTATACTAAAACAGATTTTTCAAAATTGACACTTTCTGCAAATGTCATCCAACCAAGGTGTTGAAAAAGAATATCAGATGGGAAATCTTAAGGCCTGGAAAAGATAGTTATAATTACTGCCCTGTTTTAAAATGTTATCAAACCGGTTTGGAGTAGCAAATTTCAGTTTCCCCAAATGGAACAACAATAATCTAAGTGGGATAAGACATATGGATTGTAGAAAAGTTTCCTTGTGTACAGATTTAAATGAGATTTTTTTCTTAATATCAGATTTTATATAGATTTACATGTTTTAAAGTATTTTCAACCTGTAATCTCCAATTTAAGCTTTGATCGACATAGATCGACACCTAGTAGTTTTTCGGCTGTTACACATTCTAATAAAGGCATCAATATTCATGAATATTTGTCCATTTATATCAGGGATATTTGGATTTATTCTGTTTTTGGAAGATGAAAGATACATTGATTTTGTTTTGTTACTATTAGCAACCATACAGTTTTGAGTGCACCATTTTTCAATTGCATTAATTTGTCTGTGTAGTTTGTTATGTATATCACTCAGATTTTTCCTATAGGCCGATACAGAAGTATCGTCTGTGAACATGTCAGTATTAGAATCTTTTAACATTAAGAGGGAGTTCATTGATGTACAAAAAAATAACAATGGACCTACTAAGGACAGATTCTTTGGGTACACCAACAGTAATATCCGGTGATTCAAAAAATGTTCCGGAAAAGTAGACTTTTTGTTTATGGTTCAAAAGATAGGATGTAGACCATTTTAAAGAATTTCTGCTAAAAGTTATAAAGTTTCCGTGCTTTAGAACTTGTGTGTAAATTACGCGTTATGACCTGTGGTATATGATGTTACCTAGGCGAAATGTAGACCATCAGGTCACCAAAGTATTTCAATGTTTTTGATGTCTGACCATGTTATTTCTTGGTTGCCACTGAAAAACCATTAAATGCCATCGATGTTACACCATGGTCCAAGTGATATGCAATAACATCTGTAATTATTTATATCAAAGTGCTGATTATCAATTGACAATGAACATCACCTCACATGCTCTACTATCTAGAATACTTTGTTACTTCTCTTCCAAGGCCTTTAAAGCTCTGAAACCCCTTATCGTCGGACAGTACAGAAATAACTGGGGAACAGCAACTTTTCTGTTCAAAATCTTCGAATTTTAATGGATTACATTTACGATACATAACTTTGACATGTTTATATCAACCAATTGTAACAAAAGACAAGGTTCGATTCCCGGTCGCGGCAGGTCATACCCTTCCATGAAAATTTGACAAAAATGTCGATTTTCGTCCACATGTGGAGAAGTTGCCGGGTCATTGTGGAAGGGTAAGTTAGTACTGGTTAGATTTCAGTCCAGGAAAACTGGTTAGGTGAACCGGCCGCCGTATATAACTGAAATATTGTTGAGAAACTGCGTTAAACCCGATGAAACAAACAAAACAAAAGACAAGACCACTACAGTTAGTTGGGTAATTTATGCAATATTCAGGGATTTAATCATGTATAATTAAATTCGTGTTTGTATTTTTTAGGAGAAGAAAGAAAAGGATGGAAGAAGGGGTCTGCATTCAATTACAAACTTCTTTAATAACTTAACAACAAATAATTCTTCAAACAAATCGAACAAGAACAGTAAAAAAGAAACGAACCAGGCAGTGAATGGCCCCAGTTCAGAGAGCAGTAGTTCTTCAGACATATCAAGTGGTACAGAGTTATTACCTCCCATAGATAACAAAGGGAGACTAACAGTGCAAACCCCAAATTCAAGGAGTACAACTCCATCATATGCGCTTGAAAGAGATTCTAGTCGGAATACCAATAAGTCTGTCAGTTCAAAGGTGTCGACGAGTAGTCATCGACAAAATGTTCAGTTAAATGTGTCGAGTCCGAAAATAAATTCCGAGGAAGCTGGTGCAGGCATCAGCTATGCTCGAAATAAACCGGATAGAGTGATATACCCTGTTAGAACGAAAACATCGGATCAACTAAGGTAGAACTATTTGCTTGTGATCATTTTTATATGTTTAAAATATGATTGATGTTTCTTTGCTTTCCGTATGATGAATGAAAGAAAAATGAAAGGCATTGGTGTGTGACCTTAAACGTATACTCACTTACTCTCGGGAAACACACTGGTTGAGAGGTGGATCACCAAGCTCCTTGACTGGAGGTCTGAAGTTTGAATCTTGCCATGGGTCAGGTTGGGACTGTGAACTTTACAATTCCTAAATTTGGTGCAGGTACTGGTTAGAAACCCAGGAAGTAGTCATAGAGAGTGCTTAATGTAAGTTGTGAATATGCTCCACAAATTACATAAAATAAATAAGTTGAAACTAATCACCTTTTAATATTAGTCAACTTCTTTTTAAAACTGTTTCAAACTACCTTTTTATTTCATTTTTACATGTAGTTGCTGCAGTTATTCACCTAATCCTTAACAGATTTATTCCCCTAAAATTCCCCTTCAGTAAAATTATTTAAATTCTTAGACTTATAAATACCCAAATTTGGTGATTCATGATGCAAATTTCCCCTTTTAAAAGGACCTGCCATACTTCCTCTAAAAATTAAAAAAATGACTACTCCAATAATTATGGTCATTCATCTTCTTTAGCTTTTAATTGATGATTTTGTTGTACATCGTGTATTTACTTTCTTCAATTTCATCAATTGTGTGAGGTTTAAACGAATGTAGGACATTAGCCCCTAGGACATTTGCCCCAATGCTAAAATTTGCACATGCGGACATTTGCCCCATTCTGATATTGCACATGCGGACATTTGCCCCTTTCTGATATTGCACATGCAGACATTTGCCCCATTCTGACAAATTGAGTAACCAGTGTCAATAATTAAAGCATACCTTTGCACATGCGTTAAAAACAAATTTATATAAAGTTATGTCAATAACAATTAACACTTATTATCACAAACAAACTTCAAAAGATTACAATTATACAAAGTACCAATTAAGTTCTCTCATTTTAGGTTATTATCAGTTAACGCTAATTATCACTAGATCAAAACTTCTTTGATGTTACACAGTTATGAAATACTTATTTAAGTATCCATTTTAAGGCATATATTGCAGTAAACTTTCCCTATTATTGAAATGATAATAATAGAATTAATATAAAGGAATAAATATCTATTCAATATATTTCCTATTCCCTTTTTCCTATGTTGAAGGGTCTAATATAGGGGCAAATGTCCGCCTGTGCAATATCAGAATGGGGCAAATGTCCGCCTGTGCAATATCAGAATGGGGCAAATGTCCGCCTGTGCAATATCAGAATGGGGCAAATGTCCGCCTGTGCAATATCAGAATGGGGCAAATGTCCGCCTGTGCAATATCAGAATGGGGCAAATGTCCGCCTGTGCAATATCAGAATGGGGCAAATGTCCGCCTGTGCAATATCAGAATCGGGCAAATGTCCGCATGTGCAAATTTTAACATTGGGGCAAATGTCCTAGGGGCTAATGTCCGTCTACCGGTTTAAACAGTACATTCCGAAGCATCATTTATTTTTATAAATTTCGATTCATAAATTTAAATCTGTGTTTGAGTATAAACAGGCTGGGAAAAATATACAGTTTGGTAAATTACAGAAGTTAAAATATATTTGGTAAAATGAGTTACAGAGGTTAAACTTGACTTTGATGCTGATTACTTTCTTAATTTTAGGGAAGATGTTAGGTCAGCACGAGAAACAGGTGATTGGAAAAGTGTTCAGGAATTTTATTCCACTACGTTTGACTCATTTCTTGAAATAAATGCTGCATTTAAGGTAAGTTACATGTTCCCCTTACTGTGTATTACATGATTTTCTAGAGCTTTTATTGATTCGGCAAATGCATATCGATGATATTGATGTATCAGATGAGAAATATTGATGATACATTAAAAGTATCACTAGCCGATCCCGAGGGGGGGGGCACTCGGTTAGGGCCCCCTAAACATTCCCCTGCTTTACATGTATGTTTGAGTATATAAACAAAAACATACAGAGATCTTTAATTATAAGATTTTCAAATTAATGATTCTGATTTATTGAAGTCTATCATTCTATGATGTTTATAAACAAAGATTAGTACACAGTCATTTAATAAGGCCTCGAGAAAATCCAACAAGTGACCGAAAAGTTATGTTAATTTATACCGTGGAGTAAAACCCGATAATAGGTATGTTTATACAACACACTGTGGATGTCTCGCTTGATTACACGAAGGCCTCTTTTGTTTAATGACATGTCCCAGAATTTACGGCGACTGAATTTTCGCCGTACTTTTGAAACTTGGCGAAATGAACGGACGGTCGGCAACTTCTTCGTCCACTTCGCCTGATAGCTTGTTCCTTGCCTCCAACACCTCCACTAAGCCCAAATCCTGGATCCGCCCCAAAGTATTACTTGGCAATTTTTATGAACATTTGACTGTAAAGCTGTTTATACCAAGTTGTGCTTCATGGTTCAAGTCTGCCTTGTTTATTGAATTTGATCTGTGTAGATTTTGATAAAAAAAAGCTTTCAGTATATTATATGACCTTGTTCACGCATATAAGTTACCCTCAATTAGGCACTATTAGTTCACTCACTAAAAACATACGAAGTCTCGATAGTTCTCAAAGTCTCGATAGAATTCAACCTTTCATGGCGTAAAAAGCAAAACAGAACAATTTTTTCTATAACTTTCCTTGACGCACAAAGGAGGCGTAGTATTTAATAGTGATATCTCGGTATAATGTACTTTAAATCATTAATCGGCATGTTTTTCACTTGCTGAACTACAGTGGTTTTTTTCCTTTCCTGTTATCGTTCTCTTACTTAATATTAACTACCCCACCAAACATCGGGTTCATGTCAGAGCATAGTGTACCCGACTAGACTAGCATGAGGTTGTTGTGTATCGAAATAGCTAAAAATAGACTGAGTACTAAGGATTTGGGCTATTTCTGCTCTAAAGATTTGCCCTATTAAAGCAAAATGTAAAATGACTTGGTTTTCCTTGTTTGCGAGTCACTTATCACACCAGGACAAGGCTTTCTGGTACGTCTATAACGGTTATGGTGGACCTCTCTTCCAAATTATTTAAAGTGCATTATAATAATGAAAATCAATTCAAGAGTAAAGTAAAATATCTGTTTTCACAGAGTTATTTATAATAAGAACAATGAACTGTTTCATTTTGTGCAGCACAACAACATATTATTTAATACCGTATGTTTTTATGGCATAAAAGTGCATTTGTATTAGTCATACTGCATAAATTAAATGAACCAGAAATGTGTTTTAGATGCTGACAATGTATAGGAAGTAAAGTAAACTCCTGAAATCGGAGTCCTGGGAAAGTTGAATGAATTTTGAAGTCCTGTATTTCCTCTTAAAACTGTCTGAATTCTGTATGACTTTTCCGGGCAGCTGACCGATATGGTACGATATTCTATGATCCCTGAAATCCGGACAAAAACCCTTTACTCAAATATACATGAATTCTTAAAAATCTTGTTTTTCAAAAAAAAAAAATTCCATAAGAATCAACATTTTCATGTTGATTTAATTCTATTAGTCAAAATTAATCAACCAAAGACACTTCCGAGAGAGTACTATAAGTTTGTGATGTAAAAATTTCATTTGGAAGTATTCAACGTCATAATACTAACGTCACTAATACAGCTTTTGTCGTGGAAGCGTCCATTTTATTCAATAATCACTGTATAGTTATTTCAGAGAGAAACGTAAAAGGGGCACCAAAATTTTTAATACATGATGTGGTACATTAAGGTACCACAGGCGTTTCACCCCGCGGTTTTCAAAATTGTTCGTAGATCTAATTAGCCAGCAAATCTTCTGGGAATAGAAATATCCATATTTCGATTTGCCTAATCGAAGTGTGATTATCTAATAGATTACAGGTATATCTTTATCTAGGTATAGGGTCTGTGCCACTGATTAATGTTGGACGTTTGCATATTTCATGAGTCTAGTAAATTAAGTACCGTAACATCTGCGATCAGAGTCTATTCCATACTGCGAAGGTATTAGATATTGTATCTTTGTCTATCCTTTGTCAATAGTGCATACACTGGTTTGATTTGATGACTCTGAACAACCTCAAGTCTATTTCTGGATATATTGATGGCATATTGATTGTTATCTATCTTGAAGTTTCGTGCGAAGTCAAAAACAGTAGCTTTGAAAGATCAATGTGTTCCTGACTACTGTTTGTTGTGGTTCGATACTAATGCAATTAGTTTTTAAGCATATTTATATTTCGATTTACATTTTATTATTTAATGGCATTGGTTATTTGGGTGCTGCTATCTGTCAAAGAGTTTTTCACATTAAAAGTACATTCTCTTGTTTGAATGCTTATTCGATTTTACCCTGCGGTCCAATTTACGTTTAACTAGCACATGTTTACTGTTTGGTAGTCAAAGAGAAATTCTATAATCTGTGAATACATGGTTGATTCGCGAGAAAGCAATTTATGGAACCGTCCTACTCCTATATTTTATACCTTTATTTAAACAATTGTTGTCATTACCAGGCGTATTTATACTGTTATTTCATATTTGCACATCACTTGATTTTTTTAATGTGAATCTTTATCAATTATATCCTATTATTGATGTGGATACTGTTGTACTGAAAATAGGAATTTGTCCATTTTTTTTAGCTAGCCTGAGTGTTCATTGTGAGCTGTTAGGACTGTTGGCTGTCCGTCGTCGTCCGTTGTCCGTCAACATTTTCTTTAAAGACAACTCCTCCTATACCATTGAACGGATTGTGTCCAAACTTCATAGGAATGATCATTGGGTGGGCCTCTTCCAAAGTTGCATAAAACGTTCTGGTCTGTTGGATAAGTAGGTCACATAAGCTAAAATTTGATCCTTGGCATACAATCATGTACATAGTCCTCAGAAAATCAAATACATCGGATCACAGTAAGTAATAGAAGACCAATGTAGTTGCAATTTTACTTACTTATTCTTAAAGGATTGTCATTTTAATGTAATTTTTGGTGACTGTGGGCAATTTTGACATTCTTTACTGTTATACAATGTTTTTTGCCTTTTTCGGGAAAAGTGATATTACTGGGGTTTTTGTTGCCTTAAATAGACCAGCCCCATCTGTAAAATGCGACACGCTTGGTGCATTAGTTATGATAAATATTGTATATAGAGTACCATTCTCCAGTATTTGTCTGCCATAATATTGATATTTGTAAGTGTCGTATTGAATATTGAAATATCTTTATGACAGCCTTAACCATACCAGTATACACTTAATGAATGACTTTATGGACAATGGTCAGAACTATAGTCCAATTTGTTGGAAGGTTTCCAGTTGGTAAGGAGCTTAGATTCCCATGGCGTAAGATATTTATTCTATTATTTCCCAGAAAAAAAATATATACCAAAACGCATCTCTGACGATCTAGCTACAAAGATTTTTCCGGACCCCACTAAACTAGGCCTGCACATCTGAATTTCATCTATGCTACGCCTGAGTCTGAGAGTGGCTACTGTGTTGTATGGAATTGTACTTTTATTACAATACTGGTGTAGTTAAATAGTATTTAGTATCTTTGGAATTTTCTGAAGTATTTTCCTGAAGTAATTTCTTAAGAAAACATTTATTTGTTAATTCACATATTTGTCCTTATTATTCCATTGTTGTTGAGTCGAATAAGTTCATGAAACAGTTCATACTGTGATATGTTAATTGGAACAAAATATTGATTCAAAAGTGGACTTAAGTTTGCTGCGTTTTCTAAAGTTAACATGAATCCAGTTAAAATAAACATAATTTATAATATTTGAGTGAATTCCAATATTGTGTAGGCATGGTGTCTGGGGTATCCACTAGTTCATTTATTTTTTGTCCAATGTTACATCGATAAAAAATTACGTCACACTTTGTATTAATTTCTGAATTACCGGGTTTGTAGAAGTATATATATACACATTTTTTCCCTAGTTTGTATGAATTTGAATTTAGAATAAAAGTTTAACTGTGGTAAGTTGTTGCACAAGAGAGTGTTGCTCTGGAAAGGTTAAGAGAGGGTCGGTGTGTAGTCAGGTCAAAAGAGGGTTGGTGTGGAAAGGTTAAGAGAGGGTTGTTGTGGAGAGGTCAAGAGAGGGTTGTTGTGGAGAGGTCAAGAGAGGGTTGTTGTGGAGAGGTCAAGGAGGGTTGTTGTGGAGAGGTCAAGGAGGGTTGTTGTGGAGAGGTCAAGAGAGGGTTGTTGTGGAGAGGTCAAGAGAGGGTAACTGAGGAAAGGTCAAGAGAGGGTAACAATGCTGTGGAGAGGTCAAGGGAGGGTTGTTGTGGAGAGGTCAAGAGAGGGTAACTGAGGAAAGGTCAAGAGAGGGTAACAATGCTGTGGAGAGGTCAAGGGAGGGTTGTTGTGGAGAGGTCAAGAGAGGGTAACTGAGGAAAGGTCAAGAGGAGGTAACAATGCTGTGGAGAGGTCAAGGGAGGGTTGTTGTGGAGAGGTCAAGAGAGGGTTGTTGTGGAGAGGCCAAGAGAGGGTAACTGAGGAAAGGTCAAGAGAGGATTGCTGTGGTGAGGTCAAGAGAGGGTTGCTGTGGAGAGGTCAAGGGAGGAATGTTGTGGAGAGGTCAAGGGAGGGTTGCTGAGGAAAGGTCAAGAGAGGGTTGCTGTGGAGAAGTCAAGAGAGGGTTGTTGTGGAGAGGTCAAGAGAGGGTAACTGAGAATAGGTCAAGAGAGGGTAACAATGCTGTGGAGAGGTCAAGGGAGGGTTGTTGTGGAGAAGTCAAGGGAGGGTTGTTGTGGAGAGGTCAAGAGAGGGTTGTTGTGGAGAGGTCAAGAGAGGGTTACTGAGGAAAGGTCAAGAGAGGATTGCTGTGGTGAGGTCAAGAGAGGGTTGCTGTGGAGAGGTCAAGGGAGGAATGTTGTGGAGAGGTCAAGGGAGGGTTGCTGTGGTGAGGTCAAGAGAGGGTTGCTGTGGAGAGGTCAAGGGGGGAATGTTGTGGAAAGGTCAAGGGAGGGTTGCTGAGGAAAGGTCAAGAGAGGGTTGCTGTGGAGAAGTCAAGAGAGGGTTACTGAGGAAAGGTCAAGAGAGGGTTACTGAGGAAAGGTCAAGAGAGGATTGCTTTGGAGAGGTTAAGAGAGGGCTACTGGGAAAGGGCAAGAGAGGATTGCTGTGGAGAGGTTAAGAGAGGGCTACTGGGAAAGGGCAAGAGAGGATTGTTGTGGAGAGGTCAAGAGAGGGTTGCTGAGGAACGGTCAAGAAAGGATTGCTGTAGAGAGGTCAAGGGAGGGTTGCCGAGGAAAGGTCAAGAGAGGGTTGCTGTGGAGAAGTCAAGAGAGGGCTACTGAGGAAAGGTCAATAGAGGGTTACTGAGGAAAGGTCAAGAGAGGGTTGTGGTGGAGAGGTTGTACTGTTTATGTTTTCCTCTCTACCTGGCTTTGGTCTCTGATTTGTCTCTGATGGCATTTCAGACCATCTTAGATATTTAACAGTAGTTACTTGAATTTACTTTATAGGTATTGACCTTTCTGGAGAAGTCAACAATTATTTTTCTTGTAGCTATTTTAGTTTGTTTGTTGCATGTTTATTCCGTCTGTTAATGGATTTTTCATCACGTTTGATGTAAAATATTGATGAAGAGACCTACTATAGTCGACATAAGCTGTTTTATCTTTCGTCTGTAATGTGGAATAATGCCATAGCCCTAACTTTCTATCGCTGACATGATGAAGAGAAATTGATTCTAAAATCATGATCATTAGCTGTGATTGATGTTGTAAACATAATCAATATTTGATCAGTTAAAGATTTTGTAAGTAATTTGCACAGAAAAAGCAGGTAAATAAATAAACAAAAACCGAACTACCAGTATTCGGAGGACATGATTTTATTGGATGCGGTAACGTCTATAGTAGTGTGGCAATTTGAGAGGCATACATCAATTGGTTCCCTTTTTAAAAACGTCCACATCCTAAGTTCTCACAACAAAGTTGTCCCAAAATGCACCCAATGAAGTAATATGAGTATCATAAATGATTCAAGACAATGAAATGTTGAAAAATTTACATGCTCAAGTGGTTTGTGATCTAATAAGCTGTTTCCATCAAGTTCAAAGGCTTTCGATGATTTCAGTAATGATGGTTGTTTTTGCGCATTGATTTGCTGAGGTCCATGGGAGAGGCGGAGTAACATCTGGATGGGCGGGACTTTTATGTATGGTGTGAGTCATTTTATCTTGCTGTTACCGTGTTTTTGAGATCAAAGCACAAAAGTGCTGTGGGACGGTACCACTCGTCTCTGTAGCCAAGCTGGCAACTCGTTGCATACAAGTTTCCGTTTCACTAAACAGTTTTATAATATCCAAGTACGTGTAAAAAGTCAGATGGTTTACATGGAATATGGAATAAAACTAAAACATATGACAGAAATGCGAAAAAGAATAAAAATATTGAAAAAATAGTAAACACTTTTTCCAAGAGATCTTCAATCCGGCTTGTTCTAGAAATGCTAGATTTTCAAACCGAAATAAAGAAAAATGGTCAGTTATAATGGTAGCTTGCAGCTAGCTAGAACCTTAAAATTGTAAAACAAGTGAAATGTTTGTCACGATTGTAAATAAATGAAATACAAAGATGGACCCTTTATGTAACGTTTGTGAATATTGAATTATAAAATGACATATTAAATTATATCAGCACGAACGTAGAGTAAAATCAGTATGCCCAGGCATAAAGTTATGATAACACTAGCTTGCCATAGGTTATGAGTTATCTTGTTGTAGTGGAGTATTTTCCAATTATTTTCCAAGCACAGAGTGAGATGTACGTAGAAAGATGACACCGATAATTTTTGTAGTCGTGCACAACGAGACCATTTCTACGATAAATCGCAATAAAGAACAACAACAACAGTAATCACTTGTCATCGATTTATATATATCCTTTAAACGCAGTCTGAACCCGAGTACACTCTTCTACGTGCGTTCGCTTAGCGAATTGATCGCGTTTATATTGCTAACCTTGTATTTTAAGTCTTGAGAACCAGTATGGTAGGGTACCCGTCTGATTGCATTTCTGTCACCGGCAAAAAGTAAGAATCTGTACTAAAAGAAAACAGTCGACGCTCTTAAAAAAACGATGACGATTTATAAAATTAATAAGGAATAAAAACAAGATATACATTTATAAGTACTTCATTCATGAAGTACAAGAATGACCCATCTTTAAAAAATATAAAGAGAAAAACATTTTTCGTTCATTAAATTTTATTATGAGCACACCGAAACTGTAAACAAACTCGTCTGTATTAATACATTGCTTTAAAACCCATCTGAACTCCACAGAAACAGCTAATTAGTTCACAAACCACTTTAGCAGGTCAATGTTTCAACATTTCATTTTATTGAAATGTTTATGATATTATTTCGTTCAGTGAACTTTGGAACTACTTTGTTGCATAGTAAATAGGATATGGACGTTTTTGACATGTTACCGGCTTTCAGCCTTTTTTCTGTTTTGAAAACGCCTCTCAAATTGCCACACTACTATAGACGGTACCTGAGCGGTACCGTCCAAAAATAGAAGAAAAGTAGGGATAGTACTATTATGATACATATACTATAAATGGGATAGTTCTTAGTTCTGTATAAATACATATACTATAGAAGGGATAGTACTATATATATACAAATACTATAAAAGGGATAGTAGTATATAAATACATAAACTATAGAAGGGATAGTACTATATAAATACATATACTATAGAAGGGATAGTACTACATGTATATAAATACATATACTATAGAAGGGATAGTACTATATAAATACATATACTATAGAAGGGATAGTACTATATAGATACATATACTATAGACATATAGAGGGAGAGAATTCTAGAATGGATAAAGGGAGAGAACTTGTGACAATCTCCTGTGCATTATAGTATACTATAAATGTGAAGCCATGTTGTAGATTGAGCTGAGAGTAGGACTATACTGCTTAGATCATCTTAAAAAACTAATTAGATTGATTCTTTATTACATGAGGAGCATTGACTAGAAACTTAACTGTGGGTATCTATTGATTACCCCAAGCTGACATGAAATATATCCGGTCTTTATTGATGTGTTTGATTAAGTTCCGATGGTAGGATACTTGAAATTCTTTATTAAGAACCTGGTATTAGTAACGCAGTTGGCGATTCATTCAAATCAGACTGTATTAAACTAGGAATTGGATTGATTGAATTCTAACCACGTTGCTTGATCCATTAGTGAGCTGCGAATTCTTGGAACAAGCCTCTGTGAAATGAAATATTACAATTCGTGAACAATTCTTAAAAAATATTAAGTAAAAAATTTCCATAAAGAACAAAAAGTAGTTCACATATTCTTAATCGGTTATTTAAATGTTAAGTTCATGAACTGAACATGAAAATTTAAACCTGAACTATTTATGAATTATTTGGAGGTACATAGTCGAATATTCTATCAAAATATGCTAGGTAATTTTTTCGATAAAATGGGATGTAAATGCCAATATATAATAATGGCAGCTTATTCAGACATTCCTTGAGACTTTCCCTGAATTCTGGCCTCCTTAAACAGTAACTGGTACACAAGATGTCCTTGCTATTTTGCCAATAGGGTTTCCATACATATACCACTGCATGTCGATAATCAGGGGTGTGATTGATCCAAGAGCTAAAAAAGAGGATTTTTTTTCAAGTTTGGGGGCTTCGCATGAAAATCCTGTCATCAATACTTGGTATTGCTTAAAATTGGGTCGACCATTATACCCCTGACATTTTTTGTACCCTGCCCACCCTCGGCAATTTTTCTTCTTATATTTATATGTTTCATGAGATCGACTTCTGGGCGACCCCAAACCGCCGAATGACACCATAGAAGTGTCAGCTTGGATAATATGCAGACTGGTTTTGCATTTTTGTTCACAAAGACACTAATATACTGTACTAATCATATAGAAGCTGTTGCCTACAATGAAACATTGTGTGCGTATGGAAATTCTATTACTTTTAACAAATAGTTTTTTGTATGTTTTCAGAGAGACCCAAATAAAGATTACAAGAGTACAGAGGACCCTGGGCTCAAGTTTGACTTCATCAACACAGTGTATGATCTCATTCTTGGACTGGTAAGTTATTTTGTCTCGCCTTATCAGTGACAAGGTGAAGTAGGGCTATATCTGAGGCGAGGTTTTGTCTGGACACTTCTTGACAAATTTTTGTGTTGCTACATCTGTGGCCAAATATGTTCGATCATTGACACTGAAACATTTATCTTCTGGAACCAGATACATGGAAATCATATGTTCTGTATGTATGGCTTAAAGCCATTGGCTTTGTGCTTCTTCATCTGTGGCAAGGTTTTGTCCATCCCAATCTGAGGCAAGGTTTTGTCCATCCCAATCTGAGGCAAGGTTTTGTCCATCCCAATCTGTGTCAAGGTTTTGTCCATCCCAATCAGAGGCAAGGTTTTGTCCATCCCAATCAGAGGCAAGGTTTTGTCCATCCCAATCTGTGTCAAGGTTTTGTCCATCCCCATCTGTGTCAAGGTTTTGTCCATCCCGATCTGTGTCAAGGTTTTGTCCATCCCCATCTGTGTCAAGGTTTTGTCCATCCCCATCTGTGTCAAGGTTTTGTCCATCCCCATCTGTGTCAAGGTTTTGTCCATCCCCATCTGTGTCAAGGTTTTGTCCATCCCAATCTGAGGCAAGGTTTTGTCCATCCCAATCTGTGTCAAGGTTTTGTCCATCCCAATCTGAGGCAAGGTTTTGTCCATCCCAATCTGTGTCAAGGTTTGTCCATCCCCATGGTTTTGTCCATTCCTATTTGAGACAAGGTTTTGTTCTTCCCAATCTGTGGCAAGGTTTTGTCAATTCCTATTTGAGAAAAGGTTTTGTTCTTCCCTATCTGAGGCTAGGTTTTGTCCATTCCTATTTGAAACAAGGTTTTGTTCTTCCCAATCTGTGGCAAGGTTTTGTCCATTCCTATTTGAGAAAAGGTTTTGTTCTTCCCTATCTGAGGCAAGGTTTTGTACATTCCTATTTGAGACAAGGTTTTGTTCTTCCCTATCTGAGGCTAGGTTTTGTACATTCCTATTTGAGACAAGGTTTTGTTCTTCCCTATCTGAGGCTAGGTTTTGTACATTCCTATTTGAGACAAGGTTTTGTTCTTCCCTATCTGAGGCTAGGTTTTGTACATTCCTATTTGAGACAAGGTTTTGTTCTTCCCTATCTGAGGCTAGGTTTTGTACATTCCTATTTGAGACAAGGTTTTGTTCTTCCCTATCTGAGGCTAGGTTTTGTACATTCCTATTTGAGACAAGGTTTTGTTCTTCCCTATCTGTGGCAAGGTTTTGTCCATTCCTATTTGAGACAAGGTTTTGTTCTTCCCTATCTGTGGCAAGGTTTTGTACATTCCTATTTGAGACAAGGTTTTGTTCTTCCCAATCTGTGGCAAGGTTTTGTACATTACTATTTGAGACAAGGTTTTGTTCTTCCCAACCTGTGGCTAGGTTTTGTACATTCCTACTTGAGACAAGGTTTTGTTCTTCCCTTTCTGAGGCTAGGTTTTGTACATTCCTATTTGAGACAAGGTTTTGTTCTTCCCTATTTGAGGCAAGGTTTTGTCCATTCCTGTTTGAGACAAGGTTTTGTTCTTCCCTATCTGTGGCAAGGTTTTGTACATTCCTATTTGAGACAAGGTTTTGTTCTTCCCAATCTGTGGCAAGGTTTTGTACATTACTATTTGAGACAAGGTTTTGTTCTTCCCAATCTGAGGCAAGGTTTTGTCCATTCCTATTTGAGGCAAGGTTTTGTCCATTCCTGTTTGAGGCAAGGTTTTGTCCATTCCTATTTGAGACAAGGTTTTGTCCTTCCCAATCTGAGGCAAGGTTTTGTCCATTCCTATTTGAGGCAAGGTTTTGTCCATTCCTATTTGAGGCAAGGTTTTGTCCATTCCTATTTGAGGCAAGGTTTTGTCCATTCCTATTTGAGACAAGGTTTTGTTCTTCCCTATCTGAGGCTAGGTTTTGTCTATTACTATTTGAGACAAGGTTTTGTTCTTCCCTATCTGAGGCAAGGTTTTGTCCATTCCTATTTGAGGCAAGGTTTTGTCCATTCCTATTTGAGGCAAGGTTTTGTCCATTCCTATTTGAGACAAGGTTTTGTCCTTCCCAATCTGAGGCAAGGTTTTGTCCATTCCTATTTGAGACAAGGTTTTGTCCTTCCCAATCTAAGGCAAGGTTTTGTCCATTCCTATTTGAGGCAAGGTTTTGTCCATTCCTGTTTGAGACAAGGTTTTGTTCTTCCCTATCTGAGGCAAGGTTTTGTCCATTCCTATTTGAGACAAGGTTTTGTTCTTCCCTATCTGAGGCAAGGTTTTGTCCATTCCTATTTGAGACAAGGTTTTGTTCTTCCCTATCTGAGGCAAGGTTTTGTCCATTCCTATTTGAGACAAGGTTTTGTTCTTCCCTATCTGAGGCAAGGTTTTGTCCATTCCTATTTGAGACAAGGTTTTGTTCTTCCCTATCTGAGGCTAGGTTTTGTCCATTACTATTTGAGACAAGGTTTTGTTCTTCCCTATCTGAGGCAACGTTTTGTCCATTCCTATTTGAGACAAGGTTTTGTCCTTCCCAATCTGAGGCAAGGTTTTGTTCTTCCCTATCTGTGGCAAGGTTTTGTCCATTCCTATTTGAGACAAGGTTTTGTTCTTCCCTATCTGTGGCAAGGTTTTGTACATTCCTATTTGAGACAAGGTTTTGTTCTTCCCAATCTGTGGCAAGGTTTTGTACATTACTATTTGAGACAAGGTTTTGTTCTTCCCAACCTGTGGCTAGGTTTTGTACATTCCTATTTGAGACAAGGTTTTGTTCTTCCCTATCTGAGGCTAGGTTTTGTCCATTACTATTTGAGACAAGGTTTTGTTCTTCCCTATCTGAGGCAACGTTTTGTCCATTCCTATTTGAGACAAGGTTTTGTCCTTCCCAATCTGAGGCAAGGTTTTGTCCATTCCTATTTGAGGCAAGGTTTTGTCCATTCCTGTTTGAGACAAGGTTTTGTTCTTCCCTATCTGAGGCTAGGTTTTGTACATTCCTATTTGAGACAAGGTTTTGTTCTTCCCTATTTGAGGCAAGGTTTTGTCCATTCCTGTTTGAGACAAGGTTTTGTTCTTCCCTATCTGAGGCAAGGTTTTGTCCATTCCTATTTGAGGCAAGGTTTTGTCCATTCCTATTTGAGGCAAGGTTTTGTCCATTCCTATTTGAGACAAGGTTTTGTCCTTCCCAATCTGAGGCAAGGTTTTGTCCATTCCTATTTGAGACAAGGTTTTGTCCTTCCCAATCTGAGGCAAGGTTTTGTCCATTCCTATTTGAGGCAAGGTTTTGTCCATTCCTGTTTGAGACAAGGTTTTGTTCTTCCCTATCTGAGGCAAGGTTTTGTCCATTCCTATTTGAGACAAGGTTTTGTTCTTCCCTATCTGAGGCTAGGTTTTGTCCATTCCTATTTGAGACAAGGTTTTGTTCTTCCCTATCTGAGGCAAGGTTTTGTCCATTCCTATTTGAGACAAGGTTTTGTTCTTCCCTATCTGAGGCAAGGTTTTGTCCATTCCTATTTGAGACAAGGTTTTGTTCTTCCCTATCTGAGGCAAGGTTTTGTCCATTCCTATTTGAGACAAGGTTTTGTTCTTCCCTATCTGAGGCTAGGTTTTGTCCATTACTATTTGAGACAAGGTTTTGTTCTTCCCAATCTGAGGCAAGGTTTTGTCCATTCCTATTTGAGGCAAGGTTTGGTCCATTCCTATTTGAGGCAAGGTTTTGTCCATTCCTATTTGAGGCAAGGTTTTGTCCATTCCTATTTGAGGCAAGGTTTTGTCCATTCCTATTTGAGACAAGGTTTTGTTCTTCCCAATCTGAGGCAAGGTTTTGTCCATTCCTATTGAGACAAGGTTTTGTTCTTCCCTATCTGAGGCAAGGTTTTGTCCATTCCTATTTGAGACAAGGTTTTGTTCTTCCCAATCTGAGGCAAGGTTTTGTCCATTCCTATCTGAGGCAAGGTTTCGTCTATTCCTATTTGAGACAAGGTTTTGTTCTTCCCAATCTGAGGCAAGGTTGTGTCCATTCCTATTTGAGACAAGGTTTTGTTCTTCCCAATCTGAGGCAAGGTTTTGTCCATTCCTATTTGAGACAAGGTTTTGTTCTTCCCTATCTGAGGCAAGGTTTTGTCCATTCCTATTTGAGGCAAGGTTTTGTCCATTCCTATTTGAGGCAAGGTTTTGTCCATTCCTATTTGAGACAAGGTTTTGTCCTTCCCAATCTGAGGCAAGGTTTTGTCCATTCCTATTTGAGACAAGGTTTTGTCCTTCCCAATCTGAGGCAAGGTTTTGTCCATTCCTATTTGAGGCAAGGTTTTGTCCATTCCTGTTTGAGACAAGGTTTTGTTCTTCCCTATCTGAGGCAAGGTTTTGTCCATTCCTATTTGAGACAAGGTTTTGTTCTTCCCTATCTGAGGCTAGGTTTTGTCCATTCCTATTTGAGACAAGGTTTTGTTCTTCCCTATCTGAGGCAAGGTTTTGTCCATTCCTATTTGAGACAAGGTTTTGTTCTTCCCTATCTGAGGCAAGGTTTTGTCCATTCCTATTTGAGACAAGGTTTTGTTCTTCCCTATCTGAGGCAAGGTTTTGTCCATTCCTATTTGAGACAAGGTTTTGTTCTTCCCTATCTGAGGCTAGGTTTTGTCCATTACTATTTGAGACAAGGTTTTGTTCTTCCCAATCTGAGGCAAGGTTTTGTCCATTCCTATTTGAGGCAAGGTTTGGTCCATTCCTATTTGAGGCAAGGTTTTGTCCATTCCTATTTGAGGCAAGGTTTTGTCCATTCCTATTTGAGGCAAGGTTTTGTCCATTCCTATTTGAGACAAGGTTTTGTTCTTCCCAATCTGAGGCAAGGTTTTGTCCATTCCTATTGAGACAAGGTTTTGTTCTTCCCTATCTGAGGCAAGGTTTTGTCCATTCCTATTTGAGACAAGGTTTTGTTCTTCCCAATCTGAGGCAAGGTTTTGTCCATTCCTATCTGAGGCAAGGTTTTGTCTATTCCTATTTGAGACAAGGTTTTGTTCTTCCCAATCTGAGGCAAGGTTGTGTCCATTCCTATTTGAGACAAGGTTTTGTTCTTCCCAATCTGAGGCAAGGTTTTGTCCATTCCTATTTGAGACAAGGTTTTGTTCTTCCCTATCTGAGGCAAGGTTTTGTCCATTCCTATTTGAGACAAGGTTTTGTTCTTCCCTATCTGAGGCAAGGTTTTGTCTATTCCTATTTGAGACAAGGTTTTGTTCTCCCTATCTGAGGCAAGGTTTTGTCCATTCCTATTTGAGACAAGGTTTTGTTCTTCCCAATCTGAGGCAAGGTTTTGTCCATTCCTATTTGAGACAAGGTTTTGTTCTTCCCTATCTGAGGCAAGGTTTTGTCCATTCCTATTTGAGACAAGGTTTTGTTCTTCCCTATCTGAGGCAAGGTTTTGTCTATTCCTATTTGAGACAAGGTTTTGTTCTTCCCAATCTGAGGCAAGGTTTTGTCCATTCCTATTTGAGACAAGGTTTTGTCCATTCCTTGAGAAAAAACTTTGTAATCATAATGGAGTGTCTATCTGTCATTTTTATCCTTAGAGACTTTGCTTTGCCAATTTCTTTCCTCTTGTTTTGTCCATTCTTGCTGAAATATGACTTTATACTCTAGTATACACTCACGTTTATTGTGCAATTGTTACTGTATTGAGATACTGAATAAGGCAGTTATGCGTATGTAGCAAATAGTATATGTAGCCTTCGGCCTTGGGCCAATACAACAGTCCTTGGCCAAATGACAATGCCAATAAAAATCACTTGATTAATAACAGTGTCGTATATGTGAAGCAACAATGTAATGATCAAGTCTCGGAGCAGAATCTTACAGTTCATTTCAGCCTATGTTTCCTGGAAACCACAGATTTTGTGAGAACATAAGACTGATTGACATTCCTACAATCTGGATGATTGTTTATTGGTCCATTGTTTTTGTGCTGGTCATATTGACCAGACACTGTTGTAACTGTACAAGTTTGTATAAGTATTGAAATGACTTAGCTGAATATAGAGTCAATGACATATTGTTTAAATGATTTATATCATTCATTGTGTTTGTCGTCATTCAATAGTAGAAATGATTAATAATTTAACTGTTCATATAATCGACCTATTTAAGAGAGAATGTTAAATGTTTAGTACTGTGTAACTCTGAGTGACACATGTCTGTTTAAATAGATGATTTTGTCCTGAGTAAATAGTACAGTAACAATTACTTCAATCAATTGATTGATTTTGATTACATGTAACTGTATATGGTTCACTGTAACTTGATCATACTTCCCGCCCCCCACCCTGTCTTTTATGAATTATGTATTCGATTTTAAATCCCCTATTGGCATTATAATGCTCAGAATTTATTTCTTTTGTTATATTATGATGCGTTCTTGTCACTACATTCGGGACTAATATTTTGAAATGATTTTGATGAAACTTTGCACATATTTGTTGGTCTCCATGGTTAATTGGTAATTACGAGAATTAATTTCAACAACGTGACACAAAAAAAGATCTTAGTGAATCGCCCGCTATTTATTTGATGATTTTCATATACCTAAATACTGAAAAATAAGAATTTGGATCATTTACCTGGGTAGATCTGTATTGTAATATTGGTTTGTACAGGTAGTTAAATCAGAGTAGTTTTAGACAGCTATTTTTTCTACATATGCTAATTTTTCTCGCTTACTATCCCTACCTCTAAAAAACGCACCTCAGGTGATGGCCTTCAGGCCTCAGGCAACAGTTCAGATGTCATCCCCTCCACCTTGTGACATCAGATTTGACTGTTAACCCAAATAACCATGAAATAACTGTTTATTGCCTTGATAGTATTTTAGCATATGGCATCAATATAAACTAGGTGGAAACAGTCTTGTGGTAATAAAATATGTTAAAGTAAACAGATACAATAAAACCTCAATAATATGACCACCCTTGAGACCCTGGAAAACTGGTCTTTTTATTGAGGTGGTCTTAATTTTGAGGTTCTATAAAGAGAAAAGTAGGGGAAATGGACTTGCATGTTGTGTTCTTATTATTTACATGGTCTTATAAGTGAGGTGGTCTTTAAGTGAAGTTTTACTGTACATTATACATATGTATTTTAAGCTTGTGCTTTCTACATTCATCCTGTTTGATTATGTCGAGAATGTAACCTTGGATCTTTAGGAATGATACATTCTTAATTTCAAGTATAGTTGTTTAACCTTTTTAAACTTAATCAGGTACAATGAAAAATACAATGATATATACTGGAACTCTTTGTATTTAAAGAAACTGTCAATATTCATCATTTATTTATATGTTAATGGTTTACTGACAAACTGGAATTCATTCAGAGTTTTTTCTATTCTCATGGTTGGGCCATGCGAAAAAATGGTTTGTTTGAAATAACCCTACCTACCCATGAACATGGCCCCTACTCAAAAACATGTTTGAAGGGTTTGAGTGGGAATTTTTTTGGCAGCTATTAATCATAATTATTATGACTATAAAAATTCACAACATAAAAAATTCACAACATACTTACTGATATTTTGCTTGGTAGGGCGATGACAAACAAACAATTTGTTAAGGACAGCCATGGCTATCAATCTTTGGATTGCTGAAATAGTTATTCAGATGGAATACAGTAAAACCTGGTTTAAAGACCTGACCTCAATAATAAGACCACCTTAATAATAAGTCCATTTTTACTGTTTTGCTTTTATTCAATCTCAATATTAAAACCAACTCAATATTAAGACCCAAAGGACCCAAAGGTGTTCTTATTATTTACTGTAGTTTGTTATGCTTTTAGAATTTTATATTTATGAAAGTTGGTGTGGAGTGATAAGTGATATATCCACAGTGTGAGACCATGATATGCCTCAGTCACATGAAGCACCCTGTGTATGGACTTCCCACAGACCATTGTCCTGTATGGTTCCCCAAGTCCTATGGGCCCCAGGGGACCACCCGTAGGTCTCCTCTGTCCCTGTGGTGCACGAGGAATGTGCATGCTCATCTTTAAGACATTTGTGCTGGTCCACACGGCATGCAGTGCGATATACCACAGGATTTTAGTAATACATTGACTTTCAAACAAATTCTTACTACTTTTACTAATCTCTGTTGATGACTGCTCTTAGGATTACTAGTCATTACTTGTGTCATGTTCAGGAATTGGGAAGTCCAGATCAAATATGGCTCAATCCAAGACTCACGCTCAATACCTTTGGCCCAGAAGTCAAGCTCTGCACCCCTTCACCACTAAAACACCATTAAATGATTGTATTGTTACAGTGGCTGCCGGTACTGTTTGAATAAACCCTTTAATACGGAACTAACAAACATGTAGCTATTTGACGCTGATATTTTATGTTTCATTTTCTGTTATTATTTTTCAGCCACATGATATACAGAAGTTGGTTTTGAAAAGTATTATAAACAGTTTATTAAAGGACAAAAAGTGAGTACTAGTTTCATTCAGAAAATTAGACTAAGTGTTTTGCACTGTTTAGCTCACCTGAGCATGAAGTGCTCATGGTAAGCTTTTAGGATCATTGGATGTCTGTTGTACATCATGTGGTGACTGTCTTGTGTGTCAAACTTTTCCTTAAACAACATCTCCTATTAAACGACTGAAGGGATTTTGTCTAAGCTTCACAGGAGTGATCCTTGGATGGGCCTTGTTGCATAAATCATTTCAGTCTGTTGCATAAGTAGGTCACAGGAGCTAAAATTGATTTTAAAAGTGTAAACTTTGAAAATCTTCTTGTCCAAAACCATTAGGCTTAGAGGTTTGGTATTTGGTGTGAAGCATTGTCTAGTGGTCATCTTACTAGATTACATAAATTATTAAGTTCCATCAAAAAACATGGTGTGTAGTGGGGCCGTTTTAAAGTGAAAACTTCGAAAATCTTCTTGTTCAAAACCATAAAGGCATAGAGTTTTGATTATTTGGTGTGTGTACGTCCTCTTTTGATTGTGTAAATAAATTAAGTTCTGTCATAAAACATGACTGCGAGAGGCCATTGCCTTGTTGCTTATATGTTTATAGTGGAAACTATTAACAACATCTCCTCCTAAACTTCTGAATGGATTTTTATTGAACCTATTCCAATTTATTGGCACATTAGTCTATCATTCAGTCAGAATGGCAGTGTAGTCAGGTGAGCGACGTAGGGTCATCATGGCCCTCTTGTAGGAATATACTTTTACTGGTTTCTGTCCTTAATGTCTCTACAGAGCCTTTGTTAAAGCATTCCTCAGTATAATGAAACAATACTTCACCACTGAATGTTAGAAATAACTGTATGTACCATGATAATCCAATTTTTAACTTCAAAGTGACTTTTCAATTACTCAGTTTCATATGTAAACAAGGGCTGTTGCATTATGATTTCATAACTGGTTTGTCTATTGACATTTTCATTGTAGTAACTACATGACTTTGAATCATTCAAATAGTTCACATTCAAATATTCGAACTTTAACTTAAAAAAGCTGGATTCATCTGCTGGTCTAATAATTAGGGTGTCTACCAAGGGTATATTTTTTGCTATTCCGGAAGATGACCCCTACCCTTCAAATAGGGAGTTTTTGCTTCTGAAACATAGAAATTGGGGAAAATTCATTTTTCAGTAACTTTTAGGAAGAAAAGTAAAGGATGTCATGATTAATTAATCAACAATTGCCATTTATATGAACTGCCTCTGAGAGAAAAGCCCCTAATTTTGTAATTTTTGGCTAAATTGAACCAACACTTCTTTCTATAGTTTTATTGGAATTCGGGGAAAATGTACTTTTTGGCATTGGCAATATAGCTGTATAACAGCTGGAAAGAAAACGTGTCTAGTAATGTTACATATATGGTTGCATTATATTCTATTGTTATTATTTTCTACGCTCTCTCAGGAACAATGATCACATGCAATGGTAAGCATCTTATGTTGTAAATATATGGTGTCATCCTCGGTACTGGCAGGCTATTCATGACATATTGGATATTTCCCTGGGCATATTGGCTAGGGAAACTTCGTAATGCATGAATTTTCATTAGAATTTCTCGACCAATGAAATGGACGATAACAAAAATGGAGAAATCCGTGATCACATTAGATTACTCAGAACTGCGATGAGGTGTGTTGTCATGTGGCCAATCAAGCTGCTGGATTTCACCTCAGTAATTATTCATGAGTAAGAGAATTTACAGTCAGCTTGTTGCCCAGTGTATCATATGTGTTATGAATAGCCTGGGTACAGAGGATGATATGGTGTACATGTATCATATATTTGTATTCTACCACAATTCATGCACAAAGTTACAATGTGCTGTGGATACATTCCCTGGAATCACTGTATTTCTACCTTGATATACAGTAAACCTCAATACTTCGACCATTTTAGAAATTAATTGTAAAGTTGTTGATACTGCATTTTTATAAGACTCTATAGCCTTTGCGATCGGTTTAATACAGATTAGTTGGTTCTCAGTTAAGAGAATACAAAATCAATGATCTCTGTACATGTGTGTAAAATATGCCAGCATGAAGCATTAGCTTGTAGAAATAAAACAATGTTTTAAAGTAGTATACAACTTCTATATTTTCCATGATTTCCATACCTTTCTAAGCTTAAAGTCTTGTTTTGCATAACCCATATTAAACCATAATATCATCACATTCCCTCAGTTAACTGGTGCCGGTTTATAATATTTATAGATGTCAACAGAGATTTTTAGTTACATGAATTTCAAATCAGCAATTCTGATTTATTTAGCATTATTTTCTATAATGTTGATGTTTATAAACAAAGAATTAACCATAGTCTGATTGCATTGCCATTTTATTAGTCTTGAGCAAAACCAAAAATTGAACAAAAAGTTACACCCCCCCCCCATACTACCTTACCAAGTGGTGCTGGTGAAACCAGTCTATTCCCATAGCAAGCAATGCTGGTGAAACCAGTCTATTTATCATACCAAATGGAGCTGGTAAAACCAGTCTATTCCCATAGCAAGCAATGCTGGTGAAACCAGTCTATTACCATAGCAAGCAATGCTGGTGAAACCAGTCTATTACCATAGCAAGCAATGCTGGTGAAACCAGTCTATTACCATAGCAAGCAATGCTGGTGAAACCAGTCTATTATCATAGCAAGCAATGCTGGTGAAACCAGTCTATTACCATAGCAAGCAATGCTGGTGAAACCAGTCTATTACCATAGCAAGCAATGCTGGTGAAACCAGTCTATTACCATAGCAAGCAATGCTGGTGAAACCAGTCTATTTATCATATCAAATGGAGCTGGTAAAACCAGTCTATTCCCATAGCAAGCAATGCTGGTGAAACCAGTCTATTTATCATACCAAATGGAGCTGGTAAAACCAGTATATTACCATAGCAAGCAATGCTGGTGAAACCAGTCTATTACCATAGCAAGCAGTGTTGGTGAAACCAGTCTATAACCACAGCAAGTGATGCTGGTGAAACCAGTCTATTACCATACCGAGTGAGGCTGGTGAAACCAGTCATAACCAAGGCAAGGGATCCTGGTGAAACCAGTATATTACCATACTGAGTGGTGCTGGTGGAACCTGACCCCTGCGAAAATTACCATTGCTGACCATGGTTAACCATGAACAAACCAGGCCAACCATGTCCATAATGTTTGTAACCATGGTCAGATGACAGTCAACCATGGTCAGTCTATATTTCAAGACTGACCATGGTTAAACATGGTTTACCATGATTTTTTAACCATGGTTAACCATAGCCAAACCAGGCTCAAGCATTGTCAACCATAACAACCAATGTTTGTAGCCATATCCTGTCTTGTTCGACGTGACCCAACATATGTTGTGTTACAATACACCAGACGTGTACCACAATATATTGCAATACATTAACTTTAACGACATAGTTTAATAATAATGTACGACAATATATTAGTTGATTAACCTACGATAAGTGTTGTGTAAACCAATCAAATCTTATGTTAACCACTAAACCAACTTCTCTTCAACCGAACAATGTTGTAACCTTGATGCGGATTGGTTAACCTTTCTATAAAGGGTATGTTACCTTGCCATAATCCACTGAATTTTGGTGAGATTACTGAAATTCATTTTGGATCTGGAGTTACCACCAATCGTAACATCTCTGCTTTTTTTATGTTGAACAACAACTCTAAACCTACAAATTGCGCTGAATATCATTTTCAAGATATTTCTTGTATAGAGCTGTCATCAAGAGAAACGATTAGATGTATTGTTGATATTTTCCCATTGATGGATTATTTTAAAAATCGATACTTGTGAACAATAAATGAATACCTGAAAATGACGAAAATCGACAACAAAAAATGGAAGTTGGCGCCCTGTCATAAGGCTATGTTTCAAACTTTGCTGTAGCTATTAAATGTGTCAAAGGAAAAATAAATAACTGAAGATTATTAATATTCATAATAGTGAAGAAACAAGATTGTCAAAGTAATACATAAGCAATTGTAAAAGACATATAACTAGAAACGAAAGTATTTGAAATCATGAACTGCAAGCATGTAACTGGCATTTTAGTGAACAAAACTAAGTCTTGATATATCGATTTATCATTGATATTTTTCATCCGATATATCGATATTGTCAATATGCATTTTGCTGACTCGATGACATCTCTAATTTTTTATGACACTTTGAGATCTGTAATGGCTGAAATTTAGTCAATTGTTCCCATTGACCAATTGTTTCTCCAATTTACTTTCAGGCCACATTCCAAAGATGATTTGAGAGCTTATCTAGTTTTGCTACAGGTAAGCAGATTGTATATAACTTGAGTGCGGATGTCTTAATACATATTTAATTATTATTTTATTACCGTAAAACCTATAATTACTGCTCCCTCGTTTTGTAACATTCTCGCCTGTGCTAATATAACATTTTTGTAGCTGTTGCGCTGTGAGCGTGGACATTTCACTCAGATTTGAAACTTCTGATCTTACTGTGAAATCAGTTATTTTCGTGAGGAATTAATTTTTGCTATTTTCTTGATGTTGTTATATTTTTGCGAAAAAATAAATGCTTGCTGAATATTTACATCTTTATGTTTCGTTAATTTTATGAGAGAAGTAAGAGTACAAACGGGCAATCATTTAACGTCTCGAAACAACCCGATAACTTTAGTTCGCAACAAATTGGCCACATGAAAATATCTGATTTTGCAGTACCTCTTGTAAGGCTCATAATTTGTCGGCTGGACCTGCAATATATTGTACAGAGTCAAAGTACCGTAACTTTTTTCTATATGAATGTGTTAGTTGTTAACAGTTGATAACGCTCTCTCTGTTTTTTCGAACTTGACCAAAGTTTGTGAGTCACTTATTGGACTAGTTTCGGTATGTCGCATATCAGCATTTCACAATTTAGTTTAAATTCAGTCTGAAAGCAATAATTATCAGGTTTCCACTGAACAAATATACAATGTATATTTCTGTAATGTGATAAATTGATTCGTTAACGGTTTTCTATGCTTTGTTATGCATGAGGTATTCTGAAGGCATGATTCAGGATTGAATATTTAATAATTATGTAAATTGTCCATATATTTATATTTACAATGGCACATGAGTATACATGTGTATGGTGTTTTAGTAACCATGCCAACATAGTATTTTATCTCATTATGCTATGGATGAAAGGTCTTGACCAAATTTTCATTTAGATAGTTATTTATACTAGCGGAAATAAAAAACGCAAGTTCGGTTTGGTTTCATAACTTTTTTATGGATGAACCAAATTTACTTAAAATTCACATGCGGTGACCTTAGTATTCTGTCTCGTGTACAGTGTAGTAAATTTTGTTCAAGCATGATCTCGAGCGACACAATATTTATGCAAAAATTATGAAAAATGTTCAAAGCACACATACGTTGAAACATTAGATCCAAATTTATGAAAACATTTTGAGTTTTTTATTTCCGCTGGTATATAATATTCAATGGTCTTTTCTAAATCAGAGCACTTTAGGGTGCAATTGAGGACTTTGCGTTTTTAAAGGGGCGAAATATCTATGAGGAATGTGAATTTGAATTCCAACTGATATTATAAGAATGTTCATAGTTGTTTTTGTTGTTAGGGAAATTTAAGTGGAAATAAAGGGGAAAAAATATTCTTTTGTTGCAGAATGGTATGGGTTAAAACAGCCCCAAACGAGCGCCCAGCACAATCAGGTATTCAGGTTATCAAATGAGAATAAACTAGCTAACATGTTTTTTGTATATTTTAGAACCCGCAGTTTGGGAACTGCTCCACTTATGTGATATTTGCGCACTTGTTGCGACAAATAGCAGCGTTAAATGACCATGACCATCATTTCTTGGTATATTGGATGAAAAAGTAAGTGATTAAAAAAAGACTTGGGTAAAACCTCACATAAAGACCGCCTTGAGTTTAAGACCACCTCATTACTGTAAATCTAGAAATTATTTCATGCGTTTTAAGTTAGCGAAGTTCGTAAGAATAGTCATTCCGCGAACTTAAGTTGTTGTGAAATCGTCACTAACAACGAAATCGCGAAAATCTCTTGCTTCTAGTAGGCTCATTCATATGTGTATAATTCGCATCTGATTTCAACTCACCCTCGTACATAAGCGTTACTTGATGACGTGGTATGAAGGATTAGCGGTAAAATCAACTACTGTTGTGAACTAGAAATTAGTTGAACCCGCTTTTCACCTATTGAATCTGAGAAACCAGTAATCTCTTTATCCATTATATATTTTTATATTAACGATTTTTGCGGGGTTATTAGAAACGCGAACATTTATAGTAGCGAAATAGTCTATCAATGGAAAACAATCAAGATTGACTTTCTTTAGAACATAAGTTATTATGTTGTTATTATTGATGCTTCACTACATGTATATACCATTGAAATTCAAGATTAGTTGAGAATATTGTTACTGCATTCACAATGTCTATTGGGTAATTGTTTGCAAAACATGTTTTCATTGGCAGACCACCTCAAAGCTTTTTTATAACTTTTCTTAAGTAAATATCAACATACAAATGTGCACTGCGTTGACTGAAGACAGCCAGTCGTTAATAGGTAATACTAGGTATGATATATATTTCTCTAGATTTCATGGGTATTCAGATTTATATGACTCAACTATTTTCAATATGTTTCACATTATTTCCAGGTTGGCTCCTGATAGAATGCAGGCATTGTTAGAAAGACTGAATTCATTTGTATCAATACGATTGTTCCCACCAAAACCACAAGATTTGCCCCCGATGCACAAATGCAGTTGGTGGATTCCTAGTAGTACCAAAGTCATGGCTTTGCTGAGTAAGTATTGAAGATATGTCTTAAGACTTATAATAATAATAAAAATAATAACACATTTGGGTAAGCCCAGTCTTCCCTGTGAGCCTCTATGATATATACATGTTTACAACATTATGAAACACAAACATTGATAATTAGCAAATACAAACAATTAAAGTTACCTGAAAAGAAGAAAAACAACGTATGAGATCATACATAAATATAAAACAATTGACATGATACTATTCACAATGTAACATTATGCTGCCCACCAGAGTAATACCATGAGAGGTATGATCTTTTGAAAACATTGGAGTATTTGACTGACGAATATTTAGTGGTATTTTGTTCCAGGTTTTTGGTCCAGAATATACCAATTTATAACATAACATACGGCGTAGAGTTGTAATAATACCCTTGTATTATTTTTGATAATTCATCAGTGAAGTAGCAAGTCGCGTGGGTGACGTCCGCGTCGCATCAAAACAAGCACTGTGTGCAATGTTAAGGTTTTACATGGCTTGTACAACTGTCCAGAACAGAAGGATTACTTAAATACAAACACCATGACCCTATGGCAACAGCGCCTGACACTGATGTAACTGCCACTATACCAACTGTGATAACAGTTCATGTCATTAGTTGTCTGCCAGTGATTTGTGAGAGAGAATCAGTTTGCACAGGATAATGGAAATCCATAAATGCTGGCTTGGTCTCCTGACATATTTAATTAAGTTCATTATATAAAATACTGTTTAAGATGTATCTGCCTCATCTGAACATAAAATGTTTGAATTGGCTTTATCCAGTATTGTTGTTACATTAGCTAAAACATCTCTAATAAGAACCATTGCAATGTAAAACCAATTGAAAAAATCTTTTTTTATCATATTACTTACAGTCAAAACCGGTAAAATAGCCTGATTGTTAAAAAAAATGGAAGTTTTTTTAAATTTTATGATGTACAAACATCTTTCTTCAACAAACATGGATTAATACATTATGAGTTCATTCTTTATAAATGCATGTTTAGTGATGTTTTAACCATAGGAAATATATTTTCATGTTTGGTTAATTAAACAAATGAACAAAAAATGAGCATAGTATAACTTTAAAACCAAAGATATGTTAAACAAAAAATTAATATGGGAAGCAACAAATTAAGACACTTGTTTTTGGGGTCGCTTTATTGTATGTCTTTTCCTATTTCCATTTAAAATTTTCCACACAATAAAAGCAAATATTTGTCAGAAAGTACTGCACTTCAACAAATCATGAACCAAATGGTAAAGGGCACCATTGACTGAACGATGTTCAAATAAAGTTATTTTTATTAGACTGTTATCCGTTAATGCAGCAAAACATATGACAAAACAAAAAGAAACGGTCTTAACAACAGTAATAAGACGACCGCATACTTCGCAACAGTGAGTATGAGTGTTAGGTATTAAAAGCTCTATAGCGCTCTTCAAATTGATAGGACACTCTTTATATCATGTAGCCACATCGGATGAGTCGTTTATTATACATACAAGAATAAAATAAGATTTATTTTCAGATGCTGCCAACAATCTGTGCCAACCTTTGCTTGTTTCTCATATGGAGTTTTATAACTTTGCCTTGGACAATTTGGACGTTATGCAGGAATATCTAAGCTGGCAAGATCCTAACTCCAGTGGAGGGTGAGTATGCGTCTATATACAGTAAAACTTTGTTATCTCAGAAGTCATTGAGACGAAGAAATTGTTGGAGATAATAATGTGCTTGTCATTTCGTAGTTTTTAGTTGCTGTAAGTTGGTTATGAGATACATTTATGTTAATGAAGCAACATTTCAATTACATACAAACATGTTTTCATGTACATAACAGAACATTTTTACATCCGTTATTGCATCATCTGAATGGTCATCAGTCAGTAACATGTAATTTGTGTTAAATAAATGTGCAAAATTCTCTAAAAAGTGTTTATCAATATGCAAAATTCTCTAAAAAGTGTTAATCAATATGCAAAATTCTCTAAAAAGTGTTGATCCATATGCAAAATTCTCTAAAAAGTGTTTATGAATATGCAAAATTCTCTAAAAAGTATTTATCAATATGCAAAATTGACATAAAAAAGTGTTTAATCAATATGCAAAATTCTTTAAAAAGTGTTTAATCAATATGCAATATTCTCATAAAAAAGTGCTTAATCAATATGCAAAATTCTCTAAAAAGTGTTTAATCAATATGCAAAATTCTCTAAAAAGTGTTTAGTCAGTAACATGTAATTTGTGTTTAATAAATATGCAAGCATTGGAATTTAATGAAGGCTATACATGTACATATTTTTTCCAGGTTTTCATTCTGTCAGTATCCATTTATACTAAGTATTACTGCCAAGAGAACAATATTGCAACGCGATTCAGAACAACAGATGATTTTGATGGCCAGGGTAAATTATATTTCCCTTCTATATTTTGTCGAGCCTGCTTGCTGTGAACTCAAAATAGTCGCTACAATGTCAGTTCGGTGTATGTACATGTGTGCGTATGGGTGTGGTTGCATCTGTCTGGATTTGTTTTGTCTGAACCATTACTCTGACATTTATTGGGGGATCAAATTACTTGACACAAATGTTCACCATGATGAGACAGAGAGTTGCACACAAGACCTGTGCCCAAAGCTCAAAGGTCATGGTCACATTTATTTGTCAAAAGACGAAAATGGGTCTAAAACATCTTGCAGTGTATTGCAGTGTTATTTATTGGAAGATTTAAAATTACTTGGCACATACGTTCACCAAGATGAGTGGTAGTGTTGCTCACAAAACCCGTGTATATAGCACAAAGGTCAAGGTCATCCTGTTCGGAATGTGACACATTCAGGGTATAATTTCCATTACTTGGCACAAATGTTCACCATGATAAGACAGTGTGTCACATGCAACACCCGTACCCATAGCTCAAAGGTCAAGATGACACGCATTAACCATACTCTTTGCATCTTTTGATAATTAGCAGGCTCGACATGTTGCCCTTGGGCATTTAGTCTCACTTTCTTGTAAGGGGAATTTTCAATGAGAAAAGAAGAAAAACTTTCTACTTTAGTGGGGGAATGGAACCCATAAGTGGCCCCAAAAATGTCCAAACAAGTGCTCTGTGGTATTTCATGTCAGAGAATGCATAGCAATGCAAATAAGGCTCTTACTTCTTTTGAAACATATAAACCAATTTCAGTAATGTTTTACCAATTTCAAGTTTTCTGATTAAAATTCATGTAAGAAATTATTTTTGAAAATGCTGATCTTTAACTTTTGTGAAGTTATCAAGAATGGTCTTACTTAAAAGAGATGATTAAAACAATTCACACAGTAATCATCGTAATTATATTTCAGAGAAGTCTTGTTGCGAAGGTTCAACGGCGACAACTGCCAGATGTAGGAATGTTATTTTTTAATCTTAATGTCCGGCGAGAACATCTTGTAGCAGATTCATTGAATGAGGTAAGATTATTCTGGTCCTGATTCCAATTTTTTCATTATCACCATTTCGTGAAAAAAACATTTATGGCAGGATAACTCTTGGTTCATACAAAATGGCTCCTATTTTTCTCTGAAGATTCATGGTTTGATAGAAGCAATCCTGAATACGATAAAAATGTGTTTTTACCAGCAGTACAATGAAAATTTTATTTTAGATCTATCGAAGTTCAGTCATATTTAAATCCTTGTTTTCATTGTGCTTCGAGCACGATGTTAGCGGTATATTGTAGTTTGTACTGCAGGAGTAGAGGGAAGAAGTATAGTATAACTCAAATTCGCTATTTCTTTCATTATCGTGTTTACCTAAAAATCTATTATAAGGGTGTTGTATACAACCTGTTTACAGAGAGTAATAATGATATCACATGATTTAAACAACCTTCCCACCCTATACCCAATATAATGGATAAACAATAATGAAAGCCTTATCGAAATGGGTTTATATATCTATTGAAATGATCATAATAATCACAGTGACATAAAGAGCAAGGAAATCGACATTTCTTATACAATGCATTTATCATTACGTTTTCTAGATTCAGCATAAACAACATGACCTTAAAAAGAAGTTGAAGGTCACATTTGCTGGTGAGCCTGGGCTGGACATGGGCGGTCTTACAAAGGAATGGTTCTTGCTTCTGATTAAGAAGATATTTAATGAAAATTATGGTGCGTATAACTTGTAAATGTTGACCCCTGTCAAATAATTTTGCAGGCATATTTTGTTATTCTTGTATTCAACAATTGGTTCATATAACACAGTCGTTATTGACATCTCTTATCTATCGTAGACACTGACATTGAATTGACTTTATGCTTGGTATTAATATAATTTTTAAGTAGAGTTGAGCTTAATGCATACAATAGAATCCCTTGAAATCAGCCTCGGTCAATTCACTGCAGGTCTTGCTGCTGTCAAATACAGTAAAACCTCAATAAATAAACCACCATTGGGACGCTTGAAAACTGGTCTTCTTATTGAGGTGGTCTTGATATTGAGGTTGAATTGTGAGCAATACAGTGAAAATGGACTTATTATTGAGATGGTCTTTAAGTGAAGTTTTACTGTAGTTACATTATTAATATTTATTTTGGTAGTTGAGTACATGGTTCATGGATGATTAAGACATGCAATAGTGTTAAAATAATAATTAAGACATGTGCATAATATCCATGCCATACACACCAAATCCTAGGAAGCACAAACAAGAGTAGTCTCTTATTTCTATTGTGGTCCTAAATATGAGGTTATAAGTAGTTTTTAATGTACATTTCAGGTATGTTTACATATAACAAGGCAGCCGGTTGTTATTGGTTCTCATTGACACATAGAGAAGATTACCAGGAATTCAATCTAGTCGGAGTGGTATCCTTTCTACAAAATATGTCTTTCATCAATTGTTTTGCATCCCTCCTTGATACTTAATTGTTTTGCATGTCAATGTCTCTTTGAAATCGTAATTGTTTGCTTGTCAATGCCTCCTTGATACTTAATTGTTTTGCATGTCAATGCCTCCTTGATACTTAATTGTTTTGCATGTCAATGCCTCCTTGATACTTAATTGTTTTGCATGTCAATGTCTCTTTGAAATCGTAATTGTTTGCTTGTCAATGCCTCCTTGATACTTAATTGTTTTGCATGTCAATGCCTCTTTGATACTTAATTGTTTTGCATGTCAATGCCTCCTTGATACTTAATTGTTTTGCATGTCAATGCCTCCTTGATACTTAATTGTTTTGCATGTCAATGTCTCTTTGAAATCGTAATTGTTTGCTTGTCAATGCCTCCTTGATACTTAATTGTTTTGCATGTCAATGCCTCCTTGATACTTAATTGTTTTGCATGTCAATGCCTCCTTGATACTTAATTGTTTTGCATGTCAATGTCTCTTTGAAATCGTAATTGTTTGCTTGTCAATGCCTCCTTGATACTTAATTGTTTTGCATGTCAATGCCTCTTTGAAACTTAATTGTTTTGCTTGTCAATGTCTCTTTGAGATCGTAATTGTTTGCTTGTCAATGCCTCCTTGATACTTAATTGTTTTGCATGTCAATGCCTCTTTGAAACTTAATTGTTTTGCTTGTCAATGTCTCTTTGAGATCGTAATTGTTTGCTTGTCAATGCCTCTTTGAAACTTAATTGTTTTGCTTGTCAATGTCTCTTTGGGATCGTAATTGTTTGCTTGTCAATGCCTCTTTGAAACTTAATTGTTTTGCTTGTCAATGTCTCTTTGAGATCGTAATTGTTTGCTTGTCAATGCCTCCTTGATATTTAATTGTTTTGCATGTCAATGCCTCTTTGAAACTTAATTGTTTTGCTTGTCAATGTCTCTTTGAGATCGTAATTGTTTGCTTGTCAATGCCTCTTTGAAACTTAATTGTTTTGCTTGTCAATGTCTCTTTGGGATCGTAATTGTTTGCTTGTCAATGCCTCTTTGAAACTTAATTGTTTTGCTTGTCAATGTCTCTTTGAGATCGTAATTGTTTGCTTGTCAAAGCCTCTTTGAGATTGTAATTGTTTACTTGTCAATACATTAAAGAGAGTGTACTGATTTGTTTGTTAATTCTAGGAAATACATGTATAAATATACCACAACATTCTCTTTTGAAGCAAAATGTATGTTTCGAACATTGTATTGTAATCCATATTGACCCTGTCTTCATGTAAGCACCATTTTGTCTTACAATATCTATTGTATATACATGTACAAGCAATATTTCTTTAACACACATTCAGCTGATGGGTCTGGCTGTGTATAACAGTATTAACTTAGATCTGAGGTTTCCCCCAGGTTGTTATAAGAAATTACTCAGCCCCCCAGTGGTACCTTACAATAACCCCCGGGCGCAAGTCGGCACATGTAATCTCAGCCTGAATGATTTGAAGACGGTTCAGCCGGTGAGTATGTCGTGCAATCTCTTATCTATATGAGACTGGTCTGTACAAGATTTAAATCTCAACTACAGCTGTAGCTTGATTTACTTGAAGCAGACTTGAATGTTAATTGTTTGACAATTAATACTTTTACTGCTATGCCAAGGTTTGTTTTAGCTGGTTTGGGAAGATGACCCATACTTGCAAATTAGGAATTTTTTCGCGTTAAAGTTAGAAATTGGGGGAAAAGTCTAGAAATGACAGCAAAATTTAAGGAATAAAAGTAAAGGATGTAGTGATTTATGAATCAAAAATTGCTATATATATAAACTGCCTGTGAAAGAAAAGCCGCTAACTTTGTCAAATTTTGGCTAAATTGAACCTAAACTTTTTCTTCAGATTTATTAAGAATTTTTATATTCAATATAGGGAAAAATGTACACTTTTTGGCATTAAGAATATAGCCGAATAAGGGCTATACAATCAGCTGAAAAAAACATGTATGCAGTTTAAAATATTTTACAACTAGGATCATAGTATAGGGAGAAGTCAGGTCATTACACACTGTACTGTTTTTCTCACAGCTATTGATTGCCCATGCCCCCTCTCTCTCCCTCTAGTTCAAGCCCCAAATAAGTATTTAAGTACATAGCTTTGACAGTTTGAACATGATCACCAAAGTGCAGCACGTAACATACAGAATGGAATAGTTTGCCAGTGCTTTTGGAATCCGATGTGTTGACATTCAGATATGTCAACGGTTTTTATCAGGTCCCTACAATGTCCACATAACGTGTTTCGGCTGTATATAAAAATTAAAAACCAGTAAATTGCTTTAACATTTACAGTTACCTGCTGTATTCTGCTACCATGATTGTTGTTCATGCTACTTGTTAAAAATCATTTCAGTTAATTATTTTGACTTAATATAATGAATATAATGAAAATTGGTGGCATACAAAAAACGGTATACAGTCATGTGCTCAGTAAAGTTGCTTTGTGTGGTTTTGTGTACTTCTTGTAAAATTAATGATTGTCAATGTTTTGTTTGTTATTGTAGGAAGTAGCCAAAGGTTTGAAAGATCTTTTGGAGTATTCGGGTGACGTGGAGGATGATTTTTGCTTGACATTCCAGGTAAATTTCTGGTTTTCTTTCGGTAAAAATCAAACAGTTTAATGTGGAGAACGAGTTCCGCATAACATTCAACTTCAATCTTTCTGTTTTATTTATATGTCCCCTCTTTTTGAAGAATTTTTAAGGGCCATAAAGTTTTACCCTTGTATGTCAGTCCAGTCCGTGCCTGAGGCCGTGCGAAAACCCTGGTTTCCGATCAACAACTCCTAAAAGGATGGATTCAGTTAATATTGGGCACATAAGCATAGGATAATACGATACATGTACAGGCTCATTTTGATTTCAAAGAATACACTAATAATGTATTCCTCTGTATTTGTTCATAAAATCTTTTAATCTGAAAACTTCCAGTTTTTAACAACCGGAGATTTCAGAAGTTTTGTCCATGCGTAACATGATAAAACAAGATTTTATGAATCCCTATTACATCGCAGTAGATCCATTTGTAGATGTCTGAATTAATGTTGCAACAACACCGAAAAAAGCCCATTCGAATATTTTACGTTCAGATGGGCGAGTCTTTAACTAGATGTAATTTAAGTTTTTTTTGTGAACTGATTAAAATAAACCCTGGATACGGCCAGCAAGACAGACTGGTTCACTGAATTATTTATTTAATCTTGTTTCTGTCTCAGATATCTCAGGATCAGTATGGACAAGTGAAAACATTTGAACTGAAACAGGGCGGTGCTAATATTCCTGTAACCAATGACAGCAGAAAAGGTAGTTTTTTTGTTTCGTTTCTTTTGATGTAATAGGGCTTTAAACAGCCATGTATGTATAATGACCATTCCAGCTAATACGATGGTGGAACATCCCTGGGTAGAACCACTGACCTTCTGTAAGCAAGCTGGTTGGCTTCCTCACCAATTTTAACTCCAGTGTGGGATTCAAACCTGCAGCTATGCAGTTCCCAGACCCTGGAGAAGTGATTGGAAGTTAGCAACCATAACTATTCCACCACCAAAGCCCCTTTGAAAGGGTAGGAGATACAACAATTTGTGTGTAATAATTATGCCCCACTTTTAAGGGAGGGTGTCTGTCCGTCAAGAATCATGGCTATTGCTTGAATTTTTGCCTCTCTAAAACTATATGCCTTTTTGTCAGCGGTACAAAATTTATTGATTTTTCAATTGTATTGGCAAGGTCTAGAATTAGAGATTTGTCTCATATCCACCAAATTAGATCTTATTCTGTCTAACAAAGTAAGGTCACCAATTTAAGCCCAAGTTACATAATGATATGGACATTGTAAAACATATAATGAGACATTTTTGGAAAGAACCTATATATCTGTGTGTACAGTGGTCCCTCTCATGAGCTACATTTTAAGGAGACATACAGGGTGTTTGTTGTAGAGAGGCAGTGGTTGTATGGAGGGAATGGTTTTCTATCTTACTGTTGCATAATACGAGTGTAGGACAACATCCCCTCCGGACAAAATTCCCTTCTCTCATTTTGTTCAAGGTGGACAAAATTCCCTTTGTGAATTTTACAAGGCGGACAAAAACCCCTTCATAAATTTTACAAGTAGGACAAAATCCCCTTCATAAATTTTACAAGTAGGACAAAATCCCCTTCATGAATTTTACAAGTAGGACAAAATCCCCTTCATGAAGTTTACAAGTAGGACAAAACACCCTCTGATATGTTTTTCCACAGTGGACATAACACCCCTTAAGTATTTCATCTTTGCCTTTGTTATTGTTGCAAAATAGCTTCTTGTAGCTTGGATTTTGAAAGATAACAGTATAAAATTGTTATTATTTTGAAATGTTTTTCAACTGTGGAAAAAATATCAGAGGGTATTTTGTCCTACTTGTTAAATTCATGAAGGGGATTTGGTCCACCTTGTGCAAAATGAGCAAAGGGGTTTTTGTCCGGAGGGCATTTTGTCCGTTTACCGCATAATATGTATGCTTTAGTTCTCAGATCTGTACATGTATTCACACAGCGTATCATTTGATATTTATGTCATATAAATGTATTCACTGATTGATAGTTCCTGCCCAGATATAATTATCAAAGCAATAAAAGTACATAATTCATGACTTAAAAGCAAACAGTTGTTCTAATGAGAGCCAACTACAGCAGTTAATCATGTCATAATAGAGGTGTTAATATCATCACACTGTATGCTTCTCAGTCATGATATGCCGTTCACACGTCACCAACGCACGTTTACGAAACTTTATGGCCAAGTTCATTCAATAATTCATTAAACTTTGTATAGAGTTGGCATTTCTGGGAGGTATTTTGTGTGGGGGAATTTTAAATGCCTTCCAGACACCAGTTTAATTCTGGCAGATATGTGTAAATCATTGTCTTGTATTTCAGAATATGTTGATTTGTACGTAGATTGGGTGCTTAACAAGTCCGTGTATAACCAGTTCAAAGCATTTTACCATGGTTTCCATATGGTCTGTGCGTCCAACGCTCTTATTGTGAGTAATGTATATTCTAACTTTACAATTCTTGACAGATTTTATGTAATGTTTAATTGAGTTAAGATCCAATATATCATTGTTTGCCATGTTTATACATTACACAGATATGTATGTAGCATATACATTTTCATGCAGTTTTGCCATGTTTATACATTACACAGATATGTATGTAGCATTTACATTTTCATGCAGTTTTTGCCATGTTTATACATAACACAGATATGTATGTAGCATTTACATTTTCATGCAGTTTTTGCCATGTTGATACATAACACAGATATGTATGTAGCATATACATTTTCGTGCAGTTTTTGCCATGTTTATACATAACACAGATATGTATGTAGCATTTACATTTTCATGCAGTTTTTGCCATGTTGATACATAACACAGATATGTATGTAGCATATACATTTTCATGCAGTTTTTGCCATGTTTATACATAACACAGATATGTATGTAGCATTTACATTTTCATGCAGTTTTGCCATGTTTATACATTACACAGATATGTATGTAGCATATACATTTTCATGCAGTTTTGCCATGTTTATACATTACACAGATATGTATGTAGCATTTACATTTTCATGCAGTTTTGCCATGTTTATACATTACACAGATATGTATGTAGCATATACATTTTCATGCAGTTTTGCCATGTTTATACATTACACAGATATGTATGTAGCATTTACATTTTCATGCAGTTTTGCCATGTTTATACATAACACAGATATGTATGTAGCATTTACATTTTCATGCAGTTTTTGCCATGTTTATACATTACACAGATATGTATGTAGCATATACATTTTCATGCAGTTTTTGCCATGTTTATACATAACACAGATATGTATGTAGCATTTACATTTTCATGCAGTTTTTGCCATGTTTATACATAACACAGATATGTATGTAGCATATACATTTTCATGCAGTTTTTGCCATGTTTATACATAACACAGATATGTATGTAGCATTTACATTTTCATGCAGTTTTTGCCATGTTTATACATAACACAGATATGTATGTAGCATTTACATTTTCATGCAGTTTTTGCCATGTTTATACATCACACAGATATGTATGTAGCATTTACATTTTCATGCAGTTATAATATTCAGTTGGACGTCATTTATTCGACAACCTTTTATCCCAATACTTGGTATCATCCGAAATAAGTATCATGTCTCCATGTATCTTCTTCGGCACATTGAATTGAAATGGGCTTTTCGAAATCATGTATTATTCAAAAATAAAATTCTTGACCTGATGAATTTGAATGAATATACATAGCATATGTATAAACATCATCATTATAAAATATATAAAATATAATGCTACACTGAATCAGATGGGAATTTTAGGTGCGGGGGCTGGATCGGCTATGGTATATATTCATAAATCATTGTCATCAAAATATGAAGAGCAACATGCCAGTTCAATGTTGGGTATCATATATACATTTGTTGTATTGAAGTTTGTCTCTATTTCGTTTAATTTATATACATTTATTTCAAAAATATTGCAGATGTTACGGCCTGAAGAGATTGACATGCTTGTTTGTGGAAATCCTCGACTTGATATGAAGGAACTGAAAAAAGTTACAGTTTACGATGGTTACTTAGCAACAGATCCCGTTATTAAGTAATTATACTTTAATGCAAATTGGTATCATCCGAAATGAATATCAGGTCCCAATGTATCTTCTCAGGCATGTCAAGTTAAAATGGGCTATTTGAAACCATGTATTATTCAAATGTTGGACCTGATGAATTCGAATGAATATACACTGCAGCAACTGCATTATGACGCAATCGGGGGTTCCAAGACTCACGATCGCGTTAGAATCCGACCTCGTTAAAAATCTCGAAACCAATGAATTTGAATGAACAAGTTCCGACTGTATATTAGAATTAGGCATGAGTACCTGTCCGAAAACCAGAAAACAGTGTTTGATAGTGATTTATATTAGTAATACAACTTATTTCACAATCAATGTTAGGCCGTTCTTAAAAGTCACATGACAGACTCATGAAAAATGCTGCTTTCAGTTTCATCAATGAAAAAGTTTTCTTTGGTATTTTTTTCCTTGCGCATAGAAATATCATAGAATGTTTCTACAATTGAAGATAAGACAACATTGAATGTACACTTTCATTTCTTTTTATATGAAGATGAGTGGATAGGCCACAACATGGGAGGAAATACACATAATACATACAATGCATCACTACATATCGAGGGATCAACGCAACACTGTCGTAACTCCTATATAAAATACATAGCAGTTACGACAGTATTGTGTTGAGCCTTCGATATATGCACAAGTAGACTCTTGATGAAGCCATTACAGTACTAAACTAAACAAAAATACCTACCTACCCACTGTTAAATTTTCCCCAAAAATTAAAATGGCCTTAGATTGAAATATGAAGTAAACCATTTTGTCATAAATTTTCTCTTGAAGACAGAAAATTGATATGAGTTCAGTGGCTTATTGGATGTTTAAGTTTGGTCTCAATCCTTTATGCAATACCCTTCTATAAAAAATTGCAAGTACATGTAGTCAACTGATTTTCACATTTTTTTGGCTGAAATTAGTGAAATACTGGTCATGGTGTTTAAAAGATGATGTGAAACAAGTGCATTAGAAAATTAAGGGGTTAAGATTATAGAACTAAAGTCATAAGTCGATGCATTATAAATATTCATAATTGCTTAACTGAAATTAAATAATAGAAAATTTGTTTGGTTTGGTTTGCAATGTCCACATTTGTGTTTGAAACTTGATTATCATATCTTAGTTGACATTAATATAACACACAGATAATGTTCTGTTGGAATTTCATTGCATCCTGCTGGAACGTGATCGCAATACTTGAAAATTATGATTGTGTTTGAAGTTTTATTGTTTTTTTCTAATTTCAGAAGTTTTTGGGACATTATACTCAGTTTGCAGAAAACTTTACAGAAATTGTTTTTGTTATTCACCACTGGAAGTGATCGAGTGCCTATTGGTGGAACGGCTGAGATGATATTTAAGATCTCAAGAACTGAAGATACCAGCTTGTAAGTGATGCTATATGGATTAACCTCCGTATTTAGACCAGGGTTTTCCCTTGGATTATTCAAATGAGGGTCCTGGGACTCCCACAGTTGCAAATTTGGGAGTCCCTTATAATTTTTTGGGATCTAAAGAATAAATTTTTGGCTTTGACATTTTTTTATCAATTGCCAATATACTTGCAAGGTGCAAGCACTGAAGAGATATTGGGCAAAAGTAATTACCACAAAGGCTTTTAAATAAGCAAAAGTGCCGATTTGCCAGAATGGGACCGAGCGTCGGTACAAAAAAAGGAAAGAAAAAAGCACTCTTGACGACTTAATATGTAAACACATTAAAACCTCAATAATAGAGACCCTAGAAAATAGAGGTTAAATAAAGAGCGAACCAGTGAAAATGGACTTGAGCAGTGTGGTCTTAATTTTGAGGTGGCCTTATTATTGAGGTGGTTTTTAAGTGAGGTTTTACTGTAAATGAAAATCATCTCATGTTATCCCATTGTTCCAGGTGTGTCACACTGACTGAATATTCCACATATCTCATTACAGGTTACCAATGGCACATACATGTTTTAATCAACTCGTGTTGCCTGCTTACAAGACAAAGAAACAGTTAAGAAACAAACTTATTTTGGCTATTCAGAATGCAGAAGGTTTTGGACTGGAATGAAAGGACTATTACATTGTGATAAAGCAGAACAGTGCATCTATGAAGAAACTGCAATCAGTGATTTTTATATTTTTGTTCATTCTTACAGTTCTATGTTACATCAGATAGTCTCATATATTAGTTCACACTGTACTGTTTTAAGACTAAGCTTTACACAACAAATCTACAGTGGATAATTCCTCCTTACGTGCTGCATTGTGGAAATTGGGATTTAGGGGAATGGACATTGAAAATGATTTCTACTCTGAACACCAAGTGGATAAAGCTGATTACAAGAGTTGTTTAGCACTCAGGAGATTGTCAGGAGTTCTCTCCCTCGATCCCATCTAGAGTTATCTCCCTTTATCCCTTCTATAGTATATGTATCAGGGGTGTTAATTTGAGTCAAGAGTCGCTAAAATTACCCAGTAACTTAGGCATCATCACCGGCTACTTTTCTTGTATAAATGATCATAAATAAGGGGACTACCCCTCAGACCTCAGCATAGAATTAGTGACACCCCTGTGTATATGCTTGTACTATATATATGTATATTACTGAATGGATAAAGGGAGAGAACTCAGGACAATCTCCTGTTGTTTAGTATGTTGTTGATATACATTAGCTGGCACATTTTATGTTGTGGAAAGTTAATGCTTTACTGACAGGGTATTCATTGCAGGTTTAAATTACTGAAAAAAACATTCTGCATTAGGAGTTAGGGGGTAATTAATATGTTGTACGTGTACAGTCAGACCTTGCTTTGACTGTCAATGCATGTTTAACACAAGAGGTCATATTTACGTAATAATCTTGTCCTTGTGCTCAAATTCAGGGTTGAAAGCAAACATGTCTATCTGCTTGTTTATGTATCTACAACTGGCCTTTGTTTTGATCCACTGGAGATTGTCATGAGTTCTCTCCCTTTATCCCTACTGTAGTATATGCATATAGTACTATATAATATATATAAAGGGAGAGAACTCCAGAAGGGATAAAGGCAGATAATCTCCTGGGTTTTGGAAATGTTGCATGTAGGAGACAATTCAAATCGCGAGCAAGATGCATGTATAATGAAGCGTCATTGAATTGTTATAAAAAGCTAATTATGGGAAATAATTGAAATATTTTTGTATGTAATTTTTCTACTGTGCTGTCATTTTTCATGGTGACCTTTTGTGCAAGGAGAATAAACATAATCTCTAAGGTATATATAATATCTTGTTGATATTATAAAAGTACAATATTTGTTTATTAACTGATACAGACTTTGCCTCAATTTTTTCAGGGCACTAGCCCATTTGGATAAGTTGCTGCTCCAGACCATTTGCCTGAAATCATTCTTACTAGCCCAAACATATATAACACTTATTAATAAAAAGCAGAAAGTCATAATTATGTATGTACTTTAATTTGTTAAAGTCATGGATGGATTATATTTTTTCTCTATTTCCAAGAAAGTTGATTCACTAAAATCAAGCACTTGGCCATTCACACTAGCACTTGCAATTTGTGCTAGCCCGAAATTTAAGTTACTAGCCCGGGGCTTCGGGCGAGATGGTTACAGTAAAGACTGTCATTACAACAAAATGTGTTTCTCTATATCGTGAAATGGAAAACAATCGTTGTGTGCACGTTTGTCCAAAACTATCATATCATTGCTAATGTTGAGTGGATGATTTAGATAGATAGATTTATTTCAACATAAAATGTACAATTTACATGGCAATATAAAATTAAGACATATATTAATAACAACAATATGTATGAATCAATAAAGTCATATCAATTATGGATAACACAAAAAATAGTACAAGTAAAAACTCTTATTTCCATTGTGGTCCTGATTTAGCCATCCAGTGTGAGTATTACCGGTAGTATTTGAATATACATGTATGTTATTATATTGTTTATGTAGAAAATTCGAAAATGAATTATTTATTTTCTCAAACATTTATTGTATTTTGTTGTTATTCTTTGCTTATACCTTGTTTTTGTGTCTGTCATATTGACTTATACATTATGTGAATCATTTCATTTTAATTTATTTTGGTGCATAATATATGTATGCGTTCATAATTTATTCTTATTTACAATTGCATTTTTTTAACTACATGATATTGTTATTCTAATGTTTGAAAAATAATGCAACTTTATTTACTTTGACATCCCTATGTTGCTACAGTTGCTGAACATTTTATATATTACTTTATTTAAGTTTCCATGACAACTTTAGTTACGTGTATTACTAATGATATGTATTTGTTTTACCTTATGTTCAAAAAGCTGAAGGGTACTGTGATTTTACAGCTTGCTTTATCATTTGAATGCCATTTCATACAAATATTACCATTCAAGTGTGATAAAACTAGTCAAAACATTTCTCCATTCTTGTATCATACACCGAGCAAAACTTCATAAATCTAACGCAACGTCTGAGAATTTCGTGGGTGAAATTTTTCTGGAATGTACCAGAATTTCTGTTTTTTTTTCAGAATTGTCAACGGGTGATTTGTTCAGAATTGTGTAAATCCATTGAGATTTCAGTAAAGGGTAATCCCCCGACATACTCTCAAATTTACTTTACCTTTAATTCAAAATATTCAAATCATACGCAACTAAATCACAGACATATCTACTCTATGGCATTTTAAGGCAATAGCCTCGCCAGGTGTTTTGACAAGTTTATCAATATACACATTTATGGTTTAACTCTATACACTGTATAGTAAATTTGTACATGTAGAATGACTTTTGATGTTTTACATTCCGGTAAATGCATTATTTTTTAAAATCAATAGTATTTTTGGAAATGAGAGAAAGTAAACTAGCTTATGCTATCGATTTTTTTTTTTCAAAATTATGTCAAAAAAAATAGATTTTCCGTACTCACCCCTTGTTTCTGTTGTTGTTATTTTGGAATACAAACTTAATTTTATGCTTTTTTAAAAAAATCTCGATAGCATGAGGTAGATTTGATTATTATTTTTGTATACATGTGTTATTTTTTTGCAAAATTAATGCTTTTGCAATTAGCTTGATTTACCTGACCAAAATATCCCTTAAAGGCAAATATGGCTATTTTCTAGGGCATATATCGCCTTAATGTTTGCTAATATAGACCGTATGGACAAATTCTTCTCTAGATCATCATTACAATGTTTTACATTGACATTCCTGGAAATGTTCCTCGGCTTGGACTACCTGTTAAAATTACCTTGGGGTGGGGGGTAAAGAACCAAATAAAATTCTGTTGGAGGTACCCTTAACTCTGTCATTCCTACCACCCAGGGAGATTTTCCTGCAACCTGTAGTAGCCCTTATAAAAAAATGGTAAAACTTGACCAAATTTGTTTCACTTTGTAAAGACTGCTCGACCACGCTCACAGCAATCCAGCTCACAGCAAACCGTCCAATTAGTGACCTCTATTTCAACCGTCTATATTGTATAATTGTACAATGTCCATGAAGTTTACTCAGATAGACGATCTTGTAGCATTAACAGTATAAAAATGAGAGTTTTAGCAGTGATTGGGTTATTTCCATTAAAAGATTCAATACTTCATCTACTGTACAATGGAAACAGACAGGTGGTGAAAATGGTTCAGTAAAAACTCACTTAAAGGCTTCCTCAATAATAAGACCACCGCAAAATTAAGAATACAATTTTCAAGTCCATTATCTCTGTTTTGCTCATTATTCAACCTCAATATGAAATCCACCTCTATAAGAAGACTAGTTTTTTAGGGTCCCAAGGGTGGTCTTATTATTGAGGTTTTGTTGTAACTGCTATACGTAGACTTATCATGTTCAAAATTATAGTAGTCAAAAAGACTATCATCGCGATACATGTATAGGATGATCCACAAACTTTTGATTTTGCCTTTCGACCTTTCGTAATAGCTAACAGGATCCTTCCTTGTACTTTGGGTAATAATTTGACCTATGACCTGCAAGTGATACACCAAGTGTAAATATATCACATTTATATTATCAATCACTTTAACAATGAAATATTGACATTTTACATGGTTTGTCTCCCTAGCTGTTGTGTAAGTTTCACATAATAGAGAGTTCCCTCATTCACAATATTTACCTCCCTTGTTCTCAATTGTCGATATATTGATAGGCAATTTTCGTAAAGTTTATAGGGAATATAATGTAAACGATGATAAAATAATCAGATATAAAAAAAATTAACTTATTCATTACGCTCATGTAGGTAGTTGGCTCAGTTAAGTTGAAGAAAAAGTGGCTGCAACATGCAAATTCTCTTGATATTTTCTCAATTATCACGTATTTGGAAATTACTCTTTTATTAACAGTTTTGCCTTTCAAAATGGCTGATGATTAAGAACAAGGGAGGTTAATATTGTAGATGTGGGAACTATCTCATTCCTTCTAATTTGATAAGACCGTGATTGAAGGACACATAGTCTCAATTAGTTTCACATTTTGTTATACTTAACAAATTATTGGGGCAGGTTTGGGGGTAAAAGGGAAACAAGTCTGTGCATTTAAAAAAAGTATTGTCCATTTACATTTACTTGAGAACGATTATAAACAAACTTTGAAGTGGTCAGCCAATGAAAAAATATTTACTAACGATTGACCCAGAGACATTGTGTATACAGTAATGGCATTCTTTGCCTTTGGCCAGCAGAGCTTATGTCATGGTGAATTGTCCGTCGTGTGTGTATGCGTCAGCTTTATACCTTTCATTCAAACGTCATCTCCTCTGAAACTGTTAGGCAAAATTTGATAAAACTTGCCAGGTAGCATCCTGGCCTGACCCTTTCTCAAAATTGTTCAAATGGTTCCAGTTGAAGTCCAGGACAACGAAATGTTTGGATAAATTTTTAAATGAATACACATGATATTAATTTCACCCTTATGTGTGGCTACTGTTCCTTGTGAAATTTTCAAAATATTATGAAGCTCAAAACATACTCAAATTGGCTATTTCTTTTATTATCGTGTTTACCTATATATAGATTATAGGGATATTGTATCCAACCTATTCTTCTGTTCATAATTGAAAATATGATTTATACAACCTGCCCACCCTTTACCCAATACATGTATAAATCGATAATAAGTCTTATGGAATTGGGTTTATACTCTGTTCGAACTTATCTTATTTATCTGTAGTGCTTCTCTGGTCATTCAAGTGTCCAGTTATTGTCTGATTGAACCTCAAATGGACCTATGAAAATCATGTTTGCAGATTAGGCAAATGTTAAAAGTGAGCTATTTATGGGGGAAATAAAATGGTTGATTTTTAATTGATGTGTTCTATTGTTTTAATCTTTAGTTTTGTGTATTTTCGGGCATTCTCTCATTGATATGTTTTTTTGGTCTAAATATGTATCAGTTTATATATGATCGGAAATAAATGTCAAACATATCTATATATTACATGGACACAATTTGCATGCTTTACAATATTTCCCCCACTTTTATATTTTGAAGCTGGACTTCAGTATATGGCTTTATTTATTGTTTATTTTTTATCTTCTGATATTTCACTTAGACCGTACCATTATGGATTTATGTTTAGCGTCCTTAGGCATGCAGATTTTCGGCAGTCTGATTGGGAAAAAAGATCTGAAAATCTCAAGCAATGATGTTGAATGTTAAAACATAACAACATCAGCCCATTTAGCTGATAACAATGTGTCAGGTAGCCAATAACCATGCTCAAAAACTGAAAAATCATTAATTCTAGTGAGGGTAATTTGTTTCTTTTTGTATTGATGTCTTAATTTATGTCTTTTTTTTCTTTCTCAACACCGTTTGTTTTTTCCTGCGTGGTAGGTAGGTTTCGAAAAAGGAACCCGATGCTAAACTTAGATAGAATTTGGTATGGCCTTATATGTACGTTTTTTCAATCACTGCATACCCTTAGGACCTGTATAGGGTGGCCATTCTGTGAATGAAGGAATCCACGAGCTACTCTTGTCTGTACCACATTTATGACGAGTATATATTTATGTTATTAGACCTGATTTTCATTAGTTTGTCTTAACGACTTAAGAGGGATTTGTTGAAATATGATGTACCGTATTACAAGTGATAGGTTTGTAAACAATGTCGTAAATATTGTCTACAAGATGTTACATTTGCATTGTTGTTATTTGTTTTGAAATCATTTCTATGTCTGTGATAAATGTTGAATAAATTATATTGTGAAAAATGCAAGTTTTGTCTTCCCTTTATGACAAGCAAATTCAGAATATTTGAGTTTGTTAACAATGCGTATGCTCATACTTTATAGTATGTCCCATAGTCTGTTATTATTCTCACATGGAAGTCAAATCTTCCAAACCTTTCAATTGCACATGCTGATAAATATATTCGAAAACAGTAAATAAGATTTCATACTAAAGTATTTTTGTGAAATCGTGGCCAGGTTCAGAACAATACCCTATTGAAGTCTAACTCTAAACATTAAAATCAGGCAGCACTCTGGTCACATAGGGCATACACTCAGGTCACCAAACCCACACAGCGGTTGCCTTCCCTGGCAGAACGGCAATAACCACTGCCATCACAAAAGTCATGTGATGATGGTTGGTTGGACAAAATGGCGGATCCGAAGAAGAAACTTATGATGGTTAGTTATTTTTAAATATTTTTTTAAATATTGTTTTTTTAAACTTTTCATACCACCAAACATCTCGTATGTTTGAAATTAAGATATATAGATATTAAATTGTCAACTAAAATTAAATAAATGAAAAATATATTTTGACGAATAGTTTGTGATGGCAGCAATCTCATCGAAATCATCCCCCAACTTTAGCTCCATTATTTTTCGCTGATAGGATCTGACTACACTCCGTAAGAGGTCACGTTCATATAACCTTTCTAAAAATTGATATGCGTAAACAGGTGCTCGTTTGTGGTCGAATGAAATTTCTCCTTACAAAACCATGTTTGTCGTCTTTCTCAAAATGTTAATTACTTTTTTAATGTTGCACAGACGTTCTTCGTTTATTTGGAGTTTCTGTTTATACTGTTTTTAACGTCCTTCCGGTTATAAATATTTCCAAACACGAAACACCACACGAACAACACCGATCAACCAAAGAATGTTGCCGTGTAGGAATTGCGGCTGTGTCCATGGGCCAGCCATATTGAAATTGACGAAAATACGTAATCAAAACGTCTTGGTGATCTAGGCTTAAATAGAATTTACGGAGCTCGTCGGAGATCGATGAATAATCATAACTCTCTACCAAAGCATTTTGCAGCCGACGATTTGATTGGCTACTCAAAGGTCACAAGAACGTGACCTGTATTGTGCAGTCATCAGATCCAGTTAGCGTGTAGTATAGGAGCGTGCGACTGGAGCTGATTTTAATGAGATTGTGATGGCAGAGATCTCCAATAACTATAAGGGGAGATCACTGCATAGGAGATTGTCAGGTCACATGGGGGCATATTAAAACAACAACTACGAAGAAGAAATGTCTTATGAGCTTTATCAAACAAATATGAAAGAAATTTTACATTTACTCGAGAAAAAATTCAAATAAACAACTCACAATGTACAGAAATATTTTCCATGAACCATGAATATCAGATTCAATATATCGGACTTGACAGACAAAAAACACAAATGTGACAAATTTGGTAGACAAAAAATAGTATGTATATTAATCTAGCTTCTATTCATGCAATGTCCTAACTCAATATTTCTGAAATAAATTTGGTAACTGTCACAAACTTCTAAAATATAGAACAAACAACAACATTTGTCTTACACCCACGTTTTGGTTAACATTTCAAGATTATGACATAGTAACATAGCAGGCCTTGAAAAACAAAGATAACATTTATTGCAGTTTAGTAAAAAAAACTGGATTTTTAACTTGTATTTAGGAATCATAATTTTACTGCTGACTACATGTACCTGTAAAGCTTTGAATTTCCATACTAGATATAAAAAAAACACGCTACCAGAACCTTAATTTGACTTAGACAGTAACAGAGTCCACAGCCAGAAATCATTCCAAGATAATAGAAACTTTTGAACACAACTGTTCACAAAATACCATGACAATGAACATTTATTTAAATAACATTTTACGATGAACTAAACAATGAACATGAAAAATCAAGAAGGCTCACGCCAGTTTCAACACTGTTTCTGTAAAATAGATGCCATAAATTGTACACACATGCAGGGGGTTCCATTAGTGGCTGAATCCCGGAGTCAAATATGCTAATTTTTGACCGGATTTTACCATTTATTGTCAAAACATCTATAATTCTGAGAAAAATTGACCTTTCAGCCAGAATCCTATAGGACTACATGTTGCTTTTGGAAATTCCAGCCGTCAAAAGGTCAACTCTAGGGTCAAATGGAACTCCTCCATATGCATATTAATAAGCAAAATTCTTAATAAATACAACTGACAGTTTCTTCTATTCTGAGGTTAAACAAATGTTCTATAATCTTGGTTACTACTTATATGATAAGAATGCATCCTTTGAGAACCACCTCTTCAACATGCATGGTACATAAATGTATTTCAATCGTAGAACAGTTTACGCATAATATCACATGTTTAACTTGCTAATTTCTGTACTTAAATCAATTATGTGTTACACATAATAAAATTATGAATAGTTTCATTTAATCAAAGGAAAAAAGGGCACAATCTTTCAAAACTTAACCCCGGTTGTCTCCCTGTAACACTAAGCTTGATTATTACACATAACACACTTGAAGTAAGACAACTCCCCATCAAACATTAACTCGCTTTTCATGAAATTTATATTAACCAATTTTGCACTACAAATATCGCAAGTATATAAACTGCATCCGCCATGTTTAAGAACGCTGTGAGAGGCAAACTGAAACCACGTATAGAACCCTTCCTTACATGAGTCACATCTGGCTACTTCCTCATTCTTGTGTTGTCTATCATGTATACGTAAATGTTCTGGATCAAAAAAGACTTTGTTACAAGTAAAACAGCTGAGTTTTTCACCTTTTTCATGCTTGGTTACATGTTTCATGTAACTCTCTATGTCTTTCTTCTTGTACACTTTTCCACATAAACCACAGTTATCGTAGCAGGTATTTTTCTTACCATGTTGAATACATAGTTTCTCACTCAGGAATTTCACATCACACAGAGAACATTTATAACCATCTTCAACTTGTATTGCTTCCATACTTTCTTTACCAGCAGCGCGAAGTTCTTCCATTGCTGGATTAAAATCATCATTCTCATCATCTTCACCTTCATCCATTTCATCATCATCATTTTCATCAAATTCATCATCATCATCAATATCATAATCTTCTTCAGAATCATTGATATCGTCTTCATTGATTTCAACGACTTCATTATTAATTTCGATACCTCGTCCAGTTTTTACTATCTTTTTCACTTTAATTCTAGCTTTACTCATTACAGATACCTTTCCTTTCTGTACATCACTTGTCACTACACTCCTTGTTTCACCATGATTAGACTTGGATGGACCAGACTTTGCATCTTTTTTTACAGAACTTGGTTGAGCATCAACATTTCTATGTGGCACTATCTCTTCATTTCTGGACCTACCTCTCCCCTGTCTAGAAACAAACCTTACTTCCTCATATGACTTCACATTTTTATCAATTGTCTTTCTTGTTTCATTATCTTCAACAGTTTCATATCTTGTTTTTTTAGGGGAACTTTCTGGTGTGTTCTTCACGTCATTATCTGGACTAAACCTTCTAGGCCTTTTAATTTCTCGACGTGATCGTCTAGTTTCAGATGTAGGAGTAGAGGGAGATTCATTTTCTTCTATTGGTCTCTTCACAGCTTCAGAACCTATGATAGTAATTTTACCTTTATTTGTTAACTATCCTTAAACTCCATTTTATTTCCACTATTTGGCCTACCAGGAATGTACGACACATTCCATACTGCACTGGCTTTTACTCTATTTCTCTTGACAACACGAAATGCACACAGTTATTAAATGGTATTTATAAATAATTTTACAACAATCTATGCATTTAAGAGTCTACTAAGTGGATTAACTGTTGTCAGCCTATTAGCCCCACGGCCAGGAGCAATTATCAACATTGTTTACTGGGGTCTGTTTGACAATTTACAGGTTGTAAACACTTTGTTTCTGACACCTCACATATGGTGTCTGCTTACAAAAAGCATAAAGTGGATACTAACAGCCTCATTTGAATGCGATGAAAGTTTTCATAAGCAAAAATTTCTTCACGGTCATTGGTTGCATTTAATAGACAGGGAGTTGATACATACAGTCCCAAAACATAGTAAATGCTTTGGGAGTAACACTAACATTAGGCTCACTATTTGCTGGGGATTGCTAAGGTAGTCTAGACTCTAAGTACAAACCTCTTTGAGTTTTTCTAGATTGTCTTAAAACCGGCTCCTCAGGTTCTGTTTTCACGGTGATGGTTTCCACAGAATCTTAAAATACAAAAGTCAATATTCAATAACTGGTTCTAAATTTATATCATAAAGTGGTAATATAATTTATCACATTGCATTTTAATTGGCTAAAAATCTCAAATTCAAAATGCCAATAAATTTGCCTGTAATACAGATTGATGATAAAATAAGTGAAGATAATAACCAGAGTTATTTTTTATGCAAGAATATAAATTCCCAAAACACTGCCAATTTTAGATTTGCTCTCATCGCATGAGCTTGACCGAAAGTTCTGCATATCATATCCTAATGATGCTTTTGTGTCAAGACATTGCTTGGGATCTGGGGCAGACAAAAGTACACTCTTTTTTTACCTTTGAGCTCACTGTGTGACGTTGACCTAAAATAGACTTGGGCAAAATGTTGGTACATAAATCTTGAACGTTTTTTGTGTGGACAGTGTGATTTCTATATGCCATCCTCCAAGGGCATAAACACGATCTTGTGTAGTAAGACTGTTCAAAAGCAAACAGTTTGTGACGTCACAATTTCATAGGGAAATACCAGTACTAATACGAATAAACTTCATAACCAACGTCACTAATACAGCTTTTGTTGTGGAAGCATCCAAATAGATCATTAATAGTATATATAAATATTACATAAAGCAGTAAATTTACCTGTTTCCTGACTAGTGACTGTATGCGTGGTATCGACAGCCTTGGATATTGTTTCTTCACTTTCTTCTGCTTGGATACTTTCATTCACATGAGCATCACTTTCACCTGTTTCCTGTGGTTCTGTCAGTTGATAAAAAATAATACAATGGACAACATGCAGACGAGGAGGAGTATGGAAATATTCATCCTCAGTACCCAGGCTATTCATAACATATATGATACCCTGGGCAAGCTGACTATAAAAATCTCGTACTCATGAATAATTAATAAGGTGAAATCCAACTGCTTGATAAACTGCATGACACACACCTCATGCGATACAGAAATTGTCGTTCTGAGCAATGCAATGCTCTTCTTTTTTTTAAATTTTGTCGAATTAGCCGATAGTTCTTCACAAAGAGATTCCTTCTTTTTTATTATCATCAATTTCATTGGTCGAGAAATGCAAAAGAATATTCGTGCATCATGAAGTTCCCTAGCCGATTTGCCTAGGGTATCATATATGTTATAAATAGCCTAGTAATCGAGGATGACAAATTATTTTTTTAAGCAAAATTGTCGATGGCTGTAGATCTGCAACAATCCCTCAACTAGAATGTATGTGAATATAGCTCACAGAAGAGATCACCTAGCAAGGTAAATGGTGCAGTTAGAGAGGGCAACACCTTCTTATGTTTTTGTCAATAATTTAATTAAATACCTATGACAAAAGAAGCCAAAGTCCTTTTCCATAGCATGAACTTATCACATCCACAACTGATATCAGAATGTTATTGCTCAATCAACAAACACAATTTAAATTTGCCTTCAATTTTTTACTATCTCCAATAAAATAAGCAGGCATTCATTCAACTTTAAACATTGACACAAATCAGGGTCTATTTTGGGATTTTTGTGTGTTAATCTTAGAAATTGGGAAAAAAGTATAAAATCACTGCAATTTTTTAGCAATAAAATTAAAGGATGTAGCAGTTATTAATCAACAATTGCTATATCGATAAACTGCCTGTGAGAGACAAGCCTCTAACTTTGTCAAGTTTTGGCATAATTGAACCAGATTAATTGGGCATTTAACATTCATATTGAGGAAATATATACTTTTTGTCATTGGGAATATAGCCAAATAACTGCTATAAAAAAAGCTGAAAAAAACCCTGAACATAGAGAAATGTCCATGTAAAAAACTCAGCATTCTCACCTAGCTCCCCTTCAACCTGGAACCCCAAAACATCGAACAGTTCCTTAATGGCATTCTCCTGTTCCTTTGTGACTTTCAAGGTAATGATGAACAGGTCTGGAGACTGACTGTTCTGACCTTCACCCTCAGCAGGGGTCAGCGACTCCACGTTATACTTCCAGCCCTTCTCAACATACAAATTTTTCACCAGTTGCTCTTGGTCTAAGGTTGCATAGATAAGTAACTCCTGCAGCTCTTCTACGGGTTCAATACTGAAGATAAGAAATGAATGTCATTCAAAACTGGCCATTCTAGATACATTTACTTCCACTTCTGCCCACACATTATACTGAGGGAAGTAAGAATACATACTGCTTATTTTATTATTTATATTATTCTCAGTTGCTTTTGTAATCTTACTCTTTTCATTTTACTTGTACCTCACTAGTAACAAATAACTTTTTCAGCTGACTATGTAGTAAGGCCATGCCAAATTGGAATTTTGTTAAGCGTCAACCTAAGTTCGCGAAACCTAGCTACCTATTAAAAAAAACACAAACTCATAACAAAAAAACAAATATCCTCAGATAATAATTGATGCATAATTTTAGATATTTTAATGAAAGAAACAACATCAAAACAAATCAAAATGGTTTGTTTCAAAACTAAATCTATACATAAATAAATCTAATTTAAAACGGACTCATTTTCACACAAATTGTCTAGTTTTCACACAATAATCAATTCGCTGTCGGATCTCAACTAATATTGCCATTGTCGAATCACGAATATAAAAAATATTTGAGACTTTTTAGCTTAGAAAAAATGTTTTTGTTTGGCTCGAGGAGCGCAAAACCTAGGCGCACGCCTACGCTTAACAAAATTCCAATTTGGCATGGCCTTACATATAGTAAAAACACAAATTGCAATGATTCAAAACATACTGATAAAAAGCAAGTCATGGACACCAAGGAAAAACTGAAAATTGCAAGCAAGAATTTCATAAGTTAACATCTTGGTAGCGCCATTATATTGATTGGAAAAGCAGGAAACAAACACATTCGGTAAATCACTCATTTAATAATTCGGCAGTTACCTCATCACTAAATAATAATTGAGGTCTGAAATTAGAGGGAGAGGTGTTGGCAAGTACCAGTACATGCAGTGTACAATACCTTGCTTGAAGTTTGAAGATCAGTCAGGTTGTCTAATCATGAATATTGGCCAAAATAAAACACCCACTACTGTAGGTTTTGCGTCAGTCGCAAAAACATTAGACCACACCTTTAAACTTGTAATCATTATAATATTCATGAGTTACCTGGCATAGGACGCAACCTCGTTTCTTTCCGGAATCTGAATCTCAACATCAGAACTACTTCCATCCGCAGAATGGATAACAATAGCTGCAATAAAGATAACATCAAAATTATGTGATTAGTTAGTAACATTATACTACTATGGATCAAAATTTATACATTACAGTTGGCATTTTTTTTAATTGGCAATTTTCACATGAAGAGGGCAAGTTCTGGGAGATATTTGGAATCCATTTTAGTTTTTGCTATCATTCATCAATGAAAAAAGCTTCCATTTATACATTTTAATGGACAACTTTTTGTCAAATATTTTTTGGGAGCAACATTTGGGCAATTATATATTATATTGTTTTTAAACTAAATGCGTCCATAGGACACGGATGCCCCAGCTATGGGCTTTTCAGTAGAATGCAAACACAGGACGTTGTATACGTATACCATAAATTGCATTTCCTCAAGTTTGCATTTTATACTTTTTCATATGGGGCAAAGTACCTTACTGAGCACAGAGAATCGAGTGTCATTAAAACAATTGATACGAAATATAATGATTATACTAAATATACCTGTAACATTTTAGATGCTACATACAAGTAACAGGCATAATTGAATGACATTATCAGAGAAATCAGAGTCTCTGAAATACAGTTGGACCTCGTTTATTCCACAACCTCCTATCCAAATACTTGGTATCATTCAAAATAAATATCAGGTCCCAATGTATCTTCTTAGGCTCCTTGAATTGAAATGAGCTGTTTGAAACCATGTATTATTTGAAATAAAATTTTGGACCCGAAGAATTCAGATGAACGAAGTCTGACTGTATATATAATATATATTACATGTATCTTAAAACTGGGAGTGATGCAGGCTCTGTATTTCGTAAACATAAATTATTGACATTAATAAAGTGAAACAAGTCTTTCTGCTTCTTTACTAATGTGCCGAGAGACTCGTTATGCCTCGAGTCGTTGAAATATTCACCTTTGATTCTTGCACCATTCATTTTTTGGGTTCCATCTTGAGATAGTTCGATGACTGATTCAGTTTTCTTGTTAGACTGAGTAGCATAATTCATAAAATGTTCTTGTATTTCCTCTACTGTTTTGTTATCAAAATCCAGGTCTGTTTGTATGACACTATCAACTTTTAGAGCTCTCTGAAAGAGAAGAGAATTTATCATAAAACCTGATTTAGCAATTTTCTAATTTTGGTACATCTTCAGGGGGTTCCATTTGACCCTTAATTTGACCTTTTGACTCCTGGGTTTTCCAAAAGGCCAAATTTTCATCCAAGGGATTCTGGCTGAAGGGTCAAATTTTATCAAAATTAAAGGTATTTTGGCTATAAAATAGTAAAATCCCATACAAAAATATCAAAATGACCCCTTGAGATTCAGCACCTAGTGGAACCCCTGATCTTACCTGAACCATTTCACTAACTGCCTTTAAGTCTATATTTCTCTCAACAATATGCCTGAAGCTTATTATGATAAATTGCAATACCTTAGCAACATTTTGCAATATATATCATAATGTATTGCTTCATTACACTCACATATGACAGTAGATACTTTTCTCCCTTGAATATTTCTTTTCAACTGCAAACTGTTCAACGTATTCAATTTTTTCAGTCATACATGGTAACCAGTTGACCTAACCAGTTTTTCTGAAGTTAATTATCAACCAGTACCAACTTGCTATTCCACAAGCAATTGATAACTTCTCATGTTGGAGGGCATGACCGTAGCCAAAGTCACGGAAGACCATAACTTGCCCAACCCGGGAATCAAAGGCCAAAACAATACAGATTTATATCAATTGCATTTTAGTTTTTGACAAGTAATAAAACATGCATATCTAGATTGCAACAACTTAAGCATGGTTCATACAGAACTTCCCAAAAAAATTCAAGTACCTTTCATGGACTTTTCAAGTACTAGAAATTTTGATTTTTTTTTGGTCTAGAGAAGAAGTGATACAGTATATATCTTTCAAGTTAACACCCGAGAGGACCATCACTGCAGCACAGAGAAATTTACTCAGCATGAGAATTACTTTAAGGGGGCATAAAACCTGTCGAGTACCATACTGTACTGTATTACCAGTATTAACTATTATTGCCTACTCGAAGATAACGCTGCCATTCTGTGCCTTTTTTGTCATTGCTAGACTGCTTGTTATTTATTGTTCCTTTTTCTATCGCAGCAGAAGAATTCAATGGTAATTTACCAAAAAAATTCAAAGGACTTTTCAAGGAGTTGTTGGCTGTTCCAAATTCAAGTACTTTTCAAGGAGTTGTTGGCTGTTCCAAATTCAAGTACTTTTCAAGGAGCATGCATCAAATTCAAGGACTTTTCAAGGAGCATGCATCAAATTCAAGGACTTTTCAAGGAGTTGTTGGCTGTTCCAAATTCAAGTACTTTTCAAGGAGCAGGCATAAAATTCAAGGACTTTTCAAGACCTGTGCAAACCTTGTAAAACTTTAGAAACAGAAATCAATCTCAATTCAATTTTTGACCAATATCAGGTTTTCATTACATATTTCATACAGTTGTACAATGCAGATCTATGGCTGCATATATTGCAATATAACAATATACCAGTATATCGTGACACCAAAACTATAAACATCCATACAGGGCTCTAGAAATCCACAAGCCCGATGTCCTGGACAAGTCTAATGGCCAATTCGGGCTACCAACGAGTTAGTCCAGGACAAGTCTGTTTCAAAACCTAGACTCGATACTCTATAAATGACAAATGTGTCAGACAAGTCAAATTTAACATGTACACTAGTCTGGGACAAGTGTATTTGGCAAAAATTCCTAGAGCCCTGCCCTAAAGTCGGTAACTTCTCTTAATATCAGACATAACATTGGATCTTAACAAAAGAATCAAACACAAAAGAAATTGCACGAACCATAACATCTGCAGGTCTGTTTTTATTATGACTAGTAATTTCTCGTGCCTTTCCTCCAAAACTCCTGTTTCGTCTCCTCTTTTCTTCCAAAAACCTCTTTTGCTCAGCCACATTCAGGATCCTCTTCTGCGACCTTCTCTCAACACCGTTATCCACACAAATGTTACAGGTAAGGTACCAGCGATGAACGTCCCATTTCTGTTCTTCCCAATAGTATTTGAATGACACATTCTGACAAGTAACTAGCTCCGAACAATGGGTACTGTTTTTCTTCAGATGGTGACTAGCAATCAGTTTCAGTTTCAACTATATGAAAAAACAAAAACAAGTGAATTAAATATATGAAGCAATTGTAAATTAATTTTCGTTGCATTCTAACCCATCTGCCGTAAATCTAAAAATAAACAAGACTGGCAAACTGTCACATAATATGCCCATCATAAGTCAGAGCTTAGAGTTAAAACAAGACAAATTTATTTCTAGGTAATTTCTAAAATCAAAGGATGATAACTCCCGAGTGACTTGAGCGATATGGCTGGTTATCTAACTTGACTGAGATATTATGCCCACAAACATTTTCATCAAGTTTGGTAAAGATCGGATGAAAACTCTTTGACTTATAGAGCGGACAGGGCTAATGTGGCCAATTTTGGATAATTCAAGGGCCATAATTCCGAAGTGCCTGGGGCGATGTTGCTGGTTATCGAACTTGGCCGATATATTATGCCCACAAACATTTCACCAAGTTTGGTAAAGATTGAATGAAAACTCTTTGACTTAGAGAGTGGACAACATATGGACGCCGCCCGCCCGCCATGGGTATTCCCTAAAAGTCGCTTTTAGATCATACATCAATTCATATATGCATTTTAAAGTCCATTTTGCATTCATCTTCAGGGTTCTATTTGACCCTCAAGTTGATCGTTTGACCCCTGGAATTTCCAAAAAGCCACATTTTGACCCTAATGATTTCGGCTGAAGGGTCAATTTTTCTCAAAAGTATATGTAATTAGGCTAAATAATGGTAAAATAGGGTCAAACATTATCACAATGACCCCTGAAATTCAGCACCTAGCGAAACCCCAAATCTTCCTTACAACAAAAGTACTAGTAAGCAGAAAGCCACAAGGATATAACTGACAAGTCACTTGCAGCTTTTATATTAGCAAAATGTAAAGACTAATCTTGACACAAAATTTCAAACATATGTTTACATGAATGATGTGATTCAAATACTAATGAAATATACATGGATCTATCTAATTCATCTACTTAAGAGAATAGAGATAATGATTTACACTATAACCAAGCTCCATACCTCAGGGTTATCATCATGGACAACAGCTTGTCTCCCTTTGTAACGGGAAGGTCTTCGGTATAAAACATCATCAACAATTTCGAAATTTTCTGACAATTCCTTCAAAGTAGCCCTAGAGTAGTAGCTTTGAGACATCGAGCCAGTCTTGAGAAATTCCTCAATGATACGAGTTTTCTTGGTTTTGGGAACATATACGACTCCATTGTAAAACGACATTGCTCCAGATTCACTCTGCACATATGGGTGTTCTTCCTTCTGTGTAAAACAATTGACATACAATGTACATGCTGAGACAATAGCTAAACAAACAGTTAGAAACTAAGGAAACAAATTCTTGCCATGTGCCAAGCTGTGGATAACTAATGAGAGAACAATAGGATTACAAGTAATGTTAAGTACTGCTCAGTGCTGCATAATATATAATAAAGGATGAGAAATAAGCAAGCAATAATTACCTTAAGTTCATACCATAATTATTCTTCTATGTGCTCCACCCCAATTTAATGGAAGAAATAGATTAATCTCAAATAAATCATTAATAATTATAGCAAGTCCTCCCACATTTTTTATTGCATAACATTTGCATACTTTCATAAATATAAAACCTCAACTCTCTAATAAACATAGTTACCTGAATCCCTGTGCTGTGACCAACTGTTTCCATGGGAGACGGATCTGAGGATGATTTGGTCTCATCCCCGTCAATAATTAACACCTTAACTACTTCAGGTGTATTTCCTGATGCATTAGAGTCTTTATGTCTTCCATATTTCACTTCAGTAAACTCATCTTGTTTACCTTCAGTAGTTTTCAAAACTATATGATCTGTAGTGGATATATCCTTGACCTCAGGTTTTTCAACCACAATCCCGTCGTGACTTGTATCCATATTTTGAGTTTCTGCATCAGCGTCTATTCTACTTTCATCAGCTGCTTGCTGTTTATCTAGTTCCATTGCTGCTTCAGCAGCCTCAATCTTTGCAACAGCATCAGTCAGTTCTTTTATCACGTAAGTCTGTCCTGATCCACTAGATGTAGTCACTATCTTATATTCACCAGATTTACCCGTCTCTTGCATAATCCTGACAGACTCACCACTCTCAGTTGTTACAGTTTCTTGATTAACCATTGGTAAAGTTATTTCGGTAATATCTTCATAAGTGCCTATTAGTTGAATAACTTGCTGTCCATTTTGGTCAGTAGTCTCAGCAGTCTCGTAAGTTATCGGAATACCTTCTTCATTATCATTCATCTTTTTCATATGTCTCTCCTTCACTTTCTGAGCTTCCTGCTCATACAACTTTGAATCATGCATAAGTTTCTTGCCTCTTTGTTGGTTACATATCTTACAGTGTATCATGAACTTCCTAACATCAAGCGACATCCCAGCCCAGAAATATTTCTCCCCAATTCTATTGAGTGTACGATTAAGTCCATGGTGAGACCCATCCTCGTCTATATGACATTCAACCATTACTTTAACTTTAAGTGCAGGCATGTCATCATGTACAACTAAGCGAAGACCTTTGGTACCAACTTTATTCCCTTCATGGTATAATTCATCATCAATCATTTTATACTGTGCTGCGGGTCCTCGCAATCCACATTTCATATTAGCAGTAAAATCCTCGGGGAAGGCATTATGCTTCAAAAACGTTTCAATCTCCCGCGAGCGAAAGCGTTCCGGAATGGGCACAATGTCAGGCACATTCAAGACATGGCAAACTTCATCCAAGTCAAAACCTTCAGACTGACCTAGAGTTTCAACAACATACTCAATATTGTTACTATCAATCATAACAGAAATATCATCTTGATCTTTTTCAAAACTGACAGCTCTCTCAGCGTTCACAATAAAGAATGTTTCCGGTGGTGTGGGTTTCTTGACTCGACCAAGACTTTTCAATTCTTGCTGTGCTTCACTCATCACCATTCCTTTCCCTCTCTTCCTGTCAATGTTACTTCTTTCAAGAGTTAACCATTCCTCAGCATCAAATTTTGACCTGAAATAACAGGTAAATAAAAATCAAAAAAACATTCTCACAGACATGGTTATTCATATAATATAATTATGAAGTGTAAACAGTCTTACGACTATCTCATTAGACTTGGTATTTGTTAGAATACTACATGTATGAATAATTTTAACTGCAATGGAGCTTTAAGTCACATTGTAAACAGCCAGGATCATGTAGTGACTTTTCCAGTTATAACTTATATCAGGGAGGAGGAAGACCCCAGGTGCTCCACCTGGGCAGAAGCTGAGCACCTGAGTAGAACCACTGAACTTCCATAAGCCAGCCTCACACAAATTCTACATCCCGGATGGGATTCTAACCTGCATTGACGATTATAGAATAATAAATCTTCGGGGAATAGGGCCTAATATCGGCCCCAAATTTGCCATGATAAAAAATGACTTTTTTCCAGCCATTTGAAAAGGAAATCAGTTCACTTTCAGCAGCACAGCATTTCTGATTTTTAGTCATTTGTAAGTATTATGTAACACATTTTAGAGATACAAAAATTGTCAAAGCTGTTCACCTCATTTTGCATTGCTCACACTGTTTGCAGTACATCTTCACATGAGCTGAAATTCCTTGCCAGTAGTATGTATCGGAAACATATCTTATCGTATTATTCATCCCATAGTGTCCGCCTTGAGGATCTATGTGGCATTTACCGATGACCTCTGCCTTTTTCTCAGGCTGGTCATCATGAACGACAAGTCGCAATCCATATTTGTGATACTCTCGTTCCGTACCGTATCGGAACATTTCACTATCCACCATTCTGTACAGTAAAGCTGCTTGGCGGAGAGCATTTCTCTTGTTTGCATCCTCAGGATAATCTTCAATGTATCCGGTCTTCAGAAGTTTCTCAATCTGTCTTGAGTGAATGTGTTTTTTCTTGAACAATGGCAGCATCTATAACAGAAAGTACATGCATGTAATTTATCTGTGTATGGCAGCCACAGGTTTAACAATATATGGCAGAGTACCAGCAACAATTCTTTCCATGTAAATATTCTCTAAATTTGATTAACTGTTAGCTTTCATAGACTTAAAAAAGTTTCAATTATGCTAATGAGGGCAGATCCGACGGTTCAGAAAGTTGAAGAAAAAAGGGGTTGTCACATGCAAATTCTCTTGGTATTTTTTCTATTATCACTTAATGACTTATTTGGGAATTACTCCTATAACTGCTAATCAGTTTTGTCCATCAAAACGGTTGATGATTAAGAAATTAGAATGAGGGAGGGAAATATTGTAGATATGGGAACTATCTATAGCTGAAATTTGACTAAACGGCAATAATGCAACACGAAGATCTATCTCAAGTAAGCTCAGTCAATTAGGTGCTTGCGCTCAGTAATGGAGTGAAATTTGGATTGTGGTGTAATTTGATCAGTACAAAATATGGCTGTCATTGATACTATCCAAAGGGGGTCGGCACATTAATAGTATACAATGGTAGTGGATTTTTTACTGTGCCAACCCCCTTTGATACAGTTTTCAGTTGCATGTTCAGATTCAATGCTTAATATTTATATGTCGGACATATTAAAACGCTTAGATGTCCATGCTTTGTCTAACCTAGTTTTGAAAGTGTTAACACTCTCGGCACATAAAATTTCACTTGCAAGATTATTCAAGTTGTTAACCATTCTGTGGGAGAATGAGTTTAAGTGAATACATTTGTTAGCTGTGTTTCAGTATCTTATATGAATTTCCTCTTGTTCAATGACTGAATGAGGGACATTTGCCAGAGTAAACATTTTAGTAAAATCAAAGTCAACTTTATTGTTCAACATTTTATATTAAAGAATTATCATAATTCATATCAAATCTGTGTCTGCGATAATCCAAAGTTGGAAGATTAAGCTCTTCTAGTCGACTTTTGTATGGCAAGTCTCTTACTTGTGGTTGGGGTAGCACGCCTCTGAACATTTTCTATGATGCGTTTGTGTTTCTTTGTAACTGGTTTATACAAGTTGAACATTTAATTATAAATGTAGGGCACACATACACATATAGAAATGTGAATGCTGCCCTTACTAAGTCATTGGAGCCTGAAGTTGACAGAACTAGCAGCTATAATGAGCTATTGAGATTTTAAACAAAAACTGAGAAAGCAGTGAATGACAACAATGTGTACATGTCTGGGCCAAATCCTGGACAACTACAGTCCAACTTGATAAAATCATTCACAATCAAGGGTCACCACTTGCTCTATTTTCATAGAAAATTTAGTACAGACTATTTCAATAACTTACTTCAGCTGAAAAGCGAACTTAATGAAACAGCAAATCTTACGCCACGGTGTTAAGTAATAATCGTATAAAAATGCAAACGACATATCGCGCAGTCGCACCCGCCGAGATCAGTTTACGAATCTTAAAATAATGGACTGCTTATACAATATCGTGAACCAATAAAATAACATACCTTTCCCGCCCACTTTCGTTAAGTCATCAACGATTGTAAGTAACAAAAAAATGCGTCTAAGTCGTCTTCGGTGCAGAATCGAAGTAGCGTGAAATTCAAAATGGTGGGAGAATCACCATCAAAATGGCGGAAGTCTCGTCTTCGTGAGAGATCGTAAATCTACGGAAATACACGAACAGCATAACCCCGTATTTCGCTTCGAACGAAATAAAAAACGCCACGTAACTACTCTTGCAAATGCTCAGTATTAATGGAGAAAAAGTCACGGTAAGAAAAGGGTACAGGGTAGTCGAGTGACATTTTGGTATATAATCAAAGTACTGGAAGTCCGATTTGATTTTGTCGATTGCAAATGGGCAATAACCATATGAACGTTAAAGATCCAGAGCAGACTAGACATGATCTAATACGGACGATGGATGTTTTCTAATCTACTTCCACGAATGTTTCAAGGCAGAACCTGGGATGACTGATTGACTAATCCCAGTCTGGATGGACAATGTAATTTGTAACATTAACTAAATAACTAATCACTTCTACTGCTTTTAATCCATTTAATGCCTTTGGCATTTAGAATAATACATTTGAAATTATGACTGAGTAAAAGTCTACAGAATGGACTGTTCATCCCGATTTTCTGAGTAACTATTACATGCATGTGCCTTGTAAATGTACGTTTACTAATTGATCTGTGTGATCAGGCCAAGAAACAGTTATGTATGCCTGCAACATCAGCTTCCATTGAAAGAGTTTTTCAAACTTTTGGAACATGCATACAAAGTTACAAATAGACTTGGCATTGAGAAAGCAACCAAACTCATGTTTTGTTTTGGAATGCTGAGGGGTAAGGACGAAATTGAATGGTAAACTATTAACTGAAGCTATCACAGCTGAACAATTGTATAGATGCTACTTATAAAAAGTGTTTGTGTAAATAGTGTGTACACAGTTTAAACATGGAAAAGCAATGGAATTAAAAATACACAATATGACAATTTTATAGTACATGTATTAGAAGAATTCTGACTTTTCCTATGCTTTAGGGTTTTGATATAACTACTCAAACAGGAGAGATTATCATTTTAGAATTATATGCATATCCTTGGTACGAATAAAAGCTTCATTGTACATGTACGAGTTACAGTTATGTTAAGTTGTAGTTAAATCTTCCTTTACCAAACACCTTTTCATGTAAGATTGAGTTAAATAGACTATTTTGTGTTTATTACCCAGTATTGCCCACTTCAGAGGGTATTGACCGGGACGGGTTTTCCCGTTTTTTTTCCCGCTTGGAAAACCGCACTGGGTAATTGCTTGCCAACCCTGATTTTAGCTCGACTACTTGAATAACTGCACGTTGATCCGTGTCACATGTATCGTAATCGTGCATATCCAGGTTCATCATCAACAACCGTACATATTGCTATTACAAACCAGATTTCACCACTCTAGCTGACTTGCTTGCATTCTTGACGCAGTCTTGTCGCGTTTTACAGTATAAGATATATTGGTGATGGGTGAATGCTTTGAGTGATACCAAGATAATTCATCAACAACTACATTCGTATTTAAACTGCAAATACATATTTTGCATAATGAAATTACTTCACTATTTAACAGCCAGATGTCACAACTTTGACGTGTTAAAGGCCAAATAAGGGTATTTTTGTAATTAAGCTGCAACAAATATTACATGTATTTGTATAAGAAACAACTTTAGCTCTATGACTGATGGTTATCAATAAGTTTCATTTCTTTTTCGAAACAAAACTATGAACGACATCATAGGATTCGTTTGTTTACATTATACACAATGATTGACCTTGTCACGATTCCGTAAATTGTCTTTGTGCTTACGTGACTTTCCGTGTGCGATATAAATATTCATCCAAAAACAAGTTTTGATGACGTCAAATCAACTACATGTACAACAACGACACTGTGACTTATCATATAAAACACATACATGAATATCATCACGTGATGAGACGTCACCGATTTGTGTGCACCTGTCTGACGCAATATAGGAACATCGACATACATCGAGTGTAAACCAAAAAAAAACAAGAACTTTAGAAGATTCAATGTCTTTGCAAAAAGTAGAACTTTATTTCTTAACTTGTCGACCGGCAAATTTAAACTAGTTTCTGGTTTAGTTTGATGAGACACTATAAGTAGTACATGAAGAACCAAGTTTTAGGGTATACTTACATATGGGAATCTAAAGGTACACATTTTTCTTGATAGAAATGAAATGGTGTGATAAGGGGTTGGTCTTAATACCGAATAATACCGGATAATACCGAATAATACCGAATAATACCGAATAATTCGTAATAACTACCGAATAATACATTTTTTCTGCAAATAACACTCATAATCGGTGAAATATATATGAATATCATAAAATGATAAGGTTTTCAAAAATTCGAATGAACTGACATTCAGCAGAACTTGCTTCTATCATGATTTATTAGGTATGCACGAGTGAGGCGTTTCATTATATAATTTGTAAACTGAATCGTATCCTAAATACACCAAAATAATTATAATATTGGTTGAATGCGTGAAATGACGGTACATGTGTACTTAGCAGGATGTCTTCGTCGCTCGTTTTTTAGCTTTGATAATTTGAAAAAAAACTTTCGTGATATTCACGCAACCAATCCTACAATTATCGCATTGCGAATGCATTCATTTCATTAATTAATTGTCGCTTATTTCATGTTTATGGTTTGCCAGATATTTCGAAACCATTTTAAGATGGTATTCCAAACTGACTTAATTCACGTATACATGATTGTGTGTGAGTAAACAGTTGTATAGAAAACTTAAGCTTGTTTGCTCGACTAAGTTTGATTTATCTTTATCCGCTACACTGCATAGTATAATTTTTTTTATAATTATGTTTTCGACGAATTTGTTTACAACCGGACTCCTGATCTCGACGTTAAAATCATTGTTCATTATTGAAGGGAAAATAAATATTTGGAATTCCTTGGATTTGGCACCAGAACAATGATGTGGTACAACCTATTATCCGAATAATTGGTATCGTCCGAAATAAATATCAGGCCCGTTGTATCTTAGGTACATCAAATTGAAATAGACTATTCTGAACTATGTCTTATTCGAAATAAATGTTCGGTGAATTTGAATGAACGATCGCAGTCCGACTGTACATATATTACGTAGAGAATTTGAAGTCGTCTCAATTGGAGATGTTATTATACATCTGGAACTAAGTTAGTAAGTATGTTGGCACTCTGTCTTTGGCGGCTCCTACTTATTCAGCTGATCCGTCCACTCCTTGTGCTGTACCGGACTTTCTTATGGTTAAAATGATGGCCGGACTGTGGATGACTTGATGACCGCAAACAATTTAGGAGAGTACGTTTTGCGTTTTCCTTCATGGTATCATTGTGCTGTTAGTATGATATGAATGAGTAGTCCATGTTGATTCATGACTATTTAACAGTACTTAGTGTTTATTTATTATAGTGTCGCCCCTATTTAAAGGGCCAGCCATTTCTGACTTGTGCGACACCTGCTTTTTGGGCACATTTACTTCCCGATTCCTTTAATTCCAGGCACGGTAACCTTTATTTATTAGCTGGCGGTTCACCAACTGGCCATACCAGAACGGACCTCTACCAGGATTCGAACCTTCCACCTCCCCGAGGCGGATGCCGTAACCACTTGGCCACGGGAGACGGTGTATTATGTGGCTGATATCCAAATTTGAGTATATATATGATATAATTATACTGGTCAAAATCATCTTCTCTTTATCACGACAAAGGGATCTTAAATGTGGAACGTGACTTCGACAGGTTTGTATTGACTTTGATCAGTCAATTCATTTGAAAAGATAATCACAGAAACCGAAAATAACTGAACGATTTATTATTAAAATGTGTAAAACATATATACACAATTCATTTTGATTTAGCAATGTTATTCACATGACGTGTGGATGTCGTTGTACATATAGTATAAAACTGACTTGAATCACTATCAAGTGTGCAGAATCTAGGTCATTTTGATTGATACATGACTGAGCACCTCGAACAAAGATAAATATAATTGTTACAAGTACCTGTGTGCACCGACGACGTGACGATTTCGTCTGAAACACGAATCGTCTGAGATGGAATAAACTTACTGAACTGGATAGGTAGGTTATATGACAATTATTACCAGGCTTCTAAATTAATTCAAGTACAGTCTTGCATAAACAGAAAGTCTTAAGATTTTCAAATGATGACTCATGATGTTGATGAACTATGACTGTTTTTTTAATTTTATTGTTAAAAATCTGTATCAAGGTACATTATGCACTTACGGATACACAGAACTCTGATAGATGACGATTCACGACAAGTGAGAATTTGACACGCCTAATGATTCAGCATCCAGGGAAATAGACTTTTAACAAGTGTGTGGTCCTCTTCCAAGATTGTATCAATAATAAAGTTCTGACAAAAGACGTGGCCACCAGGGCGCATTGCCCTGGTGCCTATAATGAGCGCTGCTATGGGATTTACAACCTCTTCTGTAAGTGACGTCATTTCAAGAAAACGCAACATGTGATGTCACTATTTTCAGGCAGGAAACAATGTTTACTCCATATGGTCACTTCGTTTTCATATCACCATATGAGGCAAACATTGTTTACTGTCAGTACATGATAACATCACAAGTCGTTTTCTGGAAATGACGACAGTTCAAGAAGAGGTTGGAAATCGTACAGCGGCGCTCGTATGTATATAGTGGAAACTATTAACTGCATCTCCTCCTAAACTGCCGAATATATTTTTTTTATCAAACGTATACCAATTTATTGGCACATTACTCTAATTCAGTGTACTTAGGTGAGCGATATATGATGGCCCTCTTGTTTCAATTTTGAATCAAAGACAATCCGAGTGAAGTACACGATCTCTCTATCAATTAGTGAATGTACTGTGTATTTGTGGAGATGATTTTAATCATATTGGACTCAATGGTAGGTTAAGAAACAATGCTGAATAGTTGAATGTAATTTTAATACTTTATTAATTCACATTGATAAAATCACAAAATTCTGAACTCCAACAAATCGTTACCTGTATTTACCAAAATAATCATAATCATAGGGGCTTAACCATTTCTGAATTCCTGCAGAGTTGCTTTTAGCACAGTATTCAAAAGTGAATGGATTTTGGTTCAGTTTCTCCAGCTTCTCATCTTTCCCTATTTCACTTTCTAGTATTTTTCGTGACACAACTCTTGCTTTAAATGGTAGCAGTCCCTGGATAATTGTTAGAAATGGCTTTGCTTCCTCGAACATACAAAAGCCACCTATCTCGACAATGATTCTTCCCGCTTTTACAGGCGTAACAAAATGTTTTATAGCCGCTTTACCACCACCACCTCGATGCCCGACAGGTCTCTTAGAAACACTTTGCCACAAAGGTTCAACACGATGAATTGCAAAGCAAGATTTGTCGTTCATTTTACGTATCACTTGCATACGCATGCTTTCAAAATGACCAAATTTAAGCTGACCTCCTTCAAGTGCCTGAAAGGATGAAAGTATATATTGATGGTGTAATTCAAACTAATAATTTAAAGTAATATTATGCTAATTTTGTGTTCATTTGTTTACTTAAACAAACATGAAAAATATATCAATAAACATACATTAACAAAAAATGAACTCATAATGTATTGATAAGTGTTTGTTGAAGAAAGATGTTTGTTAAATGTTTTGATGTACAATCAGGCTGTCTTACAAGTTGTGTCTGTTTAGTAATATTGTAAACAAATATTTTTTTCAATTGGTTATACATTGCAATGGTTCTTAATAGAGATGTGTCAGCCAATGTAACAACAATACTGGATGAAGACAATTCAAACATTTTATGTTCAGATAAGCCAGATAAATCTTCAAGAAATAACTGAGAATTAAATATATATACCAAACAATAATCTGAGAAAAGGTCACAATTTTTTTGGCCATAAACTGATGCAAAATTTTGCTGGTATTAAAGTATACAAATTTTGTCTACCCCACCAAAGCTAGGTAATCAGTTGCCACAAGTGTAATTGTAAATCTATGAAGGGCGATAACAATAAATAGCCAACAATACCAGACAACATATTTCAGTAATTTCTATAGAAACTGAATAGCAGTTATTTAATAGAGACAGTCATATCGTGTCAAATGAAAAATTCACATTGATCACTATTATTATAATACCCTGTTTCACCTCTTAAATACTACTGGCAGACCTTACGTAAGGCATATTATGGTTCACAATTTAAAAAAAAGTTGTCACAGTGGCAAATTTGTTTTCAACATTACCAAATAACATGTGCATAAGAAGAGGGAAGCATTGAATACTTTGAAAGGTCAGACTCGACAGTAAATATCTTTCTACATTAATACATGTTTTTCTTGCAGTTCAAGCAATTATGCTGTTTGTAATGACTCGATAATTGGATATTTTTATTACTAATTAAATGCTAATTTCGTGTCAGATTTTTATAAATTTACCCGTAATTTTGAATCATCTCATATATCTTACAGTATAAAACTTTAAATGCATGACGACATGGTGAAATTAAACCACCAAGTAATGATGTTTATTGATTTAAAATTAAAAAACAACCCGATATGGCCTTGAATTTCTCTAACAAGGGACACAACTCCCTGATATACAAATTAATTAATTTATCAGCTTTCTCTCCTATTGTGTTATTCATATTAAATTATGGGCAACACATTGAAATACAAGTAACGGTAAATAGGCTGCTCACAACTTTCAAAATACATTTGAGGCAAAATCAAAATGACCGATTGACTGACAGTCATGTCAAAGGTGAGAATAGCATCGTTGTGTACACAACATCTATAGATCAATAATTTTCTAAACATGTTTTCATCGGTTGACCACCTCACAATTTGTTAAAAACCAGTCCAAAGTGAATAAAAACTGAACAATACTAATATAATCCAAACTCACTGTTAACGTTTATATTGTGGTTACAGATTAAAATCAGGGACCATGACATCGGCCCATGAAAGCATCCCGCTTAACAAGTTTGTTAATAACACTTATAAATAATTAGGCCATACTGTTGTTTTTTTTAAGCATCAAGCTTGCTTTGCAAAACCTAGCTACCTATTCGAAAAAACACAAAGCCAAATAAAAGAAGATGTTTGAATGAGGTAAACATGATAAAAATATAACTAAACAATTTGTTTCTTTACAAAACATTAGAAGTCTAACAGAAAAACTGACTAGTTTTCACTCACTATTTTCAAACATGCAAGTTCACTAAATATTCACAAAACATACATAAATATGATACAGCAGTTACTTCCCTTGGCAATTTTTTAAACTTACGAAAATGTTTTTTGGCTTAGAGCTAAAAACCTAGGCGCACAAGGACGCCTAACAAAAATATAAATGGCACAGCCTTACCTGGATTCCATATTCCCCATAGATAAGCCTGTTATGAACTTCTTCTGGTCCTCTCATGCGGTCAACCATCTTCGGCATTTTGATTTGAGCTTTAAAAGCTGACAAGGGTGGTGGCATCTTTTCAACAAAAGCTAACCTTTTTCTTTCAGGTAACTGCACATCTATATGAACAAAGTAAGGATAAAGCTAATTATACATAAGAAAGACTGTAGACTAAAGTCTTGGAGGCTTAGACTGGTTCAAAGGTAGAGCCCCAGACTTCTAATCAAAAAAGTTGTAAGTTTTAGCCCTGCTGAGTGGCGTTTAATCACAAATTTTACAATCCCAGAATTAATCCAAATTTTACAATCCAAAAATTTGGTGCATGTATTAGTTATAGATAAAATAAAACTCGGACATTGATTTGTATGATTAGTGGCTTTTTCCACAGACTGTTACACTCAATGGCCAAAATTGAGTTCCCAACCACTGGCACCAGAGTATCAAACTGAAAGTCGTTTTCCGTCAAAACCCCGTTTGCGTATACACTGTTCTTTACTATACACATGGTGTTGAACCTTTTCGACACGGGCTCACATCTTCCCTCATTTTTATCCATTCAAACGAATTTCCGCAAATAAACAACTATCGCGGTTAAAAGGACTGATATATATCTTCAAAACAGGTAAGTCGAAGTTGTTAACAACGCAAGTTGTAGACTTACCAGTTGTTACTAATATATTGAAACAGCAGGTATGAGCTTTCTAACTATATTTAATCTGACAAGAATAACGTCACATAGCGACTGTAAGTAGTGGTAAGAAGTATTGAGACTATAGTCCCTCGGGTTTCCAGTATCACTCCTTGAAAATTAGCCTTCAACTGTATTTCAGTTAGTATTTTTTATGTCAATATTTTGAACTCCCACCATACATTTTTGAATTTCTTAAGGTCGTGATTTCAGGATGACTAGCATGAAATTTTAATTTTGTTATCAGGCTTCCAATTATTTGCTAGTTTTGAGCCATGACATAGGTCATTGTCTTCCTGAAGATCCAATTGCGATTTGCAAAATATCTAGCTCATGCAGGCCACACATTTTTATCACCAGTTTGAATAAATTTATGACTGTTCTTTAATATTTCCATTCATAGAAATAAGGATACTTACTCCGTCAAAACACATACACCACACAAACATAGCAGTAGCCTTAAATTGACGTTCAAAGTTGTTTTTCGCTAGCATCCAGTTTGGAACCTGATCTCTAGCTTATCATTGGATTTATGTTCCTTTAAAAGTATTGAACTTGTTCATCCCAATTATTTAGCTAATTTTTTCGTGTGATTACCCCTCTTGTCTAGCCATACAATCATTTCTTTTACCCCCACAGTGGATTCTTTGCCACATGTGCCCTTGTTACATCTCACGGAATTATTCTGTTGTCACGTCACCAAGGGTGACGTGCGTATCGTCAGTTGCCATACATACTCGACTCATTAATCGTACAAAGTATCATTACAATCGAGCATGTATTGATCAAATTATTTACTCTCAAACATACTGATACTCTAGAACGTCCACAAAATTTTAATTTTGGGAACTCAATTTTGGCCATTGAGTGTATAACACTAACAGATGGTTGTCCTACTTCTTAATTTGAGAGAGCAGAATTAAGTACAATGACTTCTGACATTCAAGTGACAGAATATTCTTTAAATTAAATGCATTCTTTGAAGTTGACATAAAAAACATAATTATTATTCACAGAGTTTAGAATATTTCTTCCTGTCAGTTGACATCCATCACATCCTAGCAGCATCGCAGTATCTGTAGGCAAGGCAGAGGAGTCAATGGCCTGACTACTGATCTAAAGGCAGCGAGTTTCAAATTAGAATCATGCCTTGGTCCAAGTGTCCGGGTTTGATCATGAATTTCGCAATCCCAGAACTAAGGGTTAGTAACCGAGGAAGAAGGCACCAAGAGAAATTAATCGAGGGCTCAACACAACACTGTTGTAACTCCTATGTATTTATATAGGAGTTACGACAGTGTTGCGTTGAGCCCTCATAATAAGGGTTGAAAACTAGTTTCGCAATCTATGAAAAATAAGCTTGATTTTCCAATTGGCATGAATACTTACGATCATAGTTAGGCGGAAATTTACACTTCATCAGACATGCTATCTGTACACAGAATGGACTTTTCACATCTAAAAAAGAATTCATAGCAACGAAAAAGTTAGAATAGTTCAAAAACAATTCATCAGATAAACAATTCATGTGACCTTTAATACAGTTTTCTTCATACATGACTCAACTTGTGCAGGTAAACCAAAGCATTCTTCAATCTTAAGAAATTCCCAAAACATCATATTCATAAATGTAATTGTTTCATCTTTTCATTCTTCTATTGATCAATTCTTGTACTTAGTTGCAACAATAATTGAAAGCTTTCCATTTGGATAGAAATACATTTTGTGAACATGTTATTTGCTTAAAATGTATTTACTCTTCTTCAGACTTTGTATTCAGTTCATTTAAGAATTAATAAGACTAATTTATATCTATTTATTCATATTTTTTGGAAAATTTAGATTGTAAACCTTCCAATGGTGTATTATTTTATAAAATTGAACAATAAACCATGTCAGATGGAGTCAATGGATTGTTTAAAAATCAACATTTTCTATCAATGCTTAGCATAGCACAATGACTTTACCCATAATTCAGGTTAGGTAACTCTTTGTTTCATGCCATAAGCTTCTGATATCTAAGTTGTATGGAGTTGAAACTGTATTATTGTACAAAGTAGCATACAGATTAATAGACAATTATACAACACAAGCTTTGAACTTAAATGGTCCAGTGCAAGGGTCAATAAATCAAGATAAACTCCTTATATGCATAGTTAATGATATATCAGTCGAAAGCAGGTAAAAGCGTCCCAAATTGGCCCCAAAACACCCCAAATTGATCAAAAGTTTAATCACGTACATGTCCATGATTTAATGTTTGAAGAAAAAATGTCACAATGAGTAATGGTAGGTCTTATAGGAATATAGTATGATACTGTTTAGCATCCTGTGGTAGTAAACTGTTTTCCATAGACAGCCAAGCACAAGGACAATTCACTACAATATATCTCGATAACTTTGTCCGGATGAGTTTATCCGAACAATATTCCAGTCAAACAAAAACTCCGTATACACATACCAAGACAGTATCAATGGAAAGTTTGAACTGTTATATTTACAGAACATAAAGAACTTTAAAAAACCGAAGAATTACATACCTAAAAGATGCAAACTTTTGTTAAAAGCTTGCATATTTAGATCGTCTCATGAAACACGACCTTGTTTTGTTGTTGTTGTCGTTAGTGTCTGTTCGTTCCCAAAGTAATTCAACTTCTTGAGTTTCGCCCATTAACATTATGGTTATGATATATAAGGTTTAAACATACCAATCTTCATTTTATAATACTAATGATAATGATTACTCATTTTGAAGCAATTTAAACAAAACCGACTGTTCGTACGTTCAAATTAACAGGCAGCATTAATAATATTAGATCCGTGGTTGAATACAAAGAAAATTCAACCTAGAAAATGTTGTAAAATGTTTCGCTGTATAAACAACCGAGTTTGTTTCAATCGAATATTAAAAGGAATTACCATATCAAAAAGAAACAAATACTCGTTAAATTGGCAATGGACTGAACTGGGGGAGAGAAGAACACGAATATTGTATCAAGTCAATGAACTGCACTCTGGGAAATGGGAACTCAACACACATCTAAAAACATAAATGGAAATAATAATCACATGGCGATTCGAACTGTCATTAAAAAATCTGGGGATTTAATTAAATAGCCTTTACAGCTAGCTAACTTCACACTTAATCGCTATACAGTCATTAAGTTCCAACATATAGCTGTACATGTACACCTATTTGATTAATTTTGCAGTGACTAATCCGTAAGAACTATCAACCGTTACTCTTCTCAAAATAATGTTAACAGGTAAAAAGACATTTACATACACTAGACAGTGTATCATCACAAAAGAATCACAAGCAAATATCAACATACGAGACCTGGGACCAATATACACATTTCAGTGAGACTAACTATGCACCATGAGAGGAGTTTTATACGGTTATATATTTGTATATACTTGTAAGTATCACAATCATACTTGAATACACTAATATATATTGGTCCCTGACGAGACATTTGGGCTGGAGGTGCAAGGGCAAACGTCTATGCGGAATGGGGAAGTAAGTATTACATCAAGTCCAGAAACTGCACCCGGAGAGAGGGGAGCGTTCATCTAAAAACATAAAAAAAACAATAACAATCATATAGTGATTTACAGCCGTAGAACTGTCAGCAAAATACTTAGTACATGTTTACATAAGAGACTTGAGTTGCCAGACCGAAAGAGGCTCTTTTTGTCCAGCGTAACTGGTGACATCTTGCAAAGCTAAAATGCGATACCTATATACACAGACATAATTAAGGAATGTGAGTGTACAACATACATCTTATTTGTTTCAGTCAATATCACGAATAATAAGATGACTTACTTCTACTTGTAAACCGTCTGATAATGAGGTTTCTGATAATGACTGTAATGTGAATATCCGGGCGACAACATTATCGTGCACATAACCTTCAAAGGTACGTTTAACCACGGATCTATTATGATGTAGCTAATAACTAAGAACGAGTTTGGGGTCAATGAGGTGATGCCTATTGGTGATGGACCCACTGTCCCCAGAAGCTCCTGGATATTAGCCTCGTTTATGTAGTAAACATAATTAAGTAGGCATATTTGCTTTAATGTTAAACATGCACTGTCCTTTTAGTCAAGTATTATTCCTGTACTTATCATGTATGAAAATGACTCGCACTTGTACAAGTGCTAGATTATGTACAAGGCGTCGGGTGAATAATGTATTTCTACTTTTGAACACAATGTACTCGCAAGTTACTAAAACATGGTGTTTGATCAGTGGCCACGAGATCGCGAGTTTGACTAAACAGCGAGCTGGTTATACATGGACTTATCAAAATACCATTTAAAATCATAGACCTTCATGGTACAACGAGAAAATCGCGACGTACTGCTAACTCGTATGCGATTAAAATATACATGATTAAGAATGTACTTTTCTAGTCATAATACATTTGTACTACAATTAGCAACGACCACGATAAGCAACACACCTGCGATAGTCCCTATTAAGTCAGTTAAATGAATCTTAGTCCAATACTAATATGAGACGATCACAAGTGTTTCTAAATGCGACATTTCGTTCTAATACACATTGTTACTTGAAACGATCGTATCGAATTATTTAATAGAGTATAGATATACACAGTCGCCGCGGTGTCCTACTTAGAATAACGTCTACTACAGTTTTATAAGATTGTTACAAGATTTACAGCAAGTATATCTTAAATGTACTTGATAGGAGAATATTAATAATTTTCAATTATTATTTTTGTTTTCATAGTGTTAAACAGTGGGAGAGAATGTTATTAAATGCAGTATCGTGATAGATGGCAATGATAATTATACACAGAGAACAACAACCATAACTCCATCGTAAACATGTTTACTCCTATTTGTACTTAAAGCATACTTTTGATCGGACACTATCTTTGCAACTTGAAGGGAGATTTAAAATATCTGACCTGCAGAGAAACGTGGTACTTTTGTCCGGACAATGACTTTGAAACTATTCAATGTGATTTTCAAGAACCTTTATTTGATAATTTAGTGTCTAGCGAACGAGGGTAGTACAAAATGTACAAATATACAAGAATTGTTGAAATGAATACTGCAGTCGAACAAGAAATGCCACGTACAAAATGCACGGCCACACCAAAACCAAAAGTAGGCAAAAATATACACACACATGATAACAATTACAATAACCAGACTTCTTTCTTCCATTGGATGTATATGGAGTATTAAACCAGTCCTGTTTTCAAACAAGCAAAGAAAGACATGTGATAACCAACTGTAAAGGGGTTGACCACCCAGCATGTACATTGTGTGTCGTAGTATAGCAGGACCATAACCTTTCTTAATATTTGTTGACGAGTTCAATGACCAAAGTCTGGAAACAGGAGGGTCCAAGGATATCACGAACTTTGTAATTCACATTAATGAACGTAACATTGAGGATGAGAGGCATATTTCGACAGTTTGGAACATGTTTCACGGTGTTTATTATTTCTATTGACTTGTTTTGGGAACCATTTAGTTATTCAACGATGGCGAATACAATGTTCATCTACAGATGTACAAGTTATTGCAACATGCATACATTATGAAATGCGAACCACGTCAGATGAGGATAATTCATAATTTATCCAACTCGAAATTATCTCTTTTATCATAGATTTTGGAAACAACTTTATTACAGGTGATTGACTTCAAACAGATACGGAATCGTCTGACAAATTGACTTTATTTAACTTCAGTTCTTAGGATTGAAGGTTGTCAAAATAAACATATAGAAAGGTTTATAGATAGAGAGATACATTGTAGAAAAAACTACCTTTGTATAAATGTACGAAACACGACAGTAAAAAGAGACATACATGATATAATATAACACAAGTATGATAAACTGTTCTACATCTATATGTTATCGTCAACACAGTTCCATGTCTACTATAGATATATACACAAAGGTTAACACAAAAAGAGATTGGAAAACTTTTATTTCCATTGTGGTCCTTGTACAAAACATTTTGACATATGAAGGCACATTATAAATATCCTTTGAGTAATTTATCGTAGATAATTGCCGATTAGTCCTTGAGTAGAAAATAGAATGCAGCGTATAACTGAAATATCACAAACTTGAATTATGCATCATAGTTATTACAGAACTAAATTAAGATCAGCTTTATTGTTTCACATATCTCTATGCTTGGCGTACATTACCTCAACATTTAATTAAACAGACATTTCAAGATTTCAAGTGAGGTTAATATTAAACACAACTATGACATAGAAAGCATAACTAAACACTAAGTTAAACAGTGAAATAAAAATGGCCTTAGTCCAACAAGTACTTTTTTGCACTGGGCTTGAAACCATGTAATGACTAAATGTCCCTTAGACACTATAGTCATCTATTCCACAATGAACAATCACGATAGGAGAATGACAATTTATCAAAGTTTTTGACATTAGTAACAGAGAAAAGACCACAATCAGAGAATTCTGTACAAGTAGCATTATCATTAGAAGGGAGGGTGACGACTCTGAACCTAGTACTCTATTTCTGAGCATATTTAGCAGGAGTGAATGTTAATTCATATACGAATGACGGTGTTAGATAAATATATTGAACATGACATATAGAGTTAAAAGGTCAACTCTACTTGCCACAGATAACCAGTTAAGACTAGAAAAGCTCTTTACCAACTGGAGCACTGGAATCTAGATTCATGAAGAATCGAACAAGTTAATTATGGAAGACTTGCATTTTGTTCCTAAGTTGCCGAGTAGCAGTATCAAACCAGACAGTTAAAACATTACGATTAAGTTGTTACAGTGGACGCCACTCACAGAACCCCAGGGAAACAACAATCTACAAAACATCAGGGACTCAGGAGGTGCAGGGGTAAAATGTATGAGAATATGGGAGCAAAGAATGGTCTAGCCGACCATCTCGTTTTCTGTACAAAAACTTTAATCTATTTATTATCTACTTTTACGATAATTATCCAGATAAACCGCTATGTCATTAAAGGCACTTGTAACATATGCCTGTATATCTGGTTTAAGCCTCAGAAAATGCCTCGTAACGCCACATGAATAGATCTGCAAATTGTGTTGACTAAGTTGGGTTAGGAGTATCCAATAATATCAATAATGTCGACATCAGGCACTCCCATATTGCTAAAAAATTGTGTTATAGAAAAGTAAGTGCTTCACAAACATCAGAATTTGTTGTGGTTAAATTCGGGAAGAATGAAGAAAACAACAGTTCCTATTTCTCTTTCAAAATCTAAATAATGAATGAAAAGATAGAGCGGCAGGAAATCCCATACATGAAATTTGACATATATAAATGTTGTTTGGTTATATAGTGTAGTATTATCTCATAACGAATTGAAATCGGTATGCACTCAAGTGAATTTCCCAACAATTACTGGTGTATTCGAACCTAAGAAAATTGGTTCCTATTTCATAGCATGCGTGAAAGACACGACTATTAATTAGAGTAACTATTTCCTCGCCATTAATCGCTAATTGTATGATATATCATGTCATTATCAGGTCTCCCTATCCACTCTGTATTGTTACGACGGGAAAAAGACACAGCTGATGACTACGTATTTTCCGCCGTTTATTAAATTCCTCTACAAATTGTGTGCAACGTTATGTTGTAAAACACGTTATACGTAGAACTGAGATCAAAAAATTCAAAAAGATTTCCGAAACACATTCTATACGTTAAAAAGCACAATTTTGTCTCCCTCTTGTTTTTGCCTTCGGCGTATGTCCGTCCGTCCGTCCGTCCGTTGGCTTTTGGAACACCAGTGACTGTTGGCTTTTGGAACACCAGTGACTGTTGGCTTTTGGAGCACCAGTGACTGTTGGCTTTGGAACACCAGTGACTGTTGGCTTTGGAACACCAGTGACTGTTGGCTTTGGAACACCAGTGACTGTTGGCTTTGGAACACCAGTGACTGTTGGCTTTGGAACACCAGTGACTGTTGGCTTTTAGAGCACCAGTGACTGTTGGCTTTGGAACACCTGTGACATTTGGCTTTTGGAACACCAGTGACTGTTGGCTTTTGGAACACCAGTGACTGTTGGCTTTTGGAACACCAGTGACTGTCGGCCTTTGGAACACCAGTGACTGTTGGCTTTTGGAACACCAGTGACTGTTGGCTTTTGGAACACCAGTGACTATTGGCTTTTGGAACACCAGTTACAGGAGGCTTTTGGAACATCTTAATTAACTCTATATTAGACAATGTTGTATATTTAATTTAATCGACAGCAAAATTACTTGTCAATTGTTCAATTATACATATACACTCTATTTTAGACAAATGCGGGCCTAGTTATGGTTAAATCGGCTTAACCAAGATTCAACGAAATTGATTCACAATATTGATCAATTATTATAGAATCAGTCATTAAAATCGGGAATGAATGTATATGAATTATTTAATTGTCTTAACCTCAACAGGGAGAGTATATATGTTCCACACAATTAAAAATGCGAAATGGTTAATTGATTAGTTATAGCGCTCAAGAGTGAGGTTAACTAGCTGCTAAATCTCCTAATGTTTTGTTTCCCTGGGGTGTGTGTGGAAGGGGGGCATTGTTTTATGTATGTGGAGTTCCCTTTTACAACTAATTCCCCTATCCAATTGAAATGACCTAACTACTAAATTCAGTCTATAAGGGTTGCTTGTGTCGTTAACTCTATAATTTTGTTTGCAAATGAACTATCGAGTGACGGTTAGTATTCTATATATCGGATTAAGTGCCCTAATACTACTTAGGCAATTTTACTTGGATCATATAAGTGAATATTATTGTTAATTACTATTATAAAAATAGCAAATTTAAACGAGTAAGAATGATTGATCATAAACCAGATTGGTCCGATAGTACCAATGTCGTCTAGTCACAATTTTCGGATGATTTATGACAATGTTTAAAATTTGTAAATTTTTAGATGACAGCTGATTAAATCCAGTGAAAAGATAAAGAGATAATTGATGAATTTCATCCACAATCAAGTCAACCACTTACTCCCCCAAACGGAATTAGACTAGACTCCTAATCATAATTGTTGTCTCATATTTCTTCGATGGGACGCAAATGCAACTTATTCCTAGTGAGAATCCTGTCTCCTTTGTTGACGTTGCATACCAAGATGCCTGGTATACCCGGTTTACTACGTCTGCACAGACAACTAACGGAAAATAAATAATTACTGGAAGAATCTGTGATAAAATGTGACTTGATTCGAGATGTTGTAATTCAGGGAGACAATGGTTTAATCTGATTATCGGAACAAAAACCAACTTTGGATTCGTGGAAGAGTATTTTTGAGAAGAAATTGTACTGTATTTGTACTAATGTATATGTTATTCATTTCTATAAATTTGTTGATAGTACAAATTAAACTACAATGGAATGTAAATAATTTTGTTATTATATCTTATTATTGCATTATTATTTGATATCAAGAAAGTTGAAGCAAAATGTTATGTCAGCCTGAGTTAATAAAGGAAAGTATAAATATTTACTACTTGTTTTGCTAGAGAATCATTTAGAACAAGAAAGCATGCAGACACTGTACATCAATTAAACATAGTATTAGTACTGTCTACACTGCTCGAACAAGTTTATACACTGCATGAATGGGAGTCTTGATGCCGAAAGAATTAACGGCGTAAACTTTGCATTGTATACAACAATAACACATAAAATCGCCATTCTTTTCAATACTATTACAGCAACACCACATGTGGTATTTGAGTAAACATATTCAGATTCAGGATGAAAAATACATAAAATTGGAAATATAGGTATCATATGTTGAAAAATGCAGAAGGTATGTGAGAGAATTCGAGTGAAAGTAGCCAGCTTTTCATGAATAGGTGTGGGTGTATCAAAGAAAACTAGATAAACATGTATACACATAAATGAAAAATCAATATATAGTTCACATATATCAGGATAAATTAAGAAATTATATACTAGAAGTATACAATAATTGATCACTGTGAATAAATAAACCCACATATCCATGACCCGAACCAGTAACCTTAGCTATCCTAAATTGCAGTGTGAATGCTTACCTCATTGAGCTACTGATGCACATACAGATACATATGTGATTACTTGTTCACGTGTTGGTAACCTTATATGGTACAAGCGCTTATTGACCGAGATTATAAATCAGCACCCCTTTCTATTATCCGTCGCCGAAACAAAGGTTTTAGGCGGGAGATATTGTTTTGGCGTTGTCCATCCGTCCTTCCGTACGTCACAGTTTTTTCCGTCCGCAGCGACATGTTGTTACTGTTTGGACAGATCTCATTGAAACTTTCTATGAATAAGTAAATAGGTATGGGAGTGATGCAAAGCCAAAGTCCAGTCACAATCCACCTATGTACGGCAGAGTTATGGCCCTTTGTTACTTCCCATTTACGTGTAGTTGCCAAAAGTATTATTTGTTAATCCCTTTTAACCCTTATTAAAACTAGTTCATGGTTTTACATGTATAATTAGTTCACTACGAAAGTCCACGCTCCTATATTGAAAGTCATAAATAGTGTTATATTACAGCATAATAAAACATATTGTTATTTTACAATTGTTAAGTAACAATATGTTTTATTTTTGAGGACTGAATCATTCATTGATATAATTATATTACTGGACTATATTCCATCTGGAACGGGTGAGGTTACTTGAGTTCACCATGTTAATGCCTATGGAGTTATGTAACAACCAGGCTGCTACACTAGTTTGTTTCACTCCCTACTCCCTGCTTTGGAAGCGCCTCTGAGGACCTTCAGTCCTTTGATTAGAACATTAGCGATTCGTTGCAAGCGGCTCGCTGAATGGTTGTGGATGCATGTCGTTTCGCCTGTCTAAAAATACAAAAAAATAGTCGTGCGGAAGTTATAAAGCAGATGGTGATTATGAAGGTATTGGAATAAGCGCCCAATGCTAAAGGCGAGTATGAAACAACAATTCCCGCAGGCGCTTTTAGTGCTTTGATTTTTCTTTCGTATCTCATACATAATTATACATGTGCTACAAATGTATCCATATGCCTCATATTAGCCGCGCTTTAAAATGTTTTATATACCTTTGTGTCTGTATATGCATTACTTGCACTTATTCTCAGCTGTTCCGTTAGTTGTCTGTGCACAGTGTAATTTGATTTTCTATTTGTACTCGTGATGTTACAAGCCCATGTGAAATAATCAGTGTTTAGAGAAGCACATTTTCGCACTTCAGGGTGCGTTTTTGCAGTACTAGAGACTTCGACGCCAACTGTAAATTGCACAAATGTGTAACATGTACTCGCGACATGTTGTAAATATTCCATAGGACTTCTTCACGTGTGTGAAGACTTCGCGTCTAGTCCTCACACGTCAAGTCAAAATTTATTTATTGTCGGATAGTTACATGAAAATATAACATAAGCCATGTATGGCTATTTGACGACATAACACGATACGTGTGACATTTATAGTTCAAAAGAAGACGACTGTTTAGTTGCTCGGGTTACATGAATAGTCCACAGAACTTGTTAAGAAAGGTAACACGAATCTGCTTGCGAATCATTATAAAGTATAATTTGTTACATTAGTTTTAGCGCCCAGATTCACAACCTTAGGTGTCCTTTATTACCAAACAGTTTGTCACGGCGGTTATTAAGATGAATATATCGGGTGAGACATGATCAGGTATGAAGAGCTATATCATATGCTTCATCTACTACAATATGTAATAAAAAATGGCAGATTCGATAAATTAGCAGTTTGTTTTAGCAGGGAATGAAACTATAAAAATATACGACAGTCTGATTGTAAAAGAAACAAATCTGAAGATGTCAAAAATCCCCGGCAATTATGTTTAAACATAAAGACATTTGCTCATATAGCCCATAAGCATGTACCAGGTAGCCAATGACCATGTTCAACAACTGAATTTGTTTTATCTAGTCGTTTACTTGTACTTTGTGGTGTTTTTGTCATAAGCAGAATCTTACAATGCCTCGTATTTATCGTTTAAGAAGACTCGTTTAATATATTTAATATGAAATTACCACTCATGTAAGATACTCTATACACTGAACAACATTTCTAATTGGTCACTAGCGTTTTTAAATGATATTTTCCTAGCCGTGAATTAAAATCAAACAACGGAAGAACAATAGTAAACGTAATTTCTTTGTTCAACTTTTCTGAAATAATTAATCCACTTGGACCCCGAGATGAAATTTACGACCGAACAACAACAACAACCCTACAATTGAAAGTCATGAATCAGTAATATATGGTATGTTATCTTCAATAAAACCGAAGTGACCAATTAGAAATTTTGCTCAGTGTATACCTTATATACAGTAAAACCTGCATTAAGGCCACCTCGATAACAAGACCATCTCAATAATAACACCAACAATCTCACGTCCATTTTCACTGTTTTGCTATTTATTCAACCTTGATATTCAAATCACCTCATTTAGAAGACCAGCTTTCAAGGGTCCAAATAGTGGTCTTATATTGAGGTATTACTGTATACTGCACTGGTTTATTGAAGTGTTAAAGAAGTTCTCTCTCTGTTTTTATACCGTTTCTCATCATCCAATGGAAACCATGAGAACAAATATTGTCCAGTATGTACAGTAAAACCTCGATAATACGACCAACCTTTGGACCCTTGAAAACAGGTCTTATTATCGAGGTGGTCTTAATATGGAGGTTGAATACAGATGAAAACAGTGAACATTAAATTGTTCTTAATTTGGAGGTGGTCTTATTATTGAGGTGGTCTTTAAGTGGGTTTTTACAGTATATTTTGAAGAGGTTATTGTTTCTGATGTGTACAACATGTCTCTCGACTATTCATCTAGAGGTCATTGGTTCAGAGCGAGACGTAAATTTGACTAAAGGTCGCTTGTCCTCAGCCTCTGAACACATTGCATGGGGATGGTGTCAGTTGCTTGTGGAGGAGGAGACTAGTACTGGTTGGTATTTTTTATAACACAGAAGCACGCTTTATGTAACTGATCGCCGTAACGATTTGACTAAAGGTCGCTTGTCCTCGGCCTCTTAACTCATTGTATGGGGATGTTGTCAATTGCTTGTGGAGAGCAGGCTAGTACTGGTTGGTAATTTTTATAACCCAGAAGCACTGTTTATGTAACTGATTGCCGTATATAACTGAACTACTATTGTATTGCATCAAACAAAAACTCACCTAGCCATGTATAACGTCTTGATCATAGAACGATCATCATCGCATTGACGGTTAAATGGTACTCATCTTTGCAATATATGAGCGCCGCTCTACGATTTCCAACCTCTTCGTTAAGTGACGTCATTTTCAGAAAACGTCACATGTGACGTCACCATGTACTGACAGTAAGCAACCCATATATGGCAATTTGAAAACGAAGTGACCATATGGAGTAAATATCGTTTCCTGCTTCCATAGTGTCGTCGATGTTGAATCGATAGTAGTGGGTGACCTTTTTGCTTACGAAATGTAACTGTAAGACCAGCTATATATATTAAACTGAGTGCTTGTATTTTCGCGGTACTAACGAAATAACGTTCCTTCGATTCTCTTGTGTTCAGATTTTTCTTCCAAATCTATTACCGGTAATTAATGCTGACAATACCATTTCTTTTCCCTATTTTCCTATTATGCCATATTTTTCAATGTTGGTATTGTTGTCACAAAACCCAAATACCGCGAAACCAGAAGTAATGGGGAAATAGCAGCAAACAGTATAGTTGATGTAAGACTATTGGCATAAAGAAGGCGACACAGGCTGCACCTTCATTGTAGCACTACGGTAAACAGAATGGTCAATACTTGTTTAGATTAAGGATGGTGATTCACATGAAAACAAAATGTACAGTTTAGCCAAATCAACATCGATACAGTAAAATCCCGTACGTTGTAAGGATCTACTCGCTTGTGCCTTGAATATTTCAGTGTTTTATATACTCGCCTTCACATGACATCTTAAGTTAAAATGACGACCTCGTCAGTCCCTCAATTACCGCAGTACAGTTTCCAATTAGATGGAAATTATCGAGGTGATTATTATAGACCGGCTTCATTTAATTGAGAGTTAGAAAGGTCTTCCGTTCTAAAGATAAGGCGTTTCATTTCCTAATCTCTTGAAATTGAGAAACGCTTGTCTGTTTAACGCTAGACTTCTCCAGCGAAGAGTTACACTTGACATGTTCTGTGCGTGTATTATTTATGTGTATTTCACTTTTCAGGGCAAAATGAATATTAATGTCTTATCAACATTTAAGTTAAATGTCTGCAGTAGTATATCTAAGCTTGGGAATTAAAGTAAGAAACATATTCTGTAGTTATCATTTGATCGTTTATGTAGCTTATTGTTGCTTCAGTTTGATAGAACTTAAAGAACCTATTACTGAAACATAATATATATAAACGGCGTTTAAAATGACACTGAAAACCGTAGCATTGCAAGATAGCTACATTGGTCAGATATTATTTTGACTATTCCTTAAACATGATTTTACTGTCTATACTTTTATATTATATCACAATGGTTGAGCTACCGCCTCACGGGTCACAGGCTCCATGCCCAGCTCTGACATACCTCCGCCTCGGGTGTGGGGGTCACGGGTTTCATCCCAGCTGCGACATACCGTCCGCCTCGGTGTTGGGGTCACGGGTTCGATCCCCTGTGTGACATACAAAAGTCTTTACGACTGGTACTGGTAGGTCCTTGCCTACCCACTGCATTATAAGAGCAGTGCTAGAGCTGGTTGGTCTGATGTCAGGTTAATGTGACTGGGTCAACAAGGACAGCTGGTAATATAAAGTGAGTACTCCTTTAACTACATTGTATTTTAATGCTTCATTGTTTACATTATATGTAGATACGAACAGTGAACAAAACTAAACCTGGGCTAAATAATATGTTGAGATACATTGTATTTCAGGAAACCAACACATTTCTTGCCAAAAGTAGTATATGGGTCGGTTTTGCGTCACGACTGCGCAAGCACTGCGGCCATCTTGGTTCAAGATGGTCGCCGTGCATGCGCAGTCGTGATGCAAAACCGACCCGTATACTACTGTTAACGAACGTGTCAAGGCGATAGTTCAATCCTCTTCAAATCGGAGATTTTTAGTTTTTGTCATGATTATTTTTTTACTGTGAACTTATATCGGCTGTTGGCGGATATAATATGTACTGAATGAATAGTGTTCATTGTCTGTATGTTGCAACACCTACTGACTATTTTTGATCTCGCATAAAATAATTCTTATCTGGCTGGGATACAAATGTAGTTGACGTAACATACAGTAAACCTCATTTAAAGACCATCTCAATAATAAGACAGCCTCATAATTAAGACCAGTTTTCAAGGGTCCCAAGAGTGGTTTTATAATTGAGGTATTTCTAATTATAACAAAAGGATAATAATTATTAGGATTATTTAATACAGAATTTCACAACGTGGATCCAGATTTTTCTGATGATGAACATTAAAGGTATGCAGAGTAAAATATGGAGCTTTAAAGAATCAACGACTACTCATATTGGGGAAAATTTATTTGATACTTGTAAGACTTTAAGAGAAATCATCTTTTATGAGCTTTACTAAGTATGTCATTACAACTAACGTTGATATCGAAACCAGGAGTACATGGTCGTTTTGTATCGTGAACTTTACTGTTTTACAGTTTTAACAAAACGAAATCAGAGAACAATGGTTATACCAATATTGATACGAATTGTCTGGCGTTGTTTTGTTTGTATCTAAACGTCTTGTCAAATCTTGCTGTCGAGATGCGTACTGCCGATTTTGTGCAAAGTTATTATTCTTGTTTGTTCTGTTTGTAATTGACTTCCAAAGCCATTGCTATGTACGTATGAGTAACGCAGAAAGTGTTAAACAGCTAATTATGTCGGCCATTATCCTTCAAAACAAACATTGGACAACTACCAGAAGTGACTGTCGTTAGTAAGTAAAGATGAAATTATTTTCGAAGATTCCCAAAATGTGTACTGCTCACACTGGCATGAAGTACCAATAGTTAGGCCACTATGATCAGCGATTGTCCATCGTATTTTTTCCTTCGTCAACAATTAATTCAAACGTGAAATTCCCTCCCAAACACTAAGAGTGATCATTAGATTGTTCTCTACCCAGTAGCTACACAGAACTGGATCAATTCTGAGTTCTGGTACCCATGGCAACGGGAAGCAAACACATTCTCCTGTTTACCCGGAGGTCAGAAATCGAAGTTTTCTAACACCCTGTCCCATGGTGGCTCTATATTCAAGTAGCTAAAATAAAGGTTTTCATTAAAACGCTGATTCAGAGGCCTCGATCGTTTTGAACTATGTTCTCTGTAACTAAACTTCCAATATCTTCTTTCAGTCAAAGTTACACGAATTTGAAGACATGCAAACTGATTACGTTCCCGTTAAGTTCGGACAAATACCATGTTCCCTTTCTCACGATCTTTTTGACTAATTTATTCATTAATAAGATGAGCAATATACCCGCTAAGTGCACATAGCGCCACCATGACCTTATTGTTTAAATTTTCCAGTAACAGATACACTGAATTTTCGATGCGCACTATTCAACACATCATATAATTAAGTGTTTGAAATCTTAATAGTTTCTCGTATTTTTCTTGACCTTAAACTATTTAGGCAGTTGCTGTTTGTCTTTGTTGGCATAACCCGGAAACAAAATGGCGGTATCTGTATGAAAACTAACACTTCGGTGAAGTTACAAGGTCTTTATAACTTATTTGAGGGATGTCTTGTAATAATTAGGCCACAGCGAAGAAAATAATAATCAAACTGTAACCTTCTTCGTGTCTCGGCTCAGTAACGCATTACCTTCATTTGCAAATAGTATGTGGCTACATAAAAGGTTAAAATGTTACTCGAACATAATTTGAATATCGTCAGATAAGTTATTACACTATATATATAAGCTATATGGACTGGTGCTAGAGAAAGAAAGAGACCCAGTTCAAAATATGTATTTGAGTTTCTTTTAGCAACAGTTAAAATTTTCCAATGCAAAATAAAATTAAAACAGTCTGAAAAAACAGGACTCGGCATAATGTTCATAAAAGAAGTCTCCTGATATAAACCGCTTTACATTTTCCAACTTGATAATTCCTGTATTAAAAATATATTCATATGTTTTGTTCCTTTGTTCGTCTGATTGTCTAAATATAGCAATGGCGTCCTCTACTTTGGATAGGTGATACATCAACACGACTTAGCTTGCCATGTCGTCATCGTCTTCGAAGAGAGAAGGGCACGTGTCTGGCAACTCATATGATAACTGAAAATGTAGAAAACAATATTCAAATAAATTATATGCTGAGGTGTCAGAAGCTGAGGTAAATTAATTATAAACAGGTCGCGTCTCATGAGACTATTCTAGAAACCATTTCCCCGAGATAATAACATAGGAACATTATACAAACCCAAAACCTAGGGACTTAGAAATCATTATAGTAGAGTATAATCAACAATTATAAAGTAATTAACGTCACTTAACTCGCATTAGATTTGGTAATGACAGAAAACTCCGTAAAATACATCAAACCCCGATAATGAAAGCTGCTAGTTCTGACAGAGATCAGTAAATCACTAATGAAATTTTATGTAGTGACCATCGAGTACCGCCCAAACGAAGCGGTATATTGAAACCAAGGGGAAATGAGAGAATTTGTAACACTTAAAAATCATAAAAGTCGCACGACATAAAGCTGTATAATCATAATTTTGAAGAAAAAATGATAGCAACTATGCAAAACTAACTTGATTATTTTAACCTGAATTTAAATGTTTTCATTCCTCATACTTAAAAAATAGCATGCATGATTTTTGTTAATTTTTTATTCTACTCACACACTCTGTATATTGTTCATTTTCTTTATATACAATTATAAGATAACTGACAACTTTGATATGTATAATTGTATTGTGTGATTGTGTGTTATTGATAACTTCATTGCTTTGTTAAGTACATTGAAATAAAAGTTATCTTTAAAAAAATCCTAATCACATAAAGTACATTAAATTCAAACATCAAACACTGCTTTATAATGGTGCGTTTTGTATCAATCTTGATTTACATGCTTGTAGTTTACGTGAAATGTGTACGCTATTTCTGGCAAAATCTAAATAAAGAAGTCGGGCAGAGAAAATGCCACGCACTAATTGAGCAGCCACCCAGAAATTACAAGCCTCGTCCAAGAGTAAATACACAATCCTACATGCCTCGCCAAAGAGTATATACACAAACCTACAGGCCTCGTCAAAGAGTTCATATTCAAAGCACCGGTTCCAACGCCAATTTAATTAATAAACATTTCCAATAAAAAATCTGAAAATAAACTTTTCGTAGCCATAGTTTCTGACAATTCACAAGATGAATATTGAACAACACACCTATTGACGTTTTGCAGCTCATATGAACTGCCTTCAAAACGCCATTAGAATCGATTTGGCAACCAAACATCAGTCCAATTGCATTTGCAAGATCTCATTACATTGTACTGGAACCGACATTAAGTCTTATTAAGAATGATAATCATATTGTAGGTTAGCAACCATCAAAAATGAGCAACGTAGATGTGTTAAACGGTTTAGGTAAATTGAGTTATCAAATATATACAAACTCCATGGCTTGTTTCGTCATGGGAATATTGGAAACACACAAATGTCTGTATGCGATTTAGTGAACATATACCGACAGTTGCCGTTGGCTTTTTAATACACATATGTTTGATATGAGAAATATATATCTCTAATTTCCAGTAAATGCGCTTGAATTGTTTACGAAAAAGAGACACTTTTTTGTTGTGCGCATAAGACGCTTCCTTAACTAATGACAGTTGTAATAAGCAATCCGAAATTTAAGATTACTTCCATTTTAGGACTTGTATCGCGTATATTTTGTTAAAATTAATGAACAATATGGAACTAATCCAACGGGTTCATCAGAAAAAGGTCCTTTATTATGTGACATTTGTATCATTTTTCGCCAACAAGTGGTTACTGAAATTGATGTTCTCCACCTACCATGTCTCAAACACCTATTTAGTGTGAAATACAAATGGAGAATATAATCCGCAGATATATGACAACAAATCGGTTATCAGAATATGTGCGAGACTTGGCAATTAGTTCCGTAAATTCATCTGGCATTACAATACACACTAAGGAATTGTCTCTCATATTTTCTCTATACTTTAGAGCTTATTTAGAACTTGTAAAAACTCGAATGTTATAAGCTAAATTCGGTACTTATAGCAATCCAGACTGTGTTGTTATCTCTGGGTCGCGAAGGTAAATCTACAAAAATATTCTTCCATCGTTGATTATATTCGGTGTACTATTATTTTATACCTTGGATTGACATAAGTGAAGCGATTTGTACAAAGTATCAGACTACAGTAAAACCTAAATGATAACACATCAAAATTAAGATCACAATTTTCAAGACCATTTTCACTGTTTTGCTCTTTATTCAACCTCAATATTAAGACCACCTCGATATTAAGAGCAGTTTTCAAGAGTCCCTATGATGGTCTTATTATTGAGGTTTTACTGTTTATACCTTCAAGCTTAAATGTCACAGGACCGAAAAAGACAAAGAACCCAATTCCCGAAAGGAAATTAAAATCACGTTAGAGAAAGGACAACCAGTTCCTGGCGCAGTAATACATCACTTGGTATGATATTTGTACATATACCTAATATCAATTATTCAGTATAAATTGTTCGGTATAACAATCGAGATGCCCACATGCTCTTGAGGGTGATACTGGATATTGCAAAATGATGTAAACTAATGTGATCCCAGGATTCATCCTATAAAACAAGAGCTTTGTATGTAATAGCGTAAGTATGTTTTTATACGTTGAATTACCAAATAGCCATTCCAACTTTGTCGCAAAAACACGGTTGATTAGACCGTTGTTTTTCCGTCGGTAAAAGATTTTGGTATACTTGTTTACAGAGGTAAAAGGGCTGGTCGCCTCAGGCCGTGGATTAAGGATACCAATGAGGGTGTTCACTGGAATAATTTAAAACAGATTAAATTAGACAGAACAATTCATATAAATGACAAAAGAAAAAGTAGACTTAAATTTTCAACTGTCAACACCAGATCTGTTCGAGGAAAATCGTCTGAACTATTACAACATATTTTAGAAGAGAACATTGACCTTTGTGTGATAACTGAAACTTGGCTTCAGACTGATGGTGATGATGTTGTTCGGGGAGAACTGACACAGGATGGTTATAGTCTTGATGATGTCCCTACACCTGAGCGAAAAGGTAGCGGAATAGCCCTCTTATATAGAAACAACTTAAAAGTTTCAAGAAATCCTTATGTTGAGTGGAAAATAAAAAGCAAAAACTTTGTTTTCCCTATAATTGGTATAAATCGACCGCCATACTCAGAAAGGCACCCTGTAACACAGGCAATGTTATGAAGGAATTCACAGATTCATTAGAGCAGCTTTCATCGAGACCTGAACCTATGGTGTTAATGGGCGATTTTAACCTCCATTTAGGCAATAAATCAAATTGCTATGCCAATCAATTCATGCAATGTCTTCACACATTCGGCTTTGTGCAGAGAGTTAAGAATCCTACGCGCATCAGTGGGCATATCTTGGCTTTGATCATTACTAGAAAAAGAGATGAATTATCAGATGTAACTGAAACCCTGTCTGGCTATTTTATTTCTGATCACTGCTTTGTTAGTTGTTGTGTAGAACAGTGTCGACCTCCCTTACTTGTCAAAACTGTCAGAAACAGAAACTGAAAATCTGTATCTAAAGAAACTTTTCAGAAAGATATCTCTGAATTAAACCTACTGATAGAAAGGTCTTCAAATGTAAATGATCTAGTTACAGACTTAATGACAAATTCTTCGTTGATAAAATTGCACAAAGTTGAGAAATGACTTAGATAATATAAGCATTGAATCATCACACGGTGAGTCAGTAACATTAAATGCGCCTTTGTTCAGCGCAACTTTGACTGAGTTTAAATCACTCTCTGAAAATGACGTCATTAGGCTAATTCAAAGTTCAAAGTCCACAACATGTGAACTAGATGTTGTTCCAACACCAAAGTTGAAAGATAATCTTCAACATTTTGCACCAGTTGTGATAGAAATTGTTAACAGATCACTATCATCCGGGGTGTTTCCAAAGGAGTGGAAAAGTGCTGTGATAAAACCTTTATTGAAGAAGAAAGGTCTCCCTCTAGAACTTCAAAACTATCGGCCTGTGTCAAACCTGTCCTTTTTATCAAAAATCCTTGAGAAAGCTGACTTACAACAAATTACACAGCATATTGAACAGTCTTATTCCATCATATCAAAGTGCATACCGAAAAGGCCATGGTGTAGAAACAGCAGTGATTAAAATGTATAGCGATTAATTGGATGCTATTGCCAACAAGAAAGTTACGATCATTGTTATGATTGATCTCAGTGCAGCTTTTGATACAGTGGATATTCCAATTGTACTTCAAATTCTTCATGATGACTTTGGTATTAAGGACACCCCTTTGAACTGGGTAAAATCCTACTTGACTGAAAGGACAATGAAAGTTATTATTGAAAATGCATCTTCTCATACAGAACCGCTGAAATTCGGTGTACCCTAGGGCTCCTGTGCGGGTCCAGTCATTTTTACCATGTATATCGCTGCTCTGAACAGGGTTTGTTCAGAAATACCCAGCAGATCTTTATGGATATGCTGATGATCATAAAATTGCTTTCAGAATTCAAGCTGGAGATGCACAGAATGAGACAAATGTTCTTCAACAGCTAAATGATTGTCTTGATGATATCATCTTGTGGATGACAAAGTTCAAGTTGAAAATGAATAACTCGAAAACTGAAATTATCTTGTATGGAACTAAATATCAGTTAGCAGAACTTAAAATCTCAAGCGTAATTGTTGGTGGAAGTGTAGTAAAGTGTGTTGATCATGTGAGAGATATTGGTGTACATATACATATGCATATTAAAAAGAAATGTCAGATTGCGCATGTCCAGCTTAGAAATCTGAAAGACATTCGTAAACATCTCTCAAAAAAATCAACAGAGATAATGGTACACGGTCTTATTCACTCTCACATTGACTTTTACAATGGACTATTCACGGATATCCCTGCCTATCTGATTAACAGACTTCAGAAAGTTCAAAACCAAGCAGCACGAGTGGTTACCAATGCTCCATATGGTCATCCTACTACTGAAATTCGTAAATCTCTTCACTGGCTGTCTGTGAGGGCAAAACTTAGGTTTAAAATTCTTGTTATTGTATTTCGAATTGTGCAGGGAACAGCACCATCTTATTTTGGGTTTTTGTTCAACCGTGTTCAAAGAAAATACAGACTGAGATCTTCTGATGACATTCAATTTATTATTCCAAAGACCAGAACCAGAATCGCTGACAGATCAATAACTGTGGTTGGGCCAATATGGTGGAATGCTCTTCCTAGAGACCTAAAAATTATCAGAAATGAAATTACTTTTAGAAAGGAACTGAAAACATATTTGTTTAAAATGTTTTACGATTGAAGAGTTTGCATGTTTCCGTGTTTGTATATATATAGGATTTTCTAAATACCTCATGGACTGTGTGAAGCGCAATAGAATATTGAACAATCGTTTTTGCGCTATACAAATGTATTTGTATTTGATTCAGATCAAAATAATAAATGAAGTTTTTTGGGTGATAAGAAAAAAAGATGCAATACTAAAATCCTTTATCCGACGATAAATCAATTGGTGCCCCTTTATTTGCCATTTGATTGTGTTAAAACATGGACTTTTGGTATGGACATAGATATAATGATCCAGGCGCCAAGAACCCTCCAATAATCATTAGGAAAACTGAACTTATCGAAATAAATTATTTACGCCCTTAAATAGCAACCCACATGTTTACGCACACCGAGCTTTCCGTGCCATTTAGCTGGCTTATCGCAGTGGATCGTCTCCCTTGGAAATGGCCCTAAAATGGATATCGAGTTTCCAACTCTTTAAGTTTTGATCCATATATTTTATATTGGAAAATTATTTTCAAACGTAAATTTAAACACTTTATTTTATAACTAGAATATTTTAATAGTAATGACAGTATTCTTCAATTTTCTCTCTTTCATTTAGTGCACAAATATTTATTCTAACACAAAATCAAATTGAACATGGTTAATCGCCCCGACGACGCTAAGGATTTCTTGCGTGGAATCCTGCCTAATATGATGTTTCGTATCGGTATGTTATACGAACGTCAGTGAGGGCAACTGGTCAATTCGCCGTCACCATCTCAAGAGAGACATTATAAGGATTACTGCGATAGGAAGTAACATATTAGAAACCTTGCTAATGACACCAATATATTTGGATTCCAATATATAATTCCAAGTTAATTGATGTAGTGTATTTAGTTCAGATGGTTGTGGGACTTGACCGAGCGTTCTACCAGGTGTATGACTAAGCTGATAACAAATTATCGCTGTGTGTTTATTATTTCTCTTTTAGCGCCGCTGTACGATTTCCAACCTCTTCTTTAAGTGGTGTCATTTAAAGAAAACGCAACATGTGATGTCGCTATTTTTAGGCAGGAAACAATATTTACGCTCATTTATGCTTTTAGATGTATGGTCCCCTTTTCCAATATGCATTCCTTGACTTGATGTACTATTCATGTTCTTTGCTCCCCTTTTCGGCCTATGCTAACTGACAATCATGACTTGTTCCGTGATGTATTCAATCCGTTAAACTTTTCCCCCTTGTTTTCCCCTTAATTCTTCATAGTTGTTTTTGATGGTCGACCATACCCTTCCTTGCAGCCCTATTCCCAAACATGTTTACCCTTGCACCTCCTCAGTCCCTTGTATTTTGTAGACCGTTTCCATGGGGTCTGTGAGGGGAGGCATTGTCTTATGTATGTGGCATTCCCTGTGATAACGTAATCTCTCTTAGTGGTGTTCCCTGTAACAACTTACTTTCTCTTAGTGGCGTTCCCTGTCACAACTTACTTTCTCTTAGTGGTGTTCCCTGTCACAACTTACTCTCTCTTAGTGGCGTTTCCTGTCACAACTTACTCTCTCTTAGTGGCGTTCCCTGTCACAACTTACTCTCTCTTAGTGGCGTTCCCTGTCACAACTTACTCTCTCGTAGTGGTGTTCCCTGTCACAACTTACTTTCTCTTAGTGGTGTTCACTGTAACAACTTACTCTCTCGTAGTGGTGTTCCCTGTCACAACTTACTTTCTCTTAGTGGTGTTCACTGTAACAACTTACTCTCTCTTAGTGGCGTTCACTGTCACAACTTACTCTCTCTTAGTGGCGTTTCCTGTCACAACTTACTCTCTCTTAGTGGCGTTTCCTGTCACAACCTACTCTCTCTTAGTGGCGTTCACTGTCACAACTTACTCTCTCTTAGTGGCGTTCACTGTAACAACTTACTCTCTCTTAGTGGCGTTCCCTGTCACAACTTACTCTCTCTTAGTGGCGTTTCCTGTCACAACTTACTCTCTCTTAGTGGTGTTCCCTGTCACAACTTGTTCTCCCTTAGTGGCGTTATCCCCTTTGGTGAACACACACCATACGAACTTTGATATTGCCACGATATGTTATTAAACCCAGATTTAATGCTTTAATAAGTATGTGGCAGAAGTATGTCGTCTGTAGTCTATAATGATAATAATGTTTTCCATATCATCATTTTATACGCTGATTTCGATTTTGTCTTGGAATTCAAGTGTGGAATAACCATGACGATGTATTTACAAATTAGATAACTATCTGAAACCATCGAAGTTTTGGTCTCATTTACACTATCATGAATCCAATTCGGACCAAAGCCTTCGATTCTCGTATCAACTATAATTATTCCTGGAATAATACAATTAGAAATGAACATCCCTCGAAGTGTCTTGATTCTGGTAAGCTGCCATCAACAACATACGGTGTGTTTCTTATTTGCATGTGTTTAATGGCTTTTATAATATCCTACAATTGATCAACTTTCCCTAGCCTAATGTATCTATTAGAAATATATTCCCTTCGAAGTCATAAGGTGCAATTAATGGCATTATAAAATGTAAAAATAATTCGCACGACGTCCTTAGAGAGTAGTTCAGCTGAAACATACTTAATAACCACGGGTAATTAACATGTTATCAAAGAACCGGTATGAAATAAATTCTTTGAAGAAATTAAACTGCTTACATTTACTCGAGAGTCTGAAAATTATAACTGAATGAGTATGGAAATTAAATGCACATAAATTCAATTAATGTACAGCATGACCTGACATTTGCTCTTATTCTATAAAGCAAACCTGGTACACTGCGAATTTTCCTTTGTTAAAACCAAGTGCTGCGTTGGAATAATATTGGTTTGCAGTAATACACTCGGTATATTAAGATGATTAATAAAATCGCTTACAATGTATCTTCAAATAATTACTGCTTTGATTAGAAGTAGTTCCGTTCCGCAAATTCTCGATAGAAAGAATCGCCGATACTAGCAATACAAACTACGAAGATAAATACAACTTAGTTATTATCTTGTGAGAACTAAACAAGAATATATTTTACCTGTAGAGACATTGGTGATTAAAGAATATTAAAGCAAGACACACGGAAATAATACTCAATTAATAAAGAGGATAAATATATACAGATTATGTCGACAAATAGCCATACATGGCTTATGTCATATATTTGTGTAAACGTGTTTATTTATTATAGTGTCACCCCTATGTAAAGGGCCAGCCATTTCTGACTTATGAGACACATTTCTACTTTCTGAGCACATTTACTTCCCGATTCCTATCCTTTAATGCCAGGCACCAGACAGGTAGGCGCACGGTAAGCATTATTTAAGTAGCTGGCGGCTCACCAACCCGCCATATCAGAACGGACCCCTACCGGGTCGAACCTTCGACCTCCCGCTCCCAATGGCGGATGCATTTACCACTCGGCCAAGGGAGACGGTATCTGAGTATCTGACATTAAATAAATGTTGACATGCAATTAAACAATAACAAAAAATCACAGGGACAAGAGGTAAAACATTAAAATTGGTGACAATAAGAGTACCGCCTTGGAACGGGCAGTGGCAACACGACACAAACCATCCTTAATAGGAACCGTCGCTATGCATTACTGATTCCAAACATCTTGTTACATTATGATACGCAAAGACAAATCACGTAAAAAAACGGTTATCAAAAAACGGCTTTATTCGACAAATCAGAGGAATACACAGGGTTTTCTTTGATACCGCATATTTATTGATGTTTTAATTAAAATTATGCCTTTACATCTTAATTAACTCTATGACAATTGTGTTATTCTCATAGCTAATTGTATAGTACAAGTGCAACTCAATCCAACAGATCGTTCTACAATTATGTTGTTTCTTTTACATTTGTGTTATTTTATATTAAGAAATCATCCAAACTTTGTATATTTTATGGTACACTTATTCACCTTCATGGAATGATGTCACGGTAACCGATTTTAGTACGTTACCAAAATATTAACATTAATTGTATATCAACAATTGCAAAAGTATAACTCAAATTCGCTATTTTTTTCAATTATAGGGATGTTGTATACAACCTATTCATCTCTTCATATTTGAAAATATGATTTAAACAACCTACCCACCCTATGCCCAATATAATGGATATATCGATAATGAAAGCCTTGTCGAGATGGGTTTATACTGAGTGGGCATTCTACTATCAAAGCAGAATCACTGTTTGCTCTTACGACTGGAGGTCAGGCTATCTGCCAACCGCACAAACCCGGAATGATTTAATAAAATACTGGACATGACAACGCTGAACACAAGTTCTAACGAAACGTCTGTGCTTTTATTACAATTTGATTATCTGATGAAATCGTATCACGGATGTTTACGAGGTTTCTGGTCGTAAAGATCTATTCTCATTTGTCACATGTTTACCATCTGTAGTAAAAACTATCCTGAAGTTAAATAAGCATGTCTATCACATTAGTCATTGACGGCAATTGTGAACCAAAGACAGTGTTTGCACCGAGATAGTAAAAACCTAATTATTTGTGTTGAGTGTGCCACTTTTTTTGGAGGTTATCACTTGTGGCCATTATTTGGCAACAATTAATCTATTCCATCTATTACGACAAATATAAAAGTTTCTGAGACGAACCCTGTCCTCAAACGTTTCTTGTCAATGGAATTCTGTTTATGTTGTTTAGTCTTTTAGTTCAGAAGTAAACTCAGAAATACTAATACCGTTTTAACCAAAGATCTCTTTCAGACAATATTTATAACCGATGGTTTAGTATAGAAATCCTAGGAGAAATACAAAAGAACCTGGTGTGTTTTCATCAATAATGACTGAACATTTATAACTGTCACACGAGATGCTTTATGGGCCAAGATGTTAGTCTGACTAGAGCTGTAAATTTTAGCTTTGCCTAGAGGTATTTACAGAGATGTTAATTCACGTCCAATCGACTACACTCAATGCACGTTGAGTTCAAGGCAAGGTGAACCTATATGAAAAGGCAACATAATTCCAGCTGGAAATGTCACAAGTAAAGCGATCAGCAACGCCACAAACACAGGGAAGCATGCGAACGTACACGAGTACATACAAGAACTAATAGTTATTAAACTTGCAGGAAATGACACTTTTTATCATACAAGCACTCAAATAAGTCGCCCCCGCTGGATAATTCCCAAACACAAGTATGAGGCGGTAAACACAAAACAATGCATGTAGAGCATAACCATATCAGTTATTCTAAGGAATTCAGACCAGCGTTCGGAACCTACAAAATGTTACATCTGCATTTAATCATATTTCCTAAAGTAAATTGCGTGATGCGTTTAAGTACCTTGTGTATTATTTCATGAAATTTTGTAAACAGATAAATGCCTTTGCATTTGAAATATTCCTGCTTTTATATATTATATTCAAAAGATTTTAATTACATTTAGGTCTAAGAAAATAAGGATTTTCGGGTTTTGTTCACATCATTAATGTAAATGATTTGCATTTCTTACCTTACTCAATATCATTACATGTTCAATATTTGCCGCATCACTACCAAACAGGAATGTTTTACGAAGTTCTGTTTGTAATATTAACGAATACAACGTACCTTTACATCACGTTTGTCTTATTTTCTCTTCAGATTCCTTTAAAATATTGCACAATAATTAGTTTGCTACACTTTTTCCGGCAACATTGATGACTTGCATTAACTTTCTCTTGTAATATCAATCATATCACTGGTAATGTTGACCACGAATATTTCAAAACCACAATTATAGCGGTATTACATTTTTTATGTAATTAATGTTTGTAAAATATTATTTTACATATTGGGTAAGGAATGACATTCTGGGGACAAAAATGTTTTTATTACCTTGAATTTGACTTAATTTGAAATAAATACGACATTAAGCTCCCTAACCTCTTGGAAAATAGTTCAATGTTACTCAACTAAAGGCATAAACTTTTGAATGTGACGAACTCTGACATGAAAAGTTATATTGAACACTTCTTATCGATGTAATGAAAACTAGTTTCAGTTCCCGTTTGTTATCAACATGATGAAATAGAGGATCTATTTGTCAAATCCTTATTTTCGTTTTCATGTCTAAGATAGGCTACTTTCTGTTTCTAAACACAACTGAACGCCTGCTTGTAAAATGAAATGGATTTGAAGTTATTGATAACTACTCAGTGGCCATGCAAGAAGAGAAAAAAATGCCGCTTTAATCCGAACTCAAAGTACCGACAGAAAAATAGAGGGAGTGATTAGTTTGTCATGTATACGCCTATAATTGAGGTGTCATTTTATTCTTATTTTTGTAAATTCAAAGCTGATATTGTCTATCAAGATTGCATTGATTAATTAAATACAGCTAGATAGGTACACGACCTTGCCTGTTTCAGACACAAAGCCCTTGGAGAAGTAGAATATGCCCATACAATAAATGCCGGTATAAACTTGAGAAAACAGTACATCCAGATGTACTTATCTATCTTCTTGAATCAGAATAACATGCTATAATGTGTTCCCTTAAATATATTTAAATTAGAATATATATGTCAGGTCAAATATCTTGGCAATCGGATGAAAATAACGTCTTATTGTATTTTGAAAAAGGAAAAATAAATACTATGTGACGTCTCAACAAAAGAGCAACAACCTCTCCAAAACGCTAGAAATTATCCAATTGCAATTGTTTACTACTAACTTAACCTCTCTAGGGCAACAATCTCTCAACAACAGACGATATTTGCATTTCCCAATGGGCGAAGCTCTAGAGAGTTTGCGGTGTATGTAAGTCAGCTTGCTGTGCATTTAAGCGAAGTTTTTATCATGCGGGAGAAATCTTTACAAAACGTAACAAAAGACATTGACTATATCAATAAAACAACACTAATAATATTAAAGATAATGAAATAGTAATCCAAGTTCTTTCCAAGAGTAAAAATGCATTGAAAATTATACTCATACTATGAGTAAAACTATATCGACTTACTCTCGCGAGAGTTTTGTTCGCCTACCGATTCAACATTTCATTTACAAATTTAAATGACTTCATAAATCTACACGTTTTCTATTTTCCTTATGAACTTATAGATAAATGGCAATTTAGCAAGGCTGTGAGATAGTGGCGACACACTGCTTTGTTCCGAAATCAAACTGCAAATCATATAGCATGCACACTCTTGATACCAAAAAATGGCAGACATCATATTGTATATATTTTATTCATGTAAAATCACATATATGTCCGCCTGGTTTCATCATAATGGCATGCTTCCACGTTTCTTAGCAAACAATGCTTTGATTTGAACTAAATACACCAAATAAAAACCAAATAAAAAAGAAATAACATCACTAGATTGTCCAAGAAGACAATACGACTGTCGTATATTTTCATTACCTGCCAGGACTACCGAATCCAAGAAATAATTGGCCATAAAGACAAAGTAATGAATACAATATTCCCATCTCCATGAATAAGCTAAAAGATTTACCATATTTATATGATAAGGAACTATATGATGCTTTCCCGAACCATTTTTATGACAATAAAACTAAATGAAACTGCGGTACAGAATCTCCCATTTTTGTTTGCCATACGATATTATCTGGAATTTAAACTTGTACAATTGTTTCATGCAGAGACGTGAAGAGGGAGAATGAAACTGCAACGGTCGTTCAATCTCCTGTCTGGAAGTAACTGAAGATATTACCCCGCAAGTTGAGTACGCTAATGAAGGTTTCTCAGTTCACCATGCACTCTCTGTAGACAACTAAAATTTGGCATAACTTAAAGTTGTCTGAATATTAACTTCCATTTTGCACTTTTACAGGAAAACAAAATTGACAGAGAGAGGCGTCTTCATAGCAGAATATTTACATGAATTAAACAAGACCGATAAAAGGAAAAAAAAATTAAAACATAGGTTATAGTTCTCAAGTTGCAAATACCTGGTAACGTCATACACGTGAAATATGACAAAAGATAAATACTTTCAATTATTCCCATTTGTAAGAGCATGATTCAAATTCAGTAGATGCACATCTTTTAGAAATAAAGGCTGTTTACGCTAAACTAACAAAGATATAACGGAATTTTTTTTCCAACAATGCTTAATTTTAACATTCGGCGATTACTACGTTGATTTCTGTAGAAATCACGAACATAACTCTACATAAACGGGGGTTTCAACTCTCCATTGTTTAGATATTTTTCTAGTGTAGTTCTCAGTCCTGAAATATTTTGAAGTACAGTCGGACCTAGTTCATACGAATTTATCGGGTCCTAAATTTTATTTCAAATAATACATAGTTTCGAATAGCCCATTTCAATTCGACGTGCCTAAGATACATCGGGACCTGATAATTTGTTCGGGTGATACCAAGTAATCTGATAGAAGGTTGTCGAAAAAAAGACTTCCGAGTGTATATATGAATGCTATTTGAGTAATGTGTTCTGGCTAACTAATGATACAACCCTTCTCCTGTGTAGGCCGCCACTTCCCTTAGCTCGGTAGCTTTACCTACTGTGTGATATATTACATGAAACATTGAAATGTTCAACCTAATGAAATTATTATATTAAGTAGCATTAAATGAACTTTACATACACAGTAAAATCTCACCTAAAGACGTATATGAAACACTTAACGTTAAGAACATAGAACTTTCATAGAAATTTGTATTTATGGCCTTTTTGTGCTTTGTATTTGTGTGTGTTTTTGTTGGACAAACAATCTGAAAATATCTCGGGTATAGGCCTACCCCTCGATGCTTGCTATCTAAATGAAATGACGTTGGGTGATTCGTAAAAAAGTGCACTAAAGTCTCGATTGTCAGATTGTTATGGTTTTTATCAGAAAAATACTGTAACACATAAACGATTTTGTTGCGTGCGTGTTTTGTGTGAAAAAATGCGTCCAGATAAAAGTCAATTGCACAAAATTACTGAGGTCACCTTGACAGTATTGGAGTTTTTTCTTGTGAAAGCATTTTACTCAGAAATATGATATCCATAAAACAATTTAAATTGATCTTAATTTCATGTTTCATTTTTATATTAAAAACGATTATATTTATCCAAATTACTAAGCGTCAAAATCTATAAATCATAACACTACACCTTCCTACACAAGTACTTTAACAGCCAAGCCTACATGCACAATTTCATGAGGAAACCAACATTATATTTGGTGTTTTATTCCAATTTTGAAATTCCTCACCGTTTCCTAGAAACCAGTATTAAACACGTATCATGAAGCCGAACAGGAAATGACTCAAACGAAGTGCACATGCACTCCAAAGGTATGAGGAGACATGGGGATATATAAAGGAAACATAGGCTGTATCAGGGAACCCAACATTTCAAGGCAATGCCTCCCAGGGAAACATCAATATAGGAAACATAAGAAGTTGTCGAGTTGTAAAGGCAAGTGGGTGAACGTCGAGCATCTATTGAGCCACAAGAAGAGAGAAGTTTCATCTGACTGAGGAAATGTTAGGGCAGACATCCATGATGGGGAAGTAAGGAATACAAATAAACACCTACAAAGTCAGAAGGAGCACTAGACAAATACATAAATAACGGATGAGATTGGGAGTACCGCCTTGGAACGATTTGTGGCAAAAACACTACCTAGTTAAAATATATTTAGCACATTTAATAACATGCAGTGTGGGATTTCTAAATTTTCATTAAATGACTTTGATGATACAAGAAATGAATTTGACACGATATTATGCATGTGTACGCAACATGTATGCTAAATATTTCCATAAAAAATGCGTTTCAATAGTAATAAAATGAAATTTAAAAAATATGGTTGGTAAGAAATTGTGCGTTTTTAAATTTACTGAGTACATGTATTCTTTGGCACCGTTATTTTTCCTTATGGTCTGCCAGGCCATTCCTTGTGCCTCTGTTCCTTAACGTATGTATCCTTTTACCTCCTCAAGTGCCTTGAGTTTTATGGGTTGTTGTTTTCCCGGAGGTCTGCGTTGGGAGGCACTGTCTTATGTATATGGCGTTCACTGTCACTACTTATTCTCCCTCTTTTATTGTCGGACAATAACGCAAGTATCTACATCAGTAGTTGATTATTGTACTGCGTTCTGCTAATCTTTCTTATTGTTGCAACATGTTTTGTGCTGTTCGGGTGGTTGTTTATATTGCATGTGGCACGTCCTGCTCGAGTTCCTCATTCATATTTTTAGAAAGGTTTGTAGCTTCTGAATCACGACTTTCAACACGTTCGTCCTTGTTCTTTCACAAGTAATCGACAGATTTCTCTCATAATTTGTAGTTGGGATTTTTTTATAACTTTAGCGTTATAATCATTAATCAAACAATACACTAAACATGAATGTTTTCAAAGTCCTGATGTTAAAAAGAGGCAGTAAAGTGCTCTATAGACTGCTCTAATCAGGTTAGCCAGATTGATTGTAATATTGCGCTCTAAAAATTCATTTGTCACCAATGTCGCCAGACGCCATAAGTTAAAATTAATTAAATTTACCAGGAAATGTGTAGACTATTTATTTTTAGGAAAAAATACCAAAGACCGCAATCACTAAAGGTTAACTTGTCTTAAATTTGATTATTAAGACAAATGGTTGTGTGAAGCTTTTTTCCAGCCGACTATACGATGTACAAACTTCTATAACACAATTTTAATTATAGAACACAAAGTAAGTCCAGGATAATGCAGTCGTATAATACAATCGCGATACTAACAATTATATTAAGTCGAAAACATATTATTTCAAAGGTGTTTATGTCGCGCCACAGTTTTCATATGAATATTTGTGTTCTACACGAAACTAGGCTTTAATGAGAATTTGAGTATTGCTTTTTTGCCGTATATACAAGCCATGCTTAAACATCTCCCTAAAAGCAATACATTATGTCCAAGCAATAGATTGTCCATGTGTCCCATTTTCTATTGTAATTGTTTATGTATATTGACATGTTTTTTCGTGCTATCGGAGCACCTGCACGCTTTGTATGACTCATTCCTGCTCGACGATGAACCGTGTTATTTGTTTCCTTGTCTTCATCATTCTGGTATTATTGTCTGACCCCTCGCTGCGTGTGACCTTTGGCCGTTTGTAGGTTTTTGTGTTCTTCCCTGCGTGTGCCCTCTGGTCCGTTTGTTGTTTTTTTGTGTTTTCCCAGTTTGTGCCCTCTGGTCCGTTTGTAGGTTTTTGTGTTCTTCCCTGTATGTGCCTCCTGATCCGTGTGTGTGCCCTTCCCTTTGTGTGTGTGTGGCTCCTGAATTATTGGTTGGTTTTTGTGTCCTTCCCTGTATTAACCACATGATCCGCTTTTTGTGTCATTCCCTGTATGTACCTCCTGATTCGTTTGTTGGTCACTGTGTACTTCACTGTATGTGCCTCCTGATTCGTTTGTTGGTTACTGTGTACTTCACTGTATGTGCCTTCTGATTCGTTTGTTGGTTACTGTGTACTTCACTGTATGTGCCTCCTGATTCGTTTGTTGGTTACTGTGTACTTCACTGTATGTGCCTTCTGATTCGTTTGTTGGTCACTGTGTCCTTCACTGTATGTGCCTCCTGATTCGTTTGTTGGTTACTGTGTACTTCACTGTATGTGCCTCCTGATTCGTTTGTTGGTTACTGTGTACTTCACTGTATGTGCCTTCTGATTCGTTTGTTGGTTACTGTGTCCTTCCCTGTATGTGCCTCCTGATTCGTTTGTTGGTTACTGTGTACTTCACTGTATGTGCCTCCTGATTCGTTTGTTGGTTACTGTGTACTTCCCTGTATGTGCCTTCTGATTCGTTTGTTGGTTACTGTGTCATTCACTGTATGTGCGCCCTGATTCTTTGTTGGTCACTGTGTACTTCACTGTATGTGCCTTCTGATTCGTTTGTTGGTTACTGTGTCCTTCACTGTATGTGCGCCCTGATTCGTTTGTTGGTCACTGTGTACTTCACTGTATGTGCCTCCTGATTCGTTTGTTGGTTACTGTGTACTTCACTGTATGTGCCTTCTGATTCGTTTGTTGGTTACTGTGTACTTCACTGTATGTGCCTCCTGATTCGTTTGTTGGTTACTGTGTACTTCACTGTATGTGCCTTCTGATTCGTTTGTTGGTCACTGTGTCCTTCACTGTATGTGCCTCCTGATTCGTTTGTTGGTTACTGTGTACTTCACTGTATGTGCCTCCTGATTCGTTTGTTGGTTACTATGTCCTTCCCTGTATGTGCCTCCTGATTCGTTTGTTGGTTACGGTGTCCTTCCCTGTATGTGCCCCCTGATTCGTTTGTTGGTTACTGTGTACTTCACTGTATGTCCCTTCTGATTCGTTTGTTGGTTACTGTGTACTTCACTGTATGTGCCTCCTGATTCGTTTGTTGGTTAATGTGTACTTCACTGTATGTCCCTTCTGATTCGTTTGTTGGTTACTGTGTCCTTCCCTGTAAGTGCCTCCTGATTCGTTTGTTGGTTACTGTGTCCTTCCCTGTATGTGCGTCCTAATTCGTTTGTTGGTTACTTTGTCCTTCCCTGTATGTTGCCCCCTGATTCGTTTGTTGGTTACTGTGTACTTCACTGTATGTGCCTCCCGATTCATTTGTTGGTTACTGTGTCCTTCCCTGTATGTGCCTCCCGATTCGTTTGTTGGTTACGGTGTCCTTCCCTGTATGTGCCTCCCGATTCGTTTGTTGGTTACTGTGTACTTAACTGTATGTCCCTTCTGATTCGTTTGTTGGTTACGGTGTCCTTCCCTGTATGTGCCTCCCGATTCGTTTGTTGGTTACTGTGTACTTAACTGTATGTGCCTCCCGATTCGTTTGTTGGTTACTGTGTACTTAACTGTATGTGCTTCATTCATGTGTCTCGATTTGTGTGGGGAAAATCTGATGTGTGAGTGTGGCTCTCCCTTCTCCACGTTTTGTTTCACTTTTGTATGCACTATTATTTCACAATGTGAAGGTACCTTTATATCTCCACACGTACCAATAAACAGTTTTTTTTTCAATCTGTCTTGCAATAAATGGTAGACTGAATAAATAATGATCCCGTTTCATATTAGAGAAAACAACAACCACATATTATTTTACCGACTTGTGGGTAGACAAGAAGAGTGATGTTTTCTGTCGAAACGAAAATTTAATACCAACAGGAGTACTCAAGGTCAAGGACATATCAGTTCGGTGCTCCTAATTCGTTATTTTAGATGTTAGATTTTTAAGGTTATTTAATTGTTTCCTTCGTATGCTGAAAGCCCAATGGTGAGCCCGCATCTTATTTATGAGTTATACAAAACTTTCCGTTTTACTTATTAAAATTGAACTATACATCTGACGTTTGTCTCGAATCTCACACAACATGCGTGTCAATGGATGGTTCTTACTTGGCATAATTGCTTTGTTGTCTCTTGAACTAATCAAATACGCCCTTGATATTGTTATACAAAATTGAGGAAGAGAAGAGAAAGGTCACCGATTGCTGGAAGTATCTGTGAAGTATTTTGTGACTACATGTATTTAGATAAACCGGACGCACACTCGAGATTAACACCACAGAAAGACATTATAAGTCTTAATTTTTGATGAAGAACATCAGGCTGATTTTTCGTTGCGGTAATAGTCACCTCCTAAGGCGATATATCGATGCACCAGCCTCCCATCCACTTCATCGCTGATATTCGAGAATAGTGCAATCAGTAAGGTATATACGAAAGCCTAGTGGTGACATTTCGGCTACAAGAATTCTAAAATTCAACTTTATGAATTCACGATTTCATCTTCATGAACTCACGAATTCACCATTCCAACTTCACGAATTCTCGATTTCAACTAAATGAATTCATGATTTCAGCATAAGACACAATCTGAACTTCACGATTTGAATTTCAAAACCATATAAATCTGTGACATATACATTATCGAAAATCGTTTTATCTCGCCAAATGCAGATATGAAATCAAATAAAAACATATTCAATTTAAAGGTTAAGATTTGTTGTGCAACATAAAAAATGCCGAGATGTTACGATTGCTACGATCACTCAAGATCCAAAATGGATTTCGGTAAATTCAACGAAATTTAGTGGAATTCGATTATTAACTATCGAAAGGTTAACAAATCCACGTCAAAGTTACAAACGTTGTTCGGTTGAAGAGAAATTGTCTTGGTGGTTAACGTAAGATTCGATTGGTTTACACAACACAGACATGCAAAACACAAAACCATGTTAGTACGGCTGCGCCGAAACAATTGCCGATGGACTTTATGTAAGCATGTCCAAACCAGTGTATAAGCATCATACCTGTTTCCCCTGTTAGACCAACTAAGCATCAATAAATGCAAAAGAAATTAATACTAATAACCATATTCCTTTGTATAGAAACATATGTTTTTCATCGACAACTTATCAATTGGCATTTTTTTATATAATTAAGCAACTAAATAAAATTCTACTTATAGTGTTATGTATTGAGGGAAAAAGATTGCATTCAAAAGAAAGACGCTGATTGTTATCAAGTCAGATATTATTATATTTTGGGAATGCTAAGAATATTTTGATGTTGTGGTATCATTTAAGGTGTCTGAGTACTTGTCATCAACTGCATGTAATTCGTAATTTCTCATATCATTTTCATCTTAAGATACATTCTGTCTGAAAAATTGACTGAACAAAATATATGGAAGGCACTATTCACGGCCATGAATTGAACTTTAACCTTATGTATCAATAGTGTTGTGCAGGCGGATCGGAACCTGGTCCGTTCCGGAATGACTGGTCGTTAGCCTGACGGGATGTATTCGGTGCGCTCTTGTGTTGTTGCTTGTGAGACGCAAAGCAATGTTGATTGCATCGCAGAAGAAAGCAAGTACTAAATCGTGTGATATCCAGAGGTACAGACAACATCCAGAACTACAGAAGCTGGGGTGAGTCTTTTACCGAATTCTTAGTGAATTGTAAGATTCAACAATATGATTCATCACAGAAATGTTCAAGTATTTATGGTATAAAGGGAGGATTACTTTATTGTTCATTTTGGTTACTTGACTAATCTTACAAGAGACAGCAAAAAAGTGGATAGAATAAGCCGTTTTCAGTTTGTTAAAACCTGCACTGTGACCTTGACCTTATATAGACATGAACAACATTGTTGCATGCGGCACATCGTGTTATAATGGCCATCGTTTTGCCGACTTATTTTAAAATATCACATTATACAACAAGATTTGGACTGGACACGATTTGGGGAACATTTTCTCTGATACATTTGAGGATTCATTTCTCGGTGGTTTATGTACATGTTATTGCTTGCAGGAACACTGATTTGGTCAAATAACTGAAGCCGACGCTAGACTCAAACACAGCTGCAACATATCATTATCTCATAGCAGTGTCTAGTTTTCCTAGTTTTCTAAGAACAAAGTATTTATTGTCAGCAATAATATTTGATTACTCGAAAACCGAAAATAACCAGTGTTATGTAAATCCTATCGCATAGTTTCAGAACATATTTTAGACGTGTTCACCGGCTTAAGGTCGTCTGTGTATCGGAGACATTACGGTACCTACTAGTACAGTAATTTACAGTGAGATGAAGACTATTAACTATCAAAATAAACGACTGACAACTTTGCTGTAAGTCATTTGAATGACTTATTTCGTTATTTAATGCAACTCAATAACATGATACGAAGGATTATCGTAAGCTTGACATATCGTAATGTCGTAAACTTCATTTCCAAGTGCTCACTCAGACATTGAGCAGTATGGGAATTGTAATTGATGAAATGATCCGGATTAATCCTCTGATTACGATTTAAGTGCTACATAGTATTACTTTAAGCCCTTATTTTACATATATGCCCTTGAGGATAGATCTAGATTTTTAAAATATCGCGATATACGGGCAGAATACAGGCAAACATGCAGATTCGTCCAGCAGTGTCAGCTTCATAGCTGCACATAAGTCGGTGGTAACTTCAAGTTTGATATTTTAGTTCTAATTTGTGGATTAGTGTTTGCGAAACGGAGAAATTCACGAATTCGAGATTTGCGATCTCATATTTCAGGGCATATTGAAATTCTGGGAACTTTATTTCGAGATCTGCGATCTCATATTTTAGGGAATATTGAAATTCGGGGAATTTTATTTCGAGATTCGCGTTCTCATATTTTAGGGTATATTGAAATTCTAGGAACTTTATTTCAAGATTTCGTCTTTAGGGCATATTGAAATTCTGGGAATTTTATTTCGAGATTCGCGATCTCATATTTTGTGACATATTGAAATTCTAGGAACTTTATTTCGATATTCGCGATCTCATATTTTAGGGCATATAGAAATCCAGTGAATGCTGACGTCGAGAAACAAGAACTTGTGAAGCCGTGTATCTAATAGTATTACAAGTCACGATTTCTCCTCTCTTTTTTAAACTTATAAATAATTGTATTACAAATGTTGAAATATGACCTTTAAGTAGCAAAATCACAGAACCTAAGAAATAAGAAATACAGGAGTTACGACCGGTCAGTCATATAATTGACATCATATATCAACATGAAGGAATCAGATTTCACAAAAATACGAAAATTGAGATAATTATTAGGAATATATTAGTAGCCAGGCGTAATGAAGTACCGTGTTATATTAGATATTTAGGTCTGTATAGGTTTATCACGTAAAGGTACATTTGTTTTTGAACAAAACATCCTTATTCTAAAATCGCTGGTTATTGCCTTCATACAGATGTACTCTACAACACTGCATTGTTTCCCAAAACCACGAGTTTCAAATACTGACATACGGGCAGAGTTAGCGCTAACCGATTCGTTTATTGCAATTCAAAGTAACTTTTAAAAAGGTTACAATGCAATGTTTTAGAGAACGTCAGTATGAAGAAATTAACATGCCATTTTTCTCAAAATTATTACTTGCCTATTTTGATAAACATTTTGTATATAATTAAGTCAATACAATACAATGTATATGATACTTACATTAGCTGACTATACACTTTACATTTTAATACGACATTGACATTTGCGCACGGCCATATACGAGTAGGCCTACCTCCTAATTATTGTCCAATTATAATAAATTGGTTAATAAAGGCATCGATTTTTTCGCAGAAGTTAAGTTCGTGTTGTTTTTTAATTTGACAGTTGACTAATATAGCTGCAACGTACGCATTCGGAAAACCTCGGCCAAGTTCGTCAAGTGCCTCGGATGTTCGTTAGGCTCTACTTTCCGAAATACCATTCGAATATCATGAAAACAAAATGGCGGCGTGAACGCTGGAGTGCTGATGAATCTAATATTTAAGCTATATGAAGACTTACATATGTGAGTTTTTAACAACGATAATCCATCTCTTACGTGAATTTATCGAAGTTATTGAAATTATAAATCCGTTTTACGAGAACTATTTCTTGACAGCACAAAATGTTGAGTTTTGCCACATAGTGCTGCGCCTTACATACACTAGAGGGTGTTATTAGAATAACGAAGTGGTACGGAAATATCCGAGAGCTGACGAGAATGCAACGTACGAAAGACCGGTGGTGACATTCGCACTTCATCATTTCTCTTCTAGGAAAGTCACGATTTCAATATTTCTACCGTTTACGCGTTCGTGAATTCAAGATTTCTACCGTTTACGCGTTCGTGAATCCAAGATTTCTGCCGTTTACTCGTTCGTGAATTCAATATTTCTACCGTTTACGCGTTCGTGAATTCAAGATTTCTACCGTTTACGCGTTCGTGAATTCAATATTTCTTCTTTACGCGTTCGTGAGTTCAATGGTTCGTACCATCGTATTTAGTTATGCACTCTCCAAGCATCTATAACAGTTTAGTTTTAGGTTCAATGGCTGCCAATAAAAGAATTGGGTGCTGTTCGCTATATTAACATGACTTTGCTATTTGCATATCAGTGTTGTGTAAACCAATCAAATCTTACGTTAATTTCTCATCAACCCAACAACGTTTGTCACCTTGACGCGGATTGGTTAACGTTTCGGTAAAGGGTACGTTACATTACCACTGAATTTCGGTAAATTTACCGAAATCAATTTTGGATCTGGAGTGACCAGCAATCGTAATATCTGTTGCACACCTAATATTAACCTTCATATTGCGCCGACAATCTTTGTTCAAGATATTTCTTGTTAAGATTAACCTCGGATGCAGCTTGGAGGAAAAGTTGTCCCGAAATAGCTGCAGAAAGTGAATGTATGTAGTCTGTGTGGAAAGATGTTTACAATATTAGGAATACGATGCACGCAAAATATTCAGATAATGTTGAATTATGTTTCTCAGGTCAGATCGTTTAGGAAAACTGCATCATGTACCGAGATTTAGGTATATCCATACTGTACCTTCGATGTCTCTTTCCGAATGGTTACGGAAATTGCCGAGATGTTGCGATTGTGCAAACAAATAACTGAAAATACCATCCCTAGCGAAGTCAATATATTAGTACCAGACTCGTAAGGAGGTAACAATATAATGATTGCAGAAGAAATAAGAACATATTATCTCTAGTGAAGTCAAATAACTTCATCATATTTATCCCAACATCCCTGTTGTTATTATCTTTCACAGATAATCAAAAGCGTTGAGAAAATTCTAAAATATAGCTAGTAGACGTTTAAAATTTGTTATTTATGCGATCTAACGAAGTCAAATAATTGTCTGTATAAAACTATTTCCTTCATGAGCTTTTCCAGACAGACATTCGGATATCGTCGTCACCCGGTTAATCTCTTGATCACAAAATTCAATTTCCATTCGAAATGTTATTGGGTGTGAATTATCCAACACCCGTTTACAAAATTAGGTTACTAACATCATGCGACTGAAAAAAGGCGATTAAGACAGAACGTTGCTTGATTGCATATGAACGACTACTGTTGATCCCTAGACTCCAGTTTGTCTGTATGTGATAACTACAAGCAGACTTGATTTGTCCTCGGAGGACTGCTCTAGGTGAATTACCTTTATATAATGTCCTATAACGTTACATTAATTTCAACTTATGCATTATACGCGATAAGTGCATTATATGTTTATTCATGTTTGGATTTAATAATAAACAGACAAACGTGTCCTGCATAATATTATTGCTTTACAATAGGAGAGCTATGCACTTAAAAGTATTATGCCGTTTAAGTTTATATGGTCAGTGGTCATAAGTTTCAATAAGCCGAGAATACGAGAGCGATGCAGAAATATTGATGGTATATGTGCATGAAAATACTTCCAACTTGTTGCTGTTATAACGAATTTGTATTTTAAGACAGAAAGCTACATTTAAATCATTCTAAAACTCAAAATATATGCAGCATCAGCAGGCATTTAGTCATCAACAGGTATAGCGATAACAGCAGATATAGCGATAATAGCTGATATAGCGGTAACAGCAGATATAGCGATAACAACAGATATAGCGGTAACAGCAGGTATAGCGGTAACAGCAGATATAGCGGTTACAGCAGATATAGCAAGAAATTAAATATACGGCAATAAATTGTAATTTTATATAGCCATTAATGATATTATTCGCAACTATTCCGCTAACTATGGCTTGTAATTAGACATTTCCTATATAAAAAAAAACCGTCATACTATATATTTATCTACTAGACACTTGATAAACCAATCCCTTTATTCATCATTCGTCATTTCTGTATATTATGTGGCTTGTGTTGTAGGAAACATCTGTGTACGCTTCTCATACACCGTCTAGCTCTGTGACTCTAATGATATTACATTAAGACACAAGGTATATGAGACCATTATCATCCCATTAAAATATAACCTTAGGAAAACTTGTTGAATAATTTATAAATCATGCAGGAGTATGTGTGTTGTTCTATCTGCATATTGTCGTTGTTTTAACACCATTACAGTTATACACGATTCGTAGTTATTAGTCCAATCCGTCGGAAATTATTATTATTGTTACTCCGCAATCAACAGGATAAATTTCCACATGAAAAGAGATTGGGTGACAGAAAATGGAGGAAGGACGAAAATATACATACTTGAAAAAAGATGGTCGGCGCAATCTGAGGCAAACAAATTTGTGATTCGTTATGCAATTTTTTTTGATATTTTCTAGGTTTTCTTAATATGCATCATTTTCCTTAGATGTTTCGTATGTACATTAAAATCAACCTGGTATTTAATATTATAGAAATTAGCAATATATAGTGCAGATGTTGTATTAGAAGTGGATTTCGGTAATGGAAAATGGATTTCGGTAAATGTTATTATTAAATAATTACCGAAATTAGGTGGATTTCGGTAGAGTAACGTACCCCGCGGTTAACCAATCCGCGTCAAGGTTACGAACCACCAAAAATACCTATTGTGAACATTGCACTTACATGTAATGCCGCACCAAATATAACGAATCGAACTCCATACTACCGATGTTTCGCTACCCATGAACATTGACTATACTAGTAGGCTCGAACCTTTCAAAATCTAATACATGTATTTGAAAAAAAAAGAAACTAAATATTTTAAATCGGCAACCAAACCGATACTGCACCAAACAGAAAAAAAACAGACGAAATATATATCTGTTACAGAGGTAACGACAGAACAATCAGTATAACGTCGATAGTTTTATTAAGTTTCGTCTGTTACCGAAATGGGTGTTGAAACCACATGGTAAAGATGTCTATCAAAGTGTGTTAGGGAGAATTAGTACCCCTTAAGGTTATAACGCCGGTATTTAACATTAGTTTGATGGTTTATACGGTAATCAATGAACCTAGAACGTACTTGCGAATATTTATTTTATTTTTTATAGTATTTGTTCATCTTAGTCATATGTATTTTTCGATATTGTAGATGGCAAAATACATTTGTTTCTTTTCATGCAAATCCGCCAATACTTTTGAAACTAACCTATTCATAAGCAAGCAATTCACAACACACCACCATGACTCTGAAGTAGATGACTGTCTTCGTTTGTAATGTCTTCAGTAAAATAATCAGGGTGATTCAAAATTGTACAGATTTTTATTAGTGTTAATTCAATGTAGCACGTGTTATTGGTCAGTGATACTGAGCAGAGTAATTGCAATATTTGTAATATCGGAGTGCTCATGAACACAAACAAAGTCATTAGTCGGTTTAAATACATTAGACGCACATTACTAAGTCATATAGACTTCGGTTTGCTAATTTATAAACAGTATTCGATATAGGATTCATCTGAGAAGTACAACTCAGTGTGACAGTAAAATCGCAAAGGGTTTCTTTTTTCTAAGCAATGTAAAATGTCAGTATATATATACATTTAATACTACTACATATATTTGTACTTCAATTGGGTATTTTTTTTATGTAATTTTGATAAATTTGGACATATATTGAATGTTTATATATACATACAATATTTTTATGTTAATATTATGTTCTTGGATGTAAACGTTGACTATGTACATTGTACACGTCGTAATCAATATTCTATTCTGTTCTGTTCATTATTAAGACAGTAATATAACGGGGGAAAAACATAAATGAACGTTATTACATACTTTTGTTCCAAACGAACGGTAAAGAAACATAAAACAGACGACCAAAGAAGAGCAATATTATACGTAGCGCTTAAAATCATACATACTATTATTGTTGTGAATTATAACGTAGCGCTTAAAATCATACATACTATTATTGTTGTGAATTATAACGTAGCGCATAAAATCATACATACTATTATTGTTGTGAATTATAACGTAGCGCTTAAAATCATACATACTATTATTGTTGTGAATTTTGCACTTTAGAAAATATAAAAGAATGTATGTGCAGAGACATTTTATGCAAGTACAATAAAAATATGCACCTACTCACAGAGAGAAAAAATCCACCATTTATACATAGAATTACAACATTACTTAAACAACGTAATTTGACGTTTTCTATCTACAAAAACGTTTCCGCGGAAAAGCGCTTCATTTTATGTTCTGAATGTTTTAAAGGTGTTCTATTTTTCAGAGAACTCATGAGCAGAAATACGTGTAAAATAAACTTGACTTATTGTTAACGGATGAAAAAAACACTAAATACATTGCTAGTTCTAAATCTCCGTATACATTCTCAAAGCGCAACATTAAAAAACAAACATGCATAAAAATATCAAAAATATAAATACATTTTACTTACTAATGCACAGCCATAAAAGACGGTTTTATTAAGACAAATCCGTTCTAAATAAGTATTCGAAGCAGACTCAAGTATTTACTTCATCCAAGTTACAGAATGAAGTAAAAAATGTCTTGACAGAATAAGAACGTTTTACTTACCATCTCAAGTTTAGTGCGCAATATTCTTATGTCGTTTATAAGGCTTTGGCAGTTCCCAGGTTCCGATCTTTTGCCCCATCCTGGAGCTCTTTTACCCCAGCCAGGTCGGCGTTTGCTCACTCCGAAATCTTGGTTTTCACTTCTTTTGCCCCATCCTGGTCGTCTCTTTATCCGCTCATCTTCTCCACTGATGTCTTCGTATAAATCAAGTGATCGTTTACCCCAACCAGGTGTTCTTTTTTCGGCCGCCTCTAAGTCGTTCATATCAACATTGAAAGCGCGTTTTCCCCACCCGGGTTTTCTTTTAGCTAATTCAAAATTGTCCGTAAAACTCCTCTTTCCCCAGCCGGGACGGCGTTTGTCTAGAGCTAAATTCACAGGGTCCTCGTTGCCACCGTTTATTTCATACCTAGATAAATCGGACAAAACAGATTCTAAGTACCCCACTCTAGGGGCCACGTCCCTTTTTCCCCATCCAGGAGTCCGTTTGATCATCGAATCGCCATCCATATTTTCAGCAAATGTTTTTTGTATTGAGCAAAGAGTTATGACAAGTACGACGAATTCCTGCATGCCCATGTTTACTAAAGTTTTACAATCGACCACGGCAGCGATTTTCTTAAAAGCCAATACTGCTGGATGCCAACAGCTTAAATACTTCAATGAGGCAAGGCCGCGATATGATGCGTGGTACATTGGAACATCACTATGACGTCAAGATCATGTGGCTACGGGTTCAACAAATGTTATCAAGGATTGTCAAAAACCTACGGATTTACAATCGCTTATAGTATCGAACAGTTACACAAAAATAGTGACATTCGGCTGATTTGTGAGTTAATTATAATAACATATTCCCTTTGCTCTTACAATTGATCGCTTTGCAGACTTCCGCCTTTGGGAGGGAGGATTTGTCTTAACGCTCCAGATACAATCAAGCATTAACACCTCTGTGGTAATTGTCGCTAGAATTACACCTCATGTGCTTCATTTTATCGTCTTTCTGAATAAATGGCTTAGCATAATTGTAAGTGCAAGACTAGGGAGTTTTAACCCAGAATTTCCACCAATTTACCTCTTCCCAACGATGTCGTACTTCCGATGATGATTGTGGTGTTCACGCCCATCTAACGAGTGAGGTGGTGCATTATATACTCTTGAGAACATTTCTTACATCTTCTGAACGCGCGCAATACTGTATATAGTGGATAATATCGCGGGTCGAAATGTTTGCCAATTGCCGAAATCAGTTTGTTTATAATATCTACACATATAAAAATTATCTATATCTTAATTTTATTTAATTCTCCAAAAGTTAAGGTAGGACTCCAAGTATTATCGGGCTAGCAGTGTTTTAGATGTGACTCAATGGGTGCCAGACTCAAGTAGCGGATATACAGTACGTAGGAAAAATAAACTTCGATGGAAGTGGAAAAATTCGCTATGTAAATTGTTTACGTTTTTTTGTGCATTCGTGAAACTCGCAATTTGTTCAACCTGGCAAACTTTACCACTTATTCAGTAAGCCACTTGTGTGAGCGAATGTCACATAATTTAATGAAAGAGTATGGTACTTTTCACAAGAAGTAAAAAATATTTTACTAACTATGCATGATTGCGCACGTTCATTAGACTCCAATCTGTATCAACACGAATGGGATTATGGGTATTATACAATTTATACAAACGGTACAAAATCAGAATAATATATTTTTCACCTTCTTGTAGGTTAAATATTGTCGATGTCCGTGTAGTTGTTTTATACTGAAACATACGGATCGTTACATAAGTCTGCTTGTAGTGTTTCAGTACACCTGTTACCTTACCATGGTAAAACAACACGATTTTATCAGCGTTTCAAATGAGCTGAAATACATAAAAGAGGGACTAAATCGTTCCAGGGAACGCCACCTACAAAAGATAATTAACTTTTGTAGTTGTTAATAGTCTCATTTACATCCTGGTGTTAAAACATGATGTACATGTACAATGTATTGTGTGTGCGTGTATGAATGCGTGTTGATTGCGTGTGTGTGCGTGCGTGTGTGCGTGTGAATTCTTGTTTGTTTATGTGTGTTTATATTGTTAATAGAAGGCCATATTGAAAAAAAGATGTACAAATTATTGTTAACCTTAACTATGTAACCTTCTGAAAATAAAGAATCTATTAGTATTATTATTAGTATTATTATACTCCCGACACAGACCCCCAAGAAAAAAACAGCATACAAAACATCAGGCACAGTGAGGTGTAAGGGTAAACCTAATAATACCTTAATATAAATGGAGAAATAGCAGAAGACATTTTATGGATTATTGCTTGTTTTTACTAAATATATCAACTTTCGGAACATATGGTACACGAAACTAAGGGATAAATAAATTACTTGGAAATATAACTAGACGTGGATAGAAAATATATATCTTGATATATGACAAGCGTGTACAATTATTATCAAGCACACAATCGTGTCGGATATAAGTCTCTTTAGTGACCATGATACCAGTGGGCGTCAGACATACCACCACTTACGTGGAATTAAACTGCAATTTTTCATAGAGGTTTATACCGTTTTTCAACAATTTCACAGTCATGTACGGCGTCAAGTTGACCTTACTAGTTTCCCTGGAATTAATTATCAACCAGTACAAGCAACTGCCAACTTCTCCAAATGATGTGGAGGACATGACGATAGCTCATGGACAAAACCTGCCGAACCCGGGAATCGAACTAAGATCTGCTGGATGACAATATAGCGCTCCACCAACTGAGCTAGCCGGGGGGGGGTGTAAAGGACTTAATATAAATTTACCTGACATTGACTTAGACAGCAACACCATCGACTCCATCCATTTTACATTCCAATCAACAAATGCCTACTTGACACAATGTATTACAACAGCCTTCAACAACAAGTCAGGGTACCATCAGGTGGTGAACATATCTCGGAAATCTTCTAGACTATCTGCATAATATTGTTCTCTGTTGTCAAGCTATTTTTAGAACTCTCGTGGCCCAGAACAAAAGACATATGAAATGAACAGTACCCCCTTGGAAGAACGTTTATGGTACACCCAAGCTCTTTGAGACAAAGCCCGTAACTTCAGTGTATCATTTATTGAAGGCTACACTGATATTGATACTCTTTGATCGACCGTCAGCAACATTTACTTCAGTATCATAGACGACATAGACATTTGAAAGATGACCACCTCCGGATTCATACAATCCTGGATCTCTAGGAAAGGAAGGATAAAGTGTGACATGGATTCATACAATCCTGGATCTATAGGAAAGGAAGGATAAAGTGTTACAGGGATTGATACAATCCTGGACCTCTAGGAAAGGAAGGATAAAGTGTTACAGGGATTGATACAATCCTGGATCTCTAGGAAAGGAATGATAAAGTGTTACAGGGATTCATACACTCCTGGACCTCTAGGAAAGGAAGGATAAAGTGTTACAGGGATTGATACAATCCTGGATCTCTAGGAAAGGAATGATAAAGTGTTACAGGGATTCATACACTCCTGGACCTCTAGGAAAGGAAGGATAAAGTGTTACAGGGATTGATACAATCCTGGATCTCTAGGAATGGAATGATAAAGTGTTACAGGGATTGATACAATCCTGGACCTCTAGGAAAGGAAGGATAAAGTGTTACAGGGATTGATACAATCCTGGATCTCTAGGAAAGGAATGATAAAGTGTTACAGGGATTGATACACTCCTGGACCTCTAGGAAAGGAAGGATAAAGTGTTACAGGGATTGATACAATCCTGGATCTCTAGGAAAGGAAGGATAAAGTGTTACAGGGAACGGCACATTCACAAGACGAAGCCATCCCACGCAGAGCTCGGGAAAATATCAGCATACAAAACATTAGGAGTTCAAGAGGTGTAAGAGCAAATGGAAAAATTCGAACATCTAATGAGCCGCACGAGGAGCGGACTTTTAAGAAGGCACATCTATCTGCGTAAGATGGAGACACGGAACAAAATGCTTCCAGACGTTAATATCGACATTTATCAAACCAAATCTTTACAAATTTTAGCAACTTATGTCAAACAAGAGGAAATGATAAAAGTCAAATGTGGTGATCTTGATAGATCTGTTCACGAAATTACTCGTCAAAAAAGAGTGATATAAATGTACGTAGAGAAGTAGCAAACTAACAAAAGATGTTTGAAAAACATTTTGCCACCCCTTAAGATGCATTGTCAGTGAGAGGATTTTGATAAATATGATGACATAGAAATGAACTTTGACCCAGTGACTCAAAAATTTATAGGGCTCATCAACAATACACAGATAACTATCCTTCTAAGTTAGGACCGGGCGGCCAAAAGGTACTTCAGTTATTGTGCAGACAAGGATATACATCTAATAGTCAGTTTTATCTTGACCTTTGACCCAAAATCTATAGTATTATCAACAGCGAGTAGCCAATCACCATACCTATTTTAGTATGAGAGGCAAAGGGTAGTCGAGTTATTATGCAGGAAAGAATTTCACCTAATGGTCAGTTTGACATTGGCCTTTGACCTAATGACTCCAAATTGATAGGGTTCATCTACAACCCGCAGGCAATCATCCTACCAAGTTAGGACCCGAGAAATTGAAGGGTACTTGGGTTATTGCTTGGAAACTGATTTCCACCTAATGTTTAGTTTGAAATTGACCATTGAATCAGAAACCCCAAAATCAATAAGGTACATCTACAACACACAGGCAACAAATTTGAGGAGGGTAGGTCAATGCGTTCTCGGGTGATTGGCCAGAAACGTTTCATGTACAATTGACCCCTGTGACTTTGACCTTGACCCAGTGACCCCAAAATGGATAGGGTTCCTTTATTACCCACAAGCTATGTGACCGACCGATTGGGGACATAACAGTAAGGGATACTCAAGAAAGAAGCATCGAAAAAATATGTAGAAACAAATTAGACCCCCATACATGAAACTCCAAGTGTTAATATATTGGACTCAATTGTTATTACCAGTAATTACATGTATGTATATATATATTTAAGTCTCTTTGTGCTTTCGGGGCAGCTGTGCATTTTGTACCAAACATTTCATGCTCGACTTCAGAATTCATTTTTAATAAAGCCGCGCACACGATAAATCTCTGAAACTAACAGAGAAAACTTAAACGAAACTTTTTCATCCGAGTGTGACATGGTAGACAATTGTATTGCATATGCTGTGTGCTGTATATTTTATACCCCACTTATGTCTAGGGCAATATCATAATGATAAATGTCTGAGTTGTCTCATAATTAAAAATGGAACCCAAATACACATGTTTTTTATTGTCGGTTTTTGAAAAAGCCAAAACCTCATCTTTGGGCACAGGTGTTCTAATATTGCATTCAATATAGCATTATGTGAATTATTGTTTTGCACGTCATTAGTCTCGTTCGCATGTCAAATTTAATAAAATACTGAACTTGGCATAAGTAGAATTATAGGTCGAACGTTCAGACACAGATAAGTTATCGTTTACTGTACTCTTACTTTGTGTGTTCATAATGAAACTGATTCTTAATTCTCTTGTACTTCCTGGTATATTGGTCAGTTGAAATATTTTCAAGTACAGTAGAAACTCAATAACAAGGCCACTATTGGGACCCTTGAAAATTGGTCTTAATATTGAGGTGGTCTTAATATTGAGTAGTCTGTAAGTGAGGTTTAACTGTATTGTATCTATATGGTAAGCAATGGCGTGCATGTTGTACACTAAAGCAGGGATTTAAAGCGGTGTGACATTTTTCGGTACAGCCGTACTAACAGGGTTTTGCTATTTGCATATCAGTGTTGAGTAAACCAATCAAATTTTACGTGAACCGCTAAACCAACTTCTCTTCAACCGAACAACGTTTAATCTTGTCGCGGATTGATTAATCTTTCGATAAAGGGTACGTTACCTTACCGAAATCCACTGAATTTCGGTGAGTTTACCCAAATCAATTTTGGATCTGGAGTGACCATCTGGATGTTTCATCTCGACATTTTTTATGACGCACAACAAATCTTAACCTTCAAATTGCGCCGACCATCTTTGTTCAAGGTATTTCTGGTTTACTTCTTTCATGACAGATTAAATCATGCTACATTCCATTTCATTTTATCTAAAATACATTACGTTACTTTAATACTGACCTGTTTCCGAACAAAGTAGCCATCAAAACGAACGTAGGGATTTCCTCTGACCATAATTAAAAATTCTGACAAATCGGGAGGATATTCTAATTTTATTGTTTCTATTACGAACAGGGAATGGTATTATGTGACATTATACCAATCAACGTTTAAGTTACGTGTTTCATGACGCCCCACCCACTAGCTTATTTGCCTTGACCTCATAATATGACAGAAAAGTGTTTTTTATTATATTTAGAAGTTCAATGGTTCAATTTTTGTAAATTACGTCAAATTCAGCAACATAAAAACTATTTTTGTCGACAAGGGATGTCATTCCTTATGACATTGTAAATACATTGCATACGTATATTAATCTAATGTCTCTTTAATGTTCGTTGTTTATCTATTTCCATTCATGTATTGCGTCTATTTCGTACAGCGTAATGTTCACTATTTCCACTATTATTTTAATGAATATAATGTCATTGGTGCTATTGAATTTCAGTTGTTTCGTAAGCCTTAACTGTGACCTTTAGTATGTTTATGTCTTGTCTCTTTTGATTTTGTAATTGCATATTTGTATGTATATTTCCATGTCGCCTTGACAGTGTTCTTTGTATGTTAATATTTCACTGTCGCCTTGAGGTGTTATCTTGACAGTGTTCTTTGTATGTTAATATTTCAATGTCGCCTCGAGGTGTTATCTTCACAGTGTTCTTTGTATGTAAATATTTCCATGTCGCCGCAAGGTGTTGTCTTCACAGTGTTCTTTGTAAGTAAATATTTCCATGTCGCCGCGAGGTGTTATCTTCACAGTGTTCTTTATATGTAAATATTTCCATGTCGCCTCGAGGTGTTATCTTCACAGTGTTCTTCGTAAGTAAATATTTCCAAGTCGCCGCGAGGTGTTATCTTCACAGTGTTCTTTGTATGTAAATATTTCCATGTCGCCCCGAGGTATTATCTTCACAGTGTTCTTTGTATGTAAATATTTCCATGTCGCCCCGAGGTGTTATCTTCACAGTGTTCTTTGTATGTAAATATTTCCATGTCGCCGAGTGGTGTTATCTTCACAGTGTTCTTTGTATGTAAATATTTCTATGTCGCTGCGAGGTGTTATCTTTACAGTGTTCTTTGTATGTAAATATTTCCATGTCGCCCCGAGGTATTATCTTCACAGTGTTCTTTGTATGTAAATATTTCCATGTCGCCCCGAGGTATTATCTTCACAGTGTTCTTTGTATGTAAATATTTCCATGTCGCCCCGAGGTGTTATCTTCACAGTGTTCTTTGTATGTAAATATTTCCATGTCGCCGAGTGGTGTTATCTTCACAGTGTTCTTTGTATGTAAATATTTCTATGTCGCCGCGAGGTGTTATCTTTACAGTGTTCTTTGTATGTAAATATTTCCATGTCGTCGCGTGGTGTTATCTTCACAGTGTTCTTTATATGTAAATATTTCCATGTCGCCGCGTGGTGTTATCTTCACAGTGTTCTTTGTATGTAAATATTTCCATGTCGCCCCGAGGTATTATCTTCACAGTGTTCTTTGTATGTAAATATTTCCATGTCGCCCCGAGGTATTATCTTCACAGTGTTCTTTGTATGTAAATATTTCCATGTCGCCGAGTGGTGTTATCTTCACAGTGTTCTTTGTAAATAAATATTTCCATGTCGCCGAGTGGTGTTATCTTCACAGTGTTCTTTGTAAATAAATATTTCCATGTCGCCGAGTGGTGTTATCTTCACAGTGTTCTTTGTAAATAAATATTTCCATGTCACCACGAGGTGTTGTCTTTACAGTGTTCTTCGTATGTTAATTTTTCCATGTCGCCGCGAGGTGGTATCTTTACAGTGTTCTTCGTATGTAAATTTTTCCATGTCGCCGTGAGGTGGTATTTTTACAGTGTTCTTCGTATGTTAATTTTTCCATGTCGCCGCGAGGTGGTATCTTGACAGTGTTCTTTGTATGTAAATATTTCCATGTCGCTGCGAAGTGTTATCTTCACAGTGTTCTTTGTATGTAAATATTTCCATGTCGCCGCGAGGTGTTGTCTTCACAGTGTTCTTTGTATGTAAATATTTCCATGTCGCCGCGAGGTGTTATCTTTACAGTGTTCATTGTATGTTAATATTTCCATGTCGCCGCGAGGTGTTGTCTTCACAGTATTCTTTGTATGTAAATATTTCCATGTCGCCGTGAGGTGTTATCTTTACAGTGTTCATTGTATGTTAATATTTCCATGTCGCCGAGTGGTGTTATCTTCACAGTGTTCTTTGTACATTGTATGTTAATATTTCCATGTTGCCGAGTGGTGTTATCTTCACAATGTTCTTTGTATGTTAATATTTCCATGTCGCCGCGAGGTGTTATCTTTACAGTGTTCTTCGTATGTAAATTTGTCCATGTCGCCGAGTGGTGTTATCGTCACAGTGTTCTTTGTATGTAAATATTTCCATGTCGCCGCGAGGTGTTATCTTCACAGTGTTCTTTGTATGTAAATATTTCCATGTCGCCGCGAGGTGTTATCTTCACAGTGTTCTTTATATGTAAATATTTCCATGTCGCCGAGTGGTGTTATCTTCACAGTGTTCTTTGTATGTAAATATTTCCATGTCGCCGCGAGGTGTTATCTTCACAGTGTTCTTTGTATGTAAATATTTCCATGTCGCCGCATGGTGTTGTCTTCACAGTGTTCTTTGTATGTAAATATTTCCATGTCGCCGCGAGGTGTTATCTTCACAGTGTTCTTTATATGTAAATATTTCCATGTCGCCGAGTGGTGTTATCTTCACAGTGTTCTTTGTATGTAAATATTTCCATGTCGCCGAGTGGTGTTATCTTCACAGTGTTCTTTATATGTAAATATTTCCATGTCGCCGCAAGGTGTTGTCTTCACAGTGTTCTTTATATGTAAATATTTCCATGTCGCCGCGAGGTGTTATCTTCACAGTGCTCTTTGTATGTAAATATTTCCATGTCGCCGCGAGGTGTTATCTTCACAGTGTTCTTTATATGTAAATATTTCCATGTTGCCGCGAGGTTGTATATTGACAGTGTTCTGTGTATGTAAATATTTCCATGTCGCCGCGAGGTGTTATCTTCACAGTGTTCTTTATATGTAAATATTTCCATGTCGCCGCGAGGTTGTATATTGACAGTGTTCTGTGTATGTAAATATTTCCATGTCGCCGCGAGGTGTTATCTTTACAGTGTTCTTTGTATGTAAATATTTCCATGTCGTCGCGTGGTGTTATCTTCACAGTGTTCTTTATATGTAAATATTTCCATGTCGCCGCGTGGTGTTATCTTCACAGTGTTCTTTGTATGTAAATATTTCCATGTCGTCGCGTGGTGTTATCTTCACAGTGTTCTTTATATGTAAATATTTCCATGTCGCCGAGTGGTGTTATCTTCACAGTGTTCTGTGTATGTAAATATTTCCATGTCGTCGCGTGGTGTTATCTTCACAGTGTTCTTTGTATGTAAATATTTCCATGTCGTCGCGTGGTGTTATCTTCACAGTGTTCTTTGTATGTAAATATTTCCATGTCGTCGCGTGGTGTTATCTTCACAGTGTTCTGTGTATGTAAATATTTCCATGTCGTCGCGTGGTGTTATCTTCACAGTGTTCTTTGTATGTAAATATTTCCATGTCGTCGCGTGGTGTTATCTTCACAGTGTTCTTTGTATGTAAATATTTCCATGTCGTCGCGTGGTGTTATCTTCACAGTGTTCTTTGTATGTAAATATTTCCATGTCGTCGCGTGGTGTTATCTTCACAGTGTTCTGTGTATGTAAATATTTCCATGTCGTCGCGTGGTGTTATCTTCACAGTGTTCTGTGTATGTAAATATTTCCATGTCGCCGCGTGGTGTTATCTTCACAGTGTTCTGTGTATGTAAATATTTCCATGTCGCCGCGTGGTGTTATCTTCACAGTGTTCTGTGTATGTAAATATTTCCATGTCGCCGCGAGGTGTTATCTTCACAGTGTTCTGTGTATGTAAATATTTCCATGTCGCTGCGTGGTGTTATCTTCACAGTGTTCTGTGTATGTAAATATTTCCATGTCGCCGCGAGGTGTTATCTTCACAGTGTTCTGTGTATGTGAATATTTCCATGTCGCCGCGTGGTGTTATCTTCACAGTGTTCTGTGTATGTAAATATTTCCATGTCGTCGCGTGGTGTTATCTTCACAGTGTTCTTTATATATAAATATTTCCATGTCGTCGCGTGGTGTTATCTTCACAGTGTTCTGTGTATGTTAATATTTCCATGTCGCCGCGATGTGTTATCTTCACAGTGTTCTGTGTATGTTAATATTTCCATGTCGCCGCGAGGTATTGTAAAGTAACAATATGTTTTTAAAGTTGAAGACTGAATCATTTCATTGAGATTTATTACTGCACTATATTCCATCTGGAATGGGTCAGGTTACTTGAGATCATCATGTTAATACCTATGGAGTTATTGAAAATAATCACCTTCAAATATTATAGAAAACGTGCACTGGAAGCGCCTCTCGGGACCTTCAGTCCTTGGATTATTATTAGATCAGTACTATGATCATTTAAATGTATGTCAATGTTGTTGATGCTCATGGGAAGCTCCTACGTATGCTACTGTAATGAAAAACAAACTTGATGATAGACAACGGCTGCTTACATTCTGAGGCTCATGTAGAGTTTAACGCGTTCTGGAATGGAGACGTTGTGAGCGTATTTGACTATTAAATTAAGAATACTTTATTTCAATTCAATTCACATTTGTAAAGAGCGAATAACACGTCAAATCTCTTGAGCACTATAATAACAAACTGCAAGATCAGAGTCATTCAATTCTCGCATTGGCGTTTAACAAGGTGAACCTGCTAGTAGTTTGTTATATCTATAATAGTTAGTGTAATTGTTCGCCTGTTTTAGTTGCTCTCTACGGGACTATTGGATGAGCCCTTATTTTATGGTCAAATATTGACTGAATTTTTTGAAACAAAAAACTGTTTTTGTTATTTAATTTAACGAATGCATCAAATGCCAAAGTAAATGTATTCAATCGTTTTGGGCGTAACTTAAATCATTGGGTTTATCAGATAAGAATTATTGATGAATGTGGAATATATTATTTACGGCAGTACCAATTTAAATGTTATTCAATTATTACAAGTTAAAGCAAAGAATAAATAACAAAAGTGGTATTAATGATATACGATGTATGAATATACTGTTTATTTGAACACTCGTCTACTGTTCAAAAATACCTTGTCGAACTGAAATTATAAAATATACTTTATAAGTACATGTTCCGAGCGCGTCCCATGATATTTTGTTAAGCAATGCCTTTACAATTATTTATACAATTTCATAATAATATGAACAGAGAGGCATTGTAAAGTTCCGTTTGTTCGCTCATTTAATACATTTATAGCTGTGTTCAATATCGTTAATGCATACTGCAATTTCCAGGTTCGTGTTTGCTCAGTTATAGCTGTGTTCAATATCGTTAAGGCACTATGCACTTCCAAGTTCGTGTTTGCTCAGTTATAGATGTGTTCAATATAGTTAAGGCACTACGCACTTCCAAGTTCTAGTTTGTCAGTTATAGCTGTAATCAATATCATTAAAGTACACATCATTTGCAGGTTCGTCTTTCAATGCGTTTGAAATTAATTTTGTGAGATTCACGACAGCTATATGGTTAAATTTTACAAACTGAGAGAGATAAAGGACTCGTTAAAGATCAATTATTTTGCATCTTTTATTTTAGATACTCTTCGAAATGATCGTATAAGTAAGGACAATAAGTTAATCGCATGCAAAATAAAATACGACATCATAATGTCGGTTTCTCATGGTGAATAAGGGTTAAAAATAAAACAAAAGTAATGACCATATTTTTGTCATTCTCTCAAACACTGAAAGTTGTGAAGACAAGGGACGCTATATCTGTATTTGGTGTATTACTCATGGAGGAGCGTCTTCGAAGAAGTGTATGCTTGTGTTGCTATATTTTACACTTTGTTGTGTATCAGATGGGTTGTTGCCTAAACCTGCCCACAAAGCGTAAGAAAGACTTCTCGCCATCTGATACTTAGTCAAACGAACATGCAAAAAACAAAACCAAATTCAATGTAAAATACTGAAGTATATTGACGCAAAAAAGAAATTGTGCTCTTGGGGTTTTCTCTTTGTTTTAAGGCAACGCTTGTAAAAATATTCAAAGTTGGTACCAACATTTAGGATATTTATTTGACAACATGACGCAGGGTGTTCCCCAAAAATTAATGATAAAAGACGTTTGTAATATTCCACGTGAAATAACTGAAATTCGCAATTTCGGGAGTATCAATTGCCAGTGGTGTTTTTCTTGATTTCTTGCCTGCAAATTTGTTTGAATCCGATTGAAGTCTGTAATTTGTTCAATGCCGATTGTGTCCACCTTTCTCAAGAATCAAAACAACAATTTCCAACCGCATCGTCCGTACGTACTGTCGAATGACGTAAGTTGGAGTAATAATAATCTCTTTATTTCATGATGATATCAAAATAAGCTACGGATGTAACTTTTTTTACCTCGGGTCTTCAAACAACAACAATGTAAGAAATCAACATTAAAATATATCTGCACATCTACGCAATAGGTGAGGTGAATATACATGTAATTTATATCCATATGAAATATCATTACACTGCAGTGGATATATAACATGGGTCGGTAATGGTGGCCATCCTACTCATAAATAATTATTTTTATCGCGGTGAAAATATATAGGAGTGCCTTGGCGAGTGTTTTATTTCATCCGGAGTGAAAATATTCTATCCGCGTTGAAAATAATCATTTATGAGTAGGATTGCCAACCATAGTCGTCAATATAACGCCCGGCATTTAGATTGTAAGGAATGACGCCTTAAACTGTTTTTCGCCAAGCCATTATGCCACCCAAAACCATAACGCTGACCCCACCGAATCCCGCTCCAAAAGCAATTATCACCAAAGCTTTCACATCGACGGTGTGCCCTACCATCTGCAACGCAGAATGAAATAGAAACCGTCGCTAAACAACGCTCTTGACCACTGGACACGAGTCCAACGTAAATGACATTGAGCCAATAGTAGCCGAACTTTTCGATTACAATGATAAATCCAGTGAAACGTCGATAAAACCAGCCTTGTGACCCTTGAAAACTGATCTTAATATTGAGGTGGTCTTAATATCGAGCATGTTTAAAGTGCACAACAGTGAAAATGGACTTAAAAATATTGTGTTCTTCATTATGAGGATTATTTAGGTGGTATTTATGAGAATGCCTACTAGGTTTGGGTCTGAGTCGAATCCAATATCAATTGATTGGACTGTCGAACCGTTAAGTTCCATTATTTTTATCATTAATCATGACGTTATGGCGTATTTTGTTCGCTATAATTTACGTTGTAGTACAAAGATAAGATGAAATTGACTGTTGTATGTAACATAATACTTATTATTATGTATGAAAATTTGTTCCGGCAAACGGTTAAGAACGGTTTGTCTAGACATTTTTTTAAAACCTGTTACACAGATCTATGCATTAACATCATGTTCTGGGCCTGACTCACAGTTAGTGACCTTTGTCTGCCTGAACAAATACCATCTCTGACGCTTACAGATTGGTAAAAACGCTGTCGCAGATGCGATAATTGTGATGCTATGACAGTTATGCTACGTCACTGACACGCCCGACGCAAGAAACACAGGAGCTTGAAGTATGAATTCAATGAGAAATGAGTCTTTTGATTGCATAAAGGTTCAGTAAATCGAAACGTGTAAAACAATCGCTAGATGTACACATGCTCAAAATTTCGTAACACCATTCTGACCTTTTAGAGGACAAATATCCGATAAAATGTAAGATAAATTCAGGTTTTATATACGCAAGTATGTGTGTGCTTATTTTGGAAACGTGCACTTGGTTATTAGTAATTTTAAACATATAACGAATTAAAAGCGCCCAGTTTCTATATTGCGACAGTATATGACTTATGCAACAATTTTAAGTATCAACTTGTAACAATAGAAATATAAACAGAAGAATTATCATTTGTTTGCATTACTCCTATTTTGAAATCACAACTTATATAATATTATATATCAGCTTTGTATAACACAGAACTGTCAAAAACTTATATTGAACAGACAGTAGAAAGTGTAGTAAACGCCATGCGAAAAACATTCTTCCACAATAATAAGTATTATATAACAAAAAACAGTCATTTCCAACATATTAATAAATGTTATTCATCGTAAACAACTTACGCAATTACGCCATGGTTAATAACATAAGGGATGACAGCCCAATAAATTGGTATTGGATTAATGAAAACATAAAGTAATTTCGCATTATGGTATCGCTAATTACCTATGAATAGTTCTAACGTAATGTAGAGTTCAAATGGATGTGAAACTACAGTTCATGGATATGGTTTGTATGTACGAGGATATTCCCTTAACCGATTGCTTTGCTCAGTGTATGGATATATACATGTCCGTATTGGTTGCAGTGCTCGGTAAATGTAGCCTCGTTTTCAGTGTATGGGTCTGGCCGTGTCGGTATGGGTCGCAGTACTTGGGAAATGCGGCCCGGTGTTCAGAATACGGGTCTACGCGTGTCAGTATGGGTCGCTGTTCTCTGAAAATTTAGAATGATGCTCAGTGTCTGGACCTATACGAGTCCGTATGGGTAGCTGTGCTCGGAAAATGTGGCGCGATGCTCAAGACATCCCTCGCAATGTACCGAGCGCTGTCCGCAGTTTATTGGTCGCTGTACCTGAGAAATGACTATGATGCTTTATGAATTCGAACCAAAACTTATCGTTTTGCTCAATGTTTATACTTTTAATGTTTTCTTTGCACTTGGAGTAACACGCAATAATGAATTTTATGAGCCTCACGCGAATATACTTTAGATAGGAAGCTTGAAGTTGTTGTTCATGATTTAATGTCTTATTCGGCGCAGCCGTACGTACAAACATGGCTTTGATATTTGCATATCAGTGTTGTGTAATTCACTCAAATCTTACGTTAACCACTAAACTTACTTTTCTTCAACCGAACAACGGTTGTAAACTTGACAACAATTTTGCGACAAGGCATCAAATTAATGTTTGATAACTATTAGAAAGTATAGTTTTGACACAGACATTCGAAGGTACCTTACATATTGTTCAATGCGATTAATTTTAGCACCTTATCTGCTTTTGACGTATGTTTTCGTTTTTGTTTTGTATTCCCTCCCCGGGAGTGCCCCCCGTTCTATTATTTAAATGGTTCTGTCTTGGGGGATGTGATTGACATTTAGTCGTTGTGTGTTTTTAAATTGTTGGTATGATAGTAATGCGGACCGCACATTATATTTTTCCATTAGTTCTAATCGTTACTCAACTGTTAAATAATACGTCCCTGAATAATTGTTGTAACAGTTTATGACCTTTATGAAACATTTAAGATCTTTTGTCATTGGCATCGAGTTGTTTGAAACATTATTTGTGCTCGCACGCATAAAAACCCTGACAATTTGTAAGATGAGGATTCTGATTGTTTCTTTATATCATTTTTGTATCGCTATTTCTTCATATCAATCATATTAATCACGAAATGTGAAGTTTTATGACACGATTTCACCTTTGGCACTACCTCTGTAACAGGAGACAAAAAACATCAACACTTTCGTCGTAAAACGTGTATTTAACTGTTATTGTATCCATTTAATATAATGGTATAAGCTGTAAGAACGTGTTCCACAATCGATGTGAAACATACACGAACGCACCCTTTGTAAGACTTACACGATAACTCCAAGAATGTGTTACGCAGACAAAACTGGGTTTTCCGAGGTGCTAAACTAAGGTAATTGTAATTGTTAGGTGAAAGTAATTCGTCCCCTGATTTTCCTCTGCGGCAATATTCCACCTGCAGAGATCAGCATGGAAAGATACTGTAAAACAGTTCTTTGGTATCGGATATCTTACCAGATTTATTGTTAAGCGACACCCAAACACCAGGGTTAAAGACCCAGGGGTGTTTTTGACTCTGACTTTTCGAAAGCGGATCTCCTATTGTCATCCATTATGTGTGTTTGTGACTTCGGTTTCTTCATTCCCTTTTCGACGCAGCCGTACTAACATGGTTTTGCTATTTGCATATCAGTGTTTTGTAAACCAATCAAATCTTACGTTAACCACCAAGGCAATTTTGCGCAATTCCCCTTCAACAGAAAAATATGTGTAACCTTGAAGCAGATTGGTTAACATTATGTATTACTTCGAGTTTTACCGAGTAAGTAGTGTTGTTATTCATCACCACGGGGAATTGTCCGGTGTTGGAATTAAGAATACTTTCTTGGTTTTATTTACCAGTCGTGAACATTTATATTGTTTTAATCAGATAAATCGCTATGTAACAAGTTTATTAACATGGATGTGTGAGTTCACGACTTATGCAATAAGTAATGATGAACTATATTGAAACAGACTATACTGTATCTATGACTAATCATACTACAGAGTTATTTGTATCCAGTCTCATTTGGAACATTGACTTACGAGGTTTGTATTCCGAGCTCTGCCGGATACCGCCGAGTATTTACGATTGATCCAGTCTCCTACGCAGTGATCTCCCTTTGCAGGTCCCTTTATGTTGTACAACTTCAAGTTGCGTCGACCATCTTTTTTAAAGATATTTCTAGTTGCATCTCTTTTCCCTGTGTAAGGCCAAACGGTTTTTCATTTTTGTTAAGCGTCAACCTTGCTTTGCAAAACCTAGCTATCTATTCGAAAAAACACAAAGTCGTTTCGAAAAAAACGCAAAGCCAGATAATACACAATATATCATTTCACATGTTTTAATGAGGTTAATATGATCAAAATATAACTAAACAACTTGTATCTTTATAAAACATTAGAAGTCTAACAGAACAACTGACACGTTTTCACTCACTATTTTCAAACATGCAAGTTAATAAATATTTACAAAACCGTACGTAAATACGACACAGCGGTTACTTCCCTTGGCATTTTTTTAAACTTACGAAAATATTGGTTTCTTTGGCTCAAAGAGCTGAAAACCAAATCACCCTCGAACGCATAACAAAAATATAAAACGGCTTGGCCTTATTGTTTATTTGTAAGTACATAGTTTCGCGTCTTCTTGTTCTTTTTGAGTGGTTGTGCACTTCAAATAAGGCATTTTCTGCATGACAGCAAACTTTATTCATTTGTTAAAATAAGTTGTCTGCTTCCATTATTATTATCTCAGTCGTAATCTACATGAATCTATTCAGCTGATCATTCTGTTGTATGTCAAAACGTTTCTTGTTGGTTTTTGTCCAATTTCAAGGATGTATTGTGGTTTAATCTGGCGGCAAGGAGAGTGTTGGACAACTTATAACAAAGAAGTTAGAGAAACCCGCATTGTAATAATTACTGATAAAAAAGAACAGTCAGTGTTTTCATTGGTATTTTGCGAAGTTATCATTTGAAAAACATGACAAATCATCGATTCATATAATTATTTTATCACACAGTTTTCAATTTTAATGTAATTTAAGCGGATTGCCATGATAATTGCTTATGTAATTTGAAATCAGTCATGACATACTTTTGCATCGGTTCGAGCATGCGATATGTTCATGTCGAATCTGTAATGAAAACTCCTTGAGCCAAATTTGTCATGATAGATCTAGTGTCATGACAGCCGCATCCTCCAATAACGAGAAATGTGTGCACAAACAATACACACAATGTAGAGTAACCAGTCAAAATGAAGTATATTCATATACATGTAACTATAAAGTATTACTTATTGAAACAATATACAACAGATTAACACTTGCCATTGTATTTTCATCAAACGAGAAAGGAGACACAGCGGTGCGCCGCCTCGGAACGATACATGATTGTTGGGGGAAGAGTTGACAAAGAGATTTGATAATCACTTCATGGTATGCCCTTGTATAGAGTTATGAGTATTTTCAAGCAATACAATAATTTTCTTTTGTTCTATGACAGCGTGTGATTTCTGATTATATTTCATTTCATAACTGGTAAAGTAATTAGAGATATATTGGAGAGAGAAATACCTCGGGGACGAATACAACTTTCAAGTTCCGAATTTATTACAAAACTAAAAATCGACCATTTGTCTAACAAACGCTTTCATAACGCTATTTGTACTGGAAGTATTTTAACATATTTCATATATGTATATAACCACACTCAATAACTGAAAACAGAAAGGGCAGTAATCGAAACTATGTATTCTTGTAGTCCTAATGGTAATAGGAATAAACATTGATATACGAGTCGAACAGGAAATGACAATTTCAAAGGACACTGTCATCCTTGAAGCACAAGTAGAAATGAAGATATTAAAAACATATCCGGTAGTAATTTGCTATTTTCTTTTACGATGCAAAGATTTTTACTGAACTTTATAGAGTCACTAAGACCAATACAAATAATGATATTATTATGTTTAACTGGAGGATTTCATTATATTTTTGCAGTTTACCTTCTACTTTCTTTTTCCATATACTTTATTATTAAAAAAAAGAAAAGTAATTGATATTTAAAATTCTACATTTGAAATTATAAAAGATCTTCAATAAATATTTCAAACTAACACATTTTATGAAAATGTAAAAAACGAAAATGGGTTACCAAGTGTATTATGGGTAAATATTTTCAACTTTCACTTCCATAAATATTACATTTGAAACACAATATAAATCGAGATTTTTCTGAAAAAATTAAGCAAGGTTACCTATTATTTTTATTTCATATTTTCATTCAGACAGTGACTCTCATATAATATATCAAGTTGTAAGAAAATCTCTCCGCTAGAAAGAATATAGTAAATTTGAATCGATTTTGCTGTATTTTCATATAAAATATTCTCGTTTTAATCTCACTAGGCTCATAAAATCGAACTAGGTGACTCGTCATTTTTATTTCATATTTTGGTTAGATCCATTACATTGATAAAATATACAAAGTTTAGAAAAAATGGCCTTTAAAAAAAGATTACAAGGCGTAAGTGAAAATGCAGTATGGGTGTGGAGAAGTTCATTTATAATTAATCTGACATCATTAATTAACGAATGCAGATATAATTAAAGAAATATGAAATGTAATGCTGGCTTTATGCGTTCCATGGACAAGTTTATTTTTTCGGGATAATTATTGTCTAGGATGGTAACTCCTTCATCGTTTCAAAAGTTTTATCATCTTTGATATAGTTTGAAGTAGACAATTCCAGTTATTGTTATTAATTTTTACACATTGTATCTTATCTTTGATTCAAACGCAAGATAAATAAGTTACATATTTTCAAATAAATATCGAAGTAGTGATTTCATCGAAATCTCTGAAAGATCATTTGACAATGCCACACTAGTCCTTTGTTTCGTGTACATTTAATTATGCGCTTAATTAAATTTTATTGAACATAAAACAAACTATTTCTACCACGCACGTTATGATTATTGAATATATTTAGATGTTAAAATAAATAAACAAAAACATATTTTTTATATTTCGCAGAATTCATTTATTCATCATGGACATGTGATCGTGCATACCAACAAAACCTCAACATCTTCAATGGTATCGTCGTTTTAAAAGATATTTCTTGTATATACAGTAAAACCTCACCTAAAGACCACCTCAGTAACAAGACCACCTCAAAATTAAGACCACAATTTTAAAGTCAATTTTCAATTTTTGCTCTTAATTAAACCTCAGTATTAAAACTCAGTATCTCAGTAAGAAGACCAATTTTCAAGAGTCCGAAAGGTGGTCTAATTATTGAGATGTTCCTGTATATGATAAGGTTTGAGGCAATACAAATATGGATCTATGTTTCGCGTCATCAGACGTGTAGGTTCTCGGCAGCCTGATAGAAAAAGAAATCTGGAAATGTCAAAAGTCCCCAACAATGATATTATTTAACCTAAGACATTGTCCCATTTAGCCGATAACAATGTCTCCATGCTCAAAAGCTGAAACATAATTAAATCTACTCTGACACTTAGTACTTTGTGTTGTGTTTGTTGACTAGTACCTTCACTGTTTGTCCTCTTTGGTTCTTCTAGTTATTTCTTATGGTCTGCCAGGCCATACCTTGCGCCTCTGTTCAGTAACGTATGTACCTTCTAACCTCCTCAAGTGCCTTATGCTTTGAAAAAAGAACCTGACGCTAAACATAGATAGAAATGAGAATGGCCTGGTAATAGTTGAAACTCGACATTTGCACTCATTCACATGATTAATGAAGGATTGGGTCATGGAATGTTTAGCTGGTGCGTATATGTAGGAGGAAACAGCAATGTAGATACCACGTCGTTTTATTGCAATATTAAGTGAAACCTTATAGTATTACAATGGTGTTCTGAACTATTTATTGCCTAGGTGGGTTTTTTTCAAAGAAGAAGAAAAATATTTATTATATTATATTTCATAAATTGCATTGTTTACTTCATGGAAATTAAAAACCGTAAGTGTATTCATACTCATTCTCCGAGCCTGTTGAGGTTTTGCAAAACACAGAAAATTATTAATGTTGTACAAAAGTGGGATAGTCACATTCACAAAAAGAGGCGCCGTATATGACTGCTGAAAAATTGTTTAAAAAAGCTTAAACCCGATGAAAACAAACCAAAGCACAAAATGAGGCTTCCATCCATTAAATAATTGTCCATCTTTTTCTCCCCCTAAATTGTCCTAAGTTGTTGTGAATTGTCGGTTAGACCATTCCTTGACATCCTATTCCCATTCACGTTTGTAGTACCACATACAGTCCGTGCCGTATATAGTTCGCACACGTTAGCTTTATGCGGCGGGCATGTGCCTCGATGCTGCTTTTAGCTCACTTCTCTTTAAGATGTCTTACTGAAATGAATATTTGAATAAGATAACACTATCAAAAAGTTAAATTTGAAAAGGAGATAAACTGACTTATGTATCATTATCAATGTTCCTTAAACACTGTCAGCCGAATGATTTTCTAATGAGTTATGACCCTTTTATGTACAAATACATTATAGTGCGCATATCTATAGATGTTTGTCAGCGCTTCGCCTTCTATATGTATGACCATTTTGAGTAGAGTGCAGTTGGCGCAGAAAATGTACGTCGTACATCAACATTCAATAACGAACTAGGTTGAATACAGAGCCAGCACTGACATCATTATTCAACTTTGTATTTGAATACGTACCTAAAATCCAACAAAGAGCTCGCACTGACATCAAAAATTCGACCGCGCCGAATATCTTGAGTCGAATAACAAGCCAGCTCGTACATCGATATTCAAGTTCCTTTAATTATTTCAATACAGACTTGTGTCGACCCCAGATACTCGTATGTATTCGTCTTGTTCGAATACTCGTTCGAATACTCGTTACTAGAATTTTCTTAATATTTGAATTCAGACCTAGTAGCGAACACTGAGCTAGCACTGTCATCAACATTCGATCCGATTTTTTCCGGACGTGTCCCTGTAGCGGGATAAGTACGGCTCAAGACCTTATATTAAAATATATTATTACAATATTATTTAATATAAGTCTTCATAATGTAGAATTTAATTAAAAATGAAATATTCTTACACACAGTCTTCAAATTTATTGAAAGAATTCTTCAATATCGATACATTCATAATTAATGTAAAAGAACCGAAAGCTTGGGAAGCTTGCTATTTCCATGCATTCACTTATTCACATCGGTGAGTACAAGGCGTGCCATGCGAATGAAATTGCTAAACCTTGCTCATAATTAAATCTTAAAGCTATTTTACCGGCAAATATTATAATAATTATTGTTACGTTAATTACGTTGGGAATCCAAGATGTGTTTTTGTGACACTGATATAATTCCAGAAGTGGTTTTCATCAGTTACTGTTCTATTTTTGCAACAGGAAAAATGTCGTCAAATGAAAAGATATATGAGAGTCATAGTTTCGGAAAGCAGCACGAACTACCTTTACCAACACTGAAACGGAGCGAAAAACACTTTTACTAGATTTTTTCGATAGATTTATATCACTTTTACCATACAGAAATTTTAAGCCTGCATTGGACTTTTTAATAACAGACGCCGTCATAGACTCAACGGACAACTTTTGATCAATGGTAACTCCAAGATATTTAACTGAAGTTGTTGATTCAATAAATTGGCCGTTACACTACACTATTACACTAACAATTCGCTATTGCTAGAAGATAGAAAATCAACTTAAACTCTTCGAAAACAATGCAGAAGATATATGAACTTTTTGAATTTTTGAAATTCTGTAATTGAACACTGCTTCTCATTGCAGTATAAATGCAATCTGCGACGAAGAATTTGACACCCGGGGTTTTACTGCGTTGTGGTTTGTAGACTTCGTACGATCCTGAGACATACGTATGTTCAGTCTTTGTTCATTAAAACATAAACGTCATATAAGAGAAGTAATTGTCCTACCATATACATGTAGCAACGAAATGCATGATGATTGGTAGTTGATGCCTTTGCAGGTACGATGCTTGCTTTAAGCGACGACATGACGGGTTGAATAATGTATAATATGTCCATTTTGCCCTTTACGGCTCTAGCTTTACGTACGTCATCGAGTACTGTTTTGATATGATTCACAGGTTTGTTGTTTTATTTATCTATGTGCTACTGTCGATTCCAAATTAGTAGAGAATACCGTTAATGTGTTCGCTATATCCATTGGTCCATGTTTAACAAAACGTGTTTTCATTGGCTGACCACTTGTTTACAACCGTTCCCTAGTAAATAAAAGAGAGAGAATAAGTTGCTACAGGGAACGCCACACACATAAGGCAATGCCTCCCCACATAGACCTCCGGGAAAATATACACACATAATTGTGTGTTTGTCGTCTGTTGTTTGGAGGGTTGTTCAGCTGGCGTGTCACACTGCGGGTCACACATTACATGGTTAACACGGCACTAAGGCGGTAGTCAGCAACATGAGTGGCGTTTAAAATTACATTAACCGTATGCGTTCCAATCACGTGTTCAGTAGCATGTGACATTCTTGCTCCATGACTTTTTTCAGTTTCATTTAATATAAAATTCAAACACCTTACAATGTCATCAACACACATGCTACACAATATTATACGCAGCGTATTTACAGTATAATTTTTTGTTTATTCATAAGTCGAAGACATCATTTTATCATTACCCTATTTGGACCCAGCATTGTGACCTTCTGTTAACATGTTCTGTATAGAACAATACAGTATCTAATACCAATATCTCAAAACGTGCACATGCCTTCACGATATTGACACCTTACTCTTCCCAGTTTTAGGTAGTTGAGGTATACAATGTGGTAAGCTGTGACAAAACATAAAATACAAACGTTAAGTACCCGGTGGTTTGTATTAAGATATAGTATTTTCAATCAAAATTACTCATGATGTTGAGTTTCACATATCAGCACAAAGGTCGCGTAAGCTTACGACCAAGGCGATGTTGTATATTAAGACGGCAGTTAAATGGAATATCATTATTTTAACCATTCGGGTTCATCGAAACAAAATCGAGCTTTGAAGTTTTTGCTAACATGATCGGCCAACGGTTGGTTTTGGACTCGCCTTGTTTTAAAGTGTATATGTTTGATATCTTTTATTGAGTAGATTATTTTTTTTGTAATCTAACGTTATTATTGTGATTATTATTAATTATTTATCTTTAAGATGTATGTTAAGTTCTCCTTTCCCTATGTGCAATTCCTTTCCTTGATATAATAATAATGGTACTCTCCCCCACCCCATATCGGCCTACTAATTACAGATTTTCTTGGCTTGTTCATTGGTGTATTCTATCCATAACATTTTCCCGCTTGTTGTCCCCCTACATTCTCCATGGGTGTAAGCTCGGCCATATCATTCAATGCACCCGTATTCCCATACATGTTTATCCTTCCACCTCCACAGTCCCTAATATTTTTGTTGTTTTCCTGGGATCTGTGTAGAGACTAGAGAGGCATTGTCTTGTGCATGTGACGCTCCTTTCCAGCAAATATATTTAACTCACATTAACAGCCAGTGTCTTTTAAAGCTATTAGAGCAGAGGATTATCACAGGCGACCCTTCTTGCATTATTTAAAGCACAGGTGGGCACCTAAGTGTAGCGAGGCCTTGTTGTGCAAGATTTTCTCACTCAAGAGAACTTGCGAGTCTGTGTGTATGTCATTGTACGATTTATATCAATTATGTTAAAAAGAAACACAGTATGTTGATAAAGGGTATTTTTTGTGTGGAAAAATATTTCTCTAACGGACAATGGACCAATAAAATGACAACATAATGGCAACGGATAAACAGCAAAGTTTTAAAGCAGGTAATCAACAAGTGCTCTCTGAAATCACACATAGCTCTTGATAATTAAACTACTTTAACATTGTCATAATCATCATAGAATTCCAAAACATCCATTTGCTGAGTGCTCTCATCATTTCAGCGGAAACATGATCCTGCTTGGAAAGGCCGATGTTATTCGTGACAATTAGAACAATATTCAGTGTCACATAATCGCCTTCAGTTCGTGTTTGCTTATAATAAACGGTTGGATCCTACACACTCGTCATTTTTAAACAAACAACTTACAGATTAGGTAGGTGGAAAAATTGGTTCAACAAAATTTCATGAATTGTACTGCGTCGTGTGTGCGTCCCGCTGTCCAAGAGAACAACATGACCACCAGAGTCTATCTGATACACCCTTTACAAAATGCGCACAACTTAAGACTAACAAATACATTAATTGTATCGTACATGTTACAATCATAATATGAAGATATTTACAAAGGAACGATCAACATTTTATTCAAGATCAAAATCCCTGGAGGTGAGAAACTTTGTTGTTTACAGATGATATCCAGAGTATTTTTTTTGGTTTTGCACATTTTGCCAATTGACTTTAGTATTGAACACACCCACAAGGCAATGTGAGCCTTGAAAGATTGTATTCATTAGCGTTAACTGCCCGAATCTCTCGATAAGTAAATAGTGTTCAAAAACAAGATTCAATGTAATACAATGTACTACAAACACTGATTTTTTTCTCCATTGCATTGTCATTATTGCGTAATGGTTAATGGCTTTTAATGATCAGTTACAGCTTACTTATTTATGTGTATATGTTGAAAATCATCTACCATATAACGGTTAAGTGTAAGGTTTGCTAGCTGTTAAATCGATTTAAACCCCCAGCATTTTCAACTGACAGTTCTAGGCTGTAAATCGCTGTGTGGTTATTGTCTCTATTTATGTTTTCCACTGGTGCAGCTCCTTTATTTGATATAGTATTCATGTTCTTTTCTACCATTTTCGGCCAATGATTAGTGACCTTCTTTGTTTGTTCCGTAATGTATTCCATAAATTACATTCAATCCTTCCCCAATTGTTGTCCCCCTAAATTATTCTTTGTTGTTCTTTATGGTCGACTAGACCATTCGATGCACCCATAGTGTTTACCTTTGCGCCTCCATAGTTCCTATTGTTTTGTAGAAGGTTGTTTCCAAGGGGTCCGTGTGGGGAGGCATAGACTTGTGTGTTTGACGTTGCCTGTGACAACTCAATCTCTCTTTCTCCTTGGCTGATAACTCTCCTTAATAGTTACTGTTACTGTTAACCAATCCACCTCCTTTTTAGTTTTATTTTACACAAAGTCCTACAAACACATTATAGTCCTTTTATGTCATGTCAATCATTCATTTGCCAACAATCTTCGTGCATTCTGCCTGCTGGTCTGCTTACTAAACATCTGAGTAAAGATTGATAAGGTCAAGTATAGCGTGTGTTGACAAATACAACTGTATCACTAGTAGAAGTTTAATGTTCTCAAAAGTTATTTACATCGATGTATACTTAATGCCAGTAACAAGTAAAGTTAGAATGTTGCTACTTTTTGAATATAAGTCAATAGAGTTATTTTTCTGCGCAAGACGTTTGCACGTACAATGTAAAACAGATCAATTTTTCCTACTTTATGTGAGTGAAATAACGTTTCAGATTTCGTTAATGTTACTTGCGTTTTAATGGCGGATAGTATATCTCTCATCATTCGTGTCAAAATGCATTGGAGAGAATGGCTTCCTACCGCGAACATTCATTTCATACTCTGCAATCATGCGTAAACTGTTTCGTGCGTTAATGAAATTGTTTTGCGTAACCTTTTTCCAAGACAATGCAAATGTTCAGTGTAATAAATTAGTTACTATTTTAATATTTCATTGCTTTCAACAGTAGGCTATTTGTCTACTTAACCCCCTCAACTCCTAATGCTTTGTATGGTTATGTTTCCTTGGGATCTGTGTGGGGATGTTTTGTCTTGTGAATGTGGCATTCCTGGTGACAACCTAACCCTTTATGCATGTGGGTTGTACATCCACAGTTGCTGGTGTCTTTTGTATATTTCACCGGGCAACGACCAAAGTGGCTGGTTTAGCCATTATCTTACTTATACACCAGCTGATGTTTGTCTTACGCATACTCCAGTAGCCAACAGCTAATGTTTATTGTGTCTTACGTATACTCATGTGACTAGGATCTTACGTATACTCTGGTGACCAACAGCCGGTGTGGCGTAGCTACTAGTGAAAATAGTCCGTCCGCTTAAATTGAATTTCTATCAGGTTCCTTCAAACCATTTGTATATAAGTATCAGACGCATACATAATAATAATGCCATATGCGAAACCTTCATCTGATATAAATTAATGCTATTTAGGAGAGAAATTAGTTGAGCGCATATGTCGAATATAAAATATGTTTTGTCCACTCCAAGGACTGTATTCTACACCATACACCATACGTGCCTGCAATAAGAATGTTGATAAGTTGCAGACCATGCTATATATTGAAAGTTGTTTTCTGCATTCTATTCTACTTCTAGTTTTGTGAATAAGAATGAATAAAGAAATCGAGTAATATCAGCCACATACCAAGTGAACAGCCAATCCAAAACGAGACACGAAAGTAAACAATTTCAAAGTCAAAATCCACACATGAAACTATCATACATGCTATGTGAAGATATGGGTATTTTTCACTCGGTACATGTAATCATTCGCTATACTGAACCGTTTTTATTTGATATATTAATCTTCTACAATAAATATTTCGATTTGCATACTAGTATGCATAAATGTATACATGATTATATGCAACAGTATAGGTATGGGTTCATACTTTATAGTAACGCACGTTGTGATTATTATTGAAATGCGGCTCTAGATGTATTATCATTTTAATGTTATTATATTTGAAGTGAAAACTGTATTGCGGGGAGGGCCGCGTTCACACAATAATTTTTCCTAGGCAGATTTACGCAATGTGAGGAGGGGCACACATAGGGAGTCGAAATAATATCGAAATAATAAGGACAAGAAAACCAAACAAACACAGCATCATCAACGAACTGGAAATCAGAGTACAGCCTTGGAAATCTCTGTGCAACTACTAGGAACTCAAACTAGTTTAACAGCATACTCACCTCACATTTAACCGCCATCTTTTCAAAAGCGATATTACTACTGGGGCTCAAACTAGTTTAACGGCATACTCACCTCACATTTAACCGCCATCTTATCAAAAGCGATATTACTACTGGGGCTCAAACTAGTTTAACGGCATACTCACCTCACATTTAACCGCCATCTTATCAAAAGCGATATTACTACTGGGGCTCAAACTAGTTTAACAGCATACTCACCTCACATTTAACCGCCATCTTATCAAAAGCGATATTACTACTGGGGCTCAAACTAGTTTAACGGCATACTCACCTCACATTTAACCGCCATCTTATCAAAAGCGATATTACTACTGGGGCTCAAACTAGTTTAACGGCATACTCACCTCCAATTTAACTGCCATCTTATCAAAAGCGATATTACTACTAGGGCTCAAACTAGTTTAACGGAATACTCACCTCACATTTAACCGCCATCTTATCAAAAGCGTAATACTACTGGTGCTCAAACTAGTTTAACGGCACACTCACCTCGAATTAAATCGCCTAACGTGTCCGAACAACTATGCTGCTATATACTAACTACACAACGTATCCAGAACAGAAGATGTTACACAATGATGTTGTACATTCTAAAGAAAGAGTAGCGTGTTTTTTTATTCTCTTTTACTGTTTACGTTCGGTTGTATTTAATTGTATTGCAGCACTACGTCGTTCCACATTCCTCTCCTAGTTACTTTGATTTCATAATGTACACTATGGGACGGGATGTCCTGTTTTTGTGGATCTAGGCTTCCCATTGCAACGTTTCTTATTTAAAGTAAATTAAGGCATTTTTATCTAATGTAGATAATGTACAAGTGTGTTTATTCATGCCACGCATCTTTATAGTGTTGTTAAATTGCTCGCAAACAGGTGTATGAACTTCTTGGACTGATATACAGTAGACATTGTATTAAGAGACCACCCAAGGGACGGCCAAAAAGTGGTCGCTTAATAAAGTGGTCTCTTAATAGATATCAACAAATTTAACGAAAGTTAAAGTACAAATGAATGTCGTACTGAACAATCAAAACGTATAAATACCATCCTCTTTCCATTCATATGTATCTATGGTGTGAAACAAAGCTCACTAGGCAATAGAACACTGGACAAGTGCCTAATTCTTAAATTCCACGTAAGTTATCCAATATGACAAGCTTCATGTACGTTGAATAGTGTAGTGGCCTCGTGCTTAAAATTCAAGAATGTTCTTATCACACGCGCGAAATTTTCTAACTAACGCAAAAGTAAAAGGCGAAACACAGACACACACATTTACACGGGTACATAATAATTTTCAGTCTATAAATAAATAACTGTACAGTGTACTCATCACAGTAACACGAATCTGCGCATGGTGTGACGTCATGAATTCAGTGACGAAGTTTTGACAGCTATATTAACTGGAATAATTCTAAAACTTTATTCCACGTGCGTATTAAGACAGGCTGATAGTAATAAACGGTTTTTCCATAAGGCAATGATTTTACAGGGTCTTTAAAATTGATTACATACTAAACAAAGTGAGTGTTTACACATTTAAACCCAGACTTAAATTATGCGATGTGTTTTTGTCTGACATTTTTATTCTCTCAGTGAAAATAAGAAGTTTGTCGGTACGACGATCTTTCAAGTAAAGATAAAAGCGGGCGAGACGGTACACAAATTACATCTCGCATATTTCTTCTCGGGACATCGTAATGTAAAAACTCGGTGACATCAAGCAACGTTAGTCGCTTAGCAACGACGTTACATGAACTTTGTTCTTGTAGAAATTATGAGCGTTTATGCTGTGTAATCCATTTACATTCGACACTCGCGCTTAAACGGACACATATATGACACGTTGTTGTATATGCTTTTATTTATCGTCGCCACCGGTTTCCCATATGGGCGACGCCTCCGGAAGAATGTTAGTCATATTAGATTTGGAGGATAGTGCATGATACAGAAGATGCCCCAGTTCCAGAAGCACCCCTGGGTCTTTTACGTGCTCGATGTAAAGCATCATACACGGGACCTCGGTTTTTAAAGTCTCGTCCGAAAGACTGTTAGTACGGTCAGTGATGGAGCGGGGAATCGAACCAGAGATCCCTGGATTACAAGTCCAGCGTTTTACCACTGGACCACTGATCCGCTATATGACACGATTTTTACATGACGTTTTATAACTGTGTCGCCGAGTAATTACCTGATCGCATTTATCACGCCTAATTGTTTATTCAATTGTTTAAAGGACAATGCGCGAATGCAGTTGTGAATAAGGTGTGAAATGCACAAGGGGATTAAGTGCATGCGGTCGTTTAATGGATTATTTAACTATGTTTTTTACCTGTCGGGACTGGTTTAATGCGGTCGCTGGTCGCGTAATAGAAAAGTCGTTTAATAGATACAATTTATATAGTAAAAACGCTCGGGCGGGAATTTAAGTGGTCGTTTAATAGAAAAGTCGCTTATTACAGGTGGTCGCTCGAGCAATGTCTACTGTATGTCAATTTAGGTAAATAAATGCTGTTTAGTTTACTTTTTTATCAAAGCACAACAGCGGCTTTTCCTCTGTCAAGCTTACGGACAAACATGAACGTTTCAAATACACCTATTTTGAAATATAATGGTCAAGACAATGTATTCATGCGTTCGCGGTTCATAAAACAACACTAATGAATTATTAGCTACAGACATATATTGGAAATGTAAAAGTGGTATGCAATCATTTACGTTTACAGAGGCATAATCAAAACCATATGGTTTCTTCGCAAAACCAAAATAAACTCCTTTTACCACATTGTCATTATTTGTCTGATGTTGTACAAAAAACAATATTCTTCATTATTTCCGGGATGTAATTCTTAGGAATAACTGCTTTTATGTTTTTATTATGCATGTTGCATCTGCAGCTTACGATGAAATATATCACGATTTAATGTAATTATGCGACTTATCTGCAATTTAATTTCTCTAAAATGTACAACACAAAACAGGGAGGTATCGTTTTTCCTGTGAAAGACAAAATATTGCTAATGGAAGTCAAATATTAAATACCCTTTGTAAGAAGATTAATGTACTTCACCAAAAAAGAAGCTTTCGCTAAATGTGAATGGGAATATTTCGTTACTTTTTAGAGCGATCGTTTTGAAATCATATTGTAAGTATGAAGTCATTTATTATCAATTTCATTGTTATACCCCCACAAACGAAGTTTGAGGGGGTATATAGGAGTGAGCTTGTCGGTCGGTCTGTCGGTCGGTCTGTCGGTCTGTCGGTCTGTCGGTCTGTTGGTCTGTCGGTCTGTCGGTTTTCATGGTTTCCGGACGATAACTCATGAAAGGCTAGACAGATTTGAAAAATTTTTGGTACACAGGTGTAACATCAGAAGATGCAGGTCAAGTTCGATATTGGGGCTGGTGGGGCCAAGGTCAAGGTCACTGTTACTAAAAATAGTTTCTCTTACTTTCACTTACTAGCAAATGGTTTGTTTTTAGTTGTAAGGCCACTACTTTTATATAAATTGGTTTACAAAACCGGCGGGTCTAATTTTCCGAAAAGTAGAAAAAAATAAAAATCGAATTTCACTTTTTTTTTCAAAATTATTTTCCCGACCGTATCAAAACATTGTAAATCTTAACTATTTTACATAATTTCGTTGTTTTTCCTAAAATTTGAGATTTGTATTAATAAACAAATGATTTAGAAGTGTTTTGCCACAGACAACTGAATAACAACAGTTAAAATACTCGAAATATACGACAATGACCATGGCGAGTAACTGCGAAGTTGCATAAATTTCGGATACGCTTATTTTCGGATAAGTGTTCGTTTTTAAAGTTTAATGTCAACTTGATAGTATGTAAGCTTGTAATAAGAGTCTTAAAGGTTTTCTTTTGCATTTTTGTTTACTGTTGTCAGTAGACATACAGAATTTTCTTGTTATGTAAACAGTGCAGTCAGTGACTTGCCCAGAAAATTTCAGTTACAGAATATCAATTTATCATGTGTCACAATATGTTATCTATTGCTTCAAGTTCATGACTCCCCTAGAATAATATGGCAATTTTATTTGGCTGGTAAGAAAAGACATTTGCTTTTAATCAAGTCTGTTTTTCAATTTGTATTTCACTTATTGAACTCTGGTTGACAGTGGCAAATTTTTAAGAAATTCACATTGCTAAACTTCATATGGAATTTTTTCACTTAAAATGATTCGAAATGAACTATTGAACAGTAAGAAAGATGAATCTATCAGTCTGATTCTGACACATGTTTACAGTAATTGGCATGGTTAAAATAATTCATATTTTTTCTCAAATATGTATTTTGATATTCAGCATAGCCTTAAAGCAAAACAAATGTCTGGCTGGGCGATATCAAATGTATCTTCGAAAAAAGTGTAGTATATATACATGTTTTCTAGTCAATTTCATTGATGTTCTCAAAGTATGTTTTATATGCACAGTATGTAAGATTTAAACAGTGTGTTTAATTAGAACTATGAAACTTTGTGTGTATTAATACATGTTTAAATAGCAGTTTAAGAATTAAAATGTCAAGTAAATGATATAAATTTTCAATGTTGTTAATCATTTCTCTGATTTTCACCCTTTTAGAGTATGTTTTGGGACTTTTTTCCTTTTTTTTTTTTTTTTTTTTTTCGACCACCCAGTGGACATTTCCCCCAAAAATTCTTGTAAACCAAAAAATAAAAAAGGAGTGGCCTAAACGACTTATCTTTCTGTGAAAATAACTGTTATTTCTAGCATATTGTTTGATATATTTTGCATTGATTTAGTTCCATTTTGCCCAGCTTTTTGTGAGCAATTCTATACAAGTTCAGTTTTTTATTTCACAGGAACTGTTGATTAGTTCTTACTGTTCTGTTGGCAGCATTTTTGGTTTATTACATTCAGATACTAGCAAATGGTTTGTTTTTGTTGTTGAAGACTCGCCTTTCAGTGAAAATAACGGGATTTCTTTTAAAATCCATTGAAATAAGGCATAATATAATGTTATATCCAGGTAGTTTGATTATTTGATTAAATCTGTGAAACTGCAGTCAAGGACAATGGAACAAAATGTCTTGATTGCGAATATAAATTGTATCAATTTAATACGCTTTGTTGCTATATTTGTTCGAATTTGAATGCAAAATGTTCAGATCTTGGGAGTTAAAATCAAATATATTGGTGTTACTAGTTCATACTCTAGTCGAATGTATCATTATATTTCTTTGTGACAAAGTGCTATATATTACTGTTCATTTTTTCTATTTTATTGATTTTGACCTGACTCCCATACTGTGGTATTCATATCACCTCCGAAATATTAAAATGTACACAATTCTTATTATAACCCCACTTCAAAATATGCAATGGGGGCTATATGGGAATCACCACTTGTTCCGTCATGTCACATAACATGGTTTTCCATGAATTATTTCTACCAAGCCTAGTTGTGTATATTGTCGGCACATTCTGATTGTGGTCCTGTAGTGATAGATAGTGATAGATAATTTCATTGTCTTGACTGGCGGCCATCTTTGAATTTATCAAAAATATGTCTGACAAAGCGGTATTGTGGGGGTATTAATCACCTTCAGTGATAGCTCTAGTTTTATTTGATTTCAACCTAGATGGGTGTCTGATTTGAAATTCTGACTTCAGTAACGTGTATGACCACCGCGTTCATTGATGACGGCGTGGCAGCGACGTCGCTTTGAGTTTACAAGCTTGTTGATATCGGATTGAGGGATATTATGCCACTCTTCAAGTAATGCATATCGGAGCCCATTGGCGTTATCAGGTGAATTTGGACGTCGACAGATTATTCAAAAGATGTTCTATTAGATTTAAATCCGGGCTTTTTGAGGGCCAGTTGCTTATGGTATTGGTGTCGTTTTTTAAAAACCCCGAATGTTATCGCGAACGACGTGGGCTCTAGCGTTGTCTTGCTGAAATGTTGAAATGACGCCATGAGTTTGTAGGAGAGGTACAACGTGAGACGGTAGGATACTCTCCCTGTAGAGACGAGCATTTATATTACCCTCACTGACCACAAGTGGGGTCCAATATCCATAACCAATACCGGCCCAGACCATAACTGACCCTCCGCCCCAGAAACGATCCCTCTGCAGTATGCAACAGTCAGCATAACGCTCGTTCCTACGTCGGTAGACTATCACTCGGCCATCTACCCGGGACAATGCACACCTTGATTCGACGGAGAAAATAATAGTTCGCCAGGTCTGCCTTGTCCAATTGATGTGTCCCTCGGCCCATTGAAGTCTGTATCGACGATGACGGGCCGACAAAACAGATCCAACAAATGAACGACGCCGTACACACCGTTTTCCGCCAAACGATTACGTGCGTTTTGTGCGGAAGCTGTAGTCGTTGCAGTGAGAAAGCGATGTCGTAGATGCTAATTTAATATACTAGTATAGCGGTCTTGGTCTGGCGTAGATACACGTGTCTACCACTCATTGGAAAGTCGTCGGTACTTCGGGTCTGCGCGAAACGCCGTCTGATATTCCTAACTGCATGTACAGATGACCCAACTTGTGCTGCCACCACTTCAATAAGAACTCCTGCCACCAGCATCCCAATGGCTATTTTCCCGTAAATTATTTGGAATCCGCGGCATTGGAATTCAGTAGTCAAACCTTTTATTTTAAATGTGTTTTTTATTATTTTCTGACTGAAATCGTCTAATGCAATATATTTAAGGTAACTTTTTTTACATGTGAGCCGGATATGCCCATCCTGAATAAGCTGACCTTGTTTTACATCATGTGACATGATGAACTCGTACTGTTGTGTTGACATAAGTGACATGATGAACTCGTACTGTTGTGTTGACATAAGTGACATGATGAACTCGTACTGTTGTGATGACATAAAGTGACATGATGAACTCGTACTGTTGTGATGACATAAAGTGACATGATGAACTTGTACTGTTGTGATGACATAAAGTGACATGATGAACTCATACTGTTGTGATGACATAAAGTGACATGATGAACTTGTACTGTTGTGTTGACATAAAGTGACATGATGAACTTGTACTGTTGTGATGACATAAAGTGACATGATGAACTGGTACTGTTGTGTTGACATAAAGTGACATGATGAACTTGTACTGTTGTGATGACATAAAGTGACATGATGAACTGGTACTGTTGTGTTGACATAAAGTGACATGATGAACTTGTACTGTTGTGATGACATAAAGTGACATGATGAACTCGTACTGTTGTGTTGACATAAAGTGACATGATGAACTTGTACTGTTGTGATGACATAAAGTGACATGATGAACTTGTACTGTTGTGTTGACATAAAGTGACATGATGAACTTGTACTGTTGTGATGACATAAAGTGACATGATGAACTTGTACTGTTGTGTTGACATAAAGTGACATGATGAACTTGTACTGTTGTGATGACATAAAGTGACATGATGAACTTGTACTGTTGTGTTGACATAAAGTGACATGATGAACTTGTACTGTTGTGATGACATAAAGTGACATGATGAACTCGTACTGTTGTGTTGACATAAAGTGACATGATGAACTCGATGCTTGCGTAAATCAATGATTTGCGTGCAAATGTAGTATATAATGTAGTTGACATGGAACAGTATATCTTGCTTGTGTTATGTTATATCATGTATGTCGCTATTTACTGTCATATTTTTATACATTCTATACAGAAATAAATCAAAATAAGTGATAACTCAATAATAAGATCACCATTGGGACACAGTCTAACAGAAATTTAGCTTTATTTCAACAATTCAAGAAAAGGATAATAATGTATGCAGAGTACGTATAACAAACATTTCTAAATAGAGTTTGTATCACTTATAAACTTGTAAGAAATATAAGTAAAATGTGATATAGATATAAATGTTTTAAGTAGTAAAAACGTGAATACTCATTTTATGCAATAATATTTCGTGCGTTGAAAATATTTTTACGGCTAATTTGTAATATAATATAAAAAAATTGTTTTATATAAATGCCTACGAAATTACAGCTCTCTTTATACTTTTTATAGCACATCAGTTTTTATTTCACTTTAGGGAATTGGAAATTTATTAGATCTATTCCCAGTCTGTATTATATTTAAGCTTATACATATATAGAACTAGATATACAAGTCCCACAACTTTAATAATGATGAATATGCTTTAAGGTAATATTTATATATTTATTCTACAAAATAAACTCTATACAAAACAAATATTGTGTGACATATGCGCGTATATTAATATATATACGGCTCACCGATGAAACCTTAATTGAATTTTAAACATTGATTTTCCTTCAGACTGATCGTCAGCATTTTCCATCTCCCGGATTATTACATTGAAGCTCGTTATTTGGATACGAACGTATGCAGCATAGTATACATATTATATTAGTATATATTCAAAACGGCAAATAAGCACTGCTATGACAAAAAATAATTAGTGACATTGGAAATGACTTCCAGTGACCATTTAGCGATAAAGTGCGAGGTTAGCTAGCTGTTATACCGATTTAAACCCCCAGTATTTTTACTGAGAATTCCAAGGCTGTAATTCGCTGTATGGTTATTATTTCTTTTTGTGATTTCAATGTATGTTAAAATTCCCTTTCCCTTGTGCAATTCTTTCACTTTATATAGTGTTCATGTTGTTGCCAGCTGTCTTGACTTGTCCTGTGATCTTTCCCATCCATTAAACCCCCTTCACTGAGTTTCAGACTTATAATGTTTATGAATTAGGCTCCAGGTTTTTCGTAGCACAGCTCAAAAACTGATCGTCCTCACAGTTTCTGTTATCGAGGCGCTCGTCGTCTGTTTCTGATCAAGCGTCTATTGTCAAGGAAGATCAAGATCATCCAGGTGATTTATTGAAAAGGTCGAATAGACTGCTATTGTTGCTGGAATTCGCTGCTGGTCTGGGATGATCAAACTTCATGGCATAATCTTGTGCTTTTTGGGATTGCTGTGCAGTGAGCATGCATTCCCTGCCCGATTTCAATACATACATTTTGCGGAAGACGGAAATTCTTATAAATGTAGATACATATTTTAATTATTTGCAGAAAACAGATAACAGTTTTATTGGCTCGCCGGTGAAACCAAAGAAACCCTAATTGAATTGTAAACATTGATTTCCCCTCGGCTGATCGTGAGAATTTGCTATCTCCCAGGAACATTACTTTGAAGCTCATTATTTGAATACGAACACGCGTACGCAGCATTGCATACGATGGCGTCTATTAGCACAGTAAGGTATTCAACTATAAATATGGAAATAAAAATGTGCTCCATATTTTTTTCTTAGAACATTAAATTAATACATTGAGCCGCCAACAGTTCCTGGAAATCTAATCAGGGACATTGGAGTTGACGTGCAATGGCTGTATGTACTACAAATGGCTACAAGTATGCTCCGTATATATCGTGAAAATAAAGGAACAACAGGAGTATATACTGGAACATTGCAGCTTCCATTGCATGTGTCATCAAGTAGTTCCTTCAGGTCTATCGCCGTTGCTCAACAATGTTTCAGTCATATACTTGACCTAACCAGTTTTCGTAGAATTCATTATCAACCAGTCCTAACTTGCTCTAACGGAAGCACCTGTCAAATTCTCCGACGTAGCCAAATGTCACGGAAGAACATAATCTGCCCAACCAGGGAATCGAACCAGGATCTGCCGGGTGACAGTCTAGCTCTCTACCAAATGAGTTACCGCGCGGGCTTTGTGAGAAAGTACATGTAAGTATGCGGTAGTTAAGACTGATTGGGTATTAAAGCCATTAAAATGAATGCATTATCTGTTTGTGAAGCTGATGTAACACAATGATATTGCAGGTAGCGATTTCAGCGCTAGTTTGTCTATTGATGGTAATTAATAATCTTGATTAGATCTATTGATGTTGATTAATAATATTACTTATCTAATACACACTTGTTATAAACATGTTATTGCGACGCAGTTCTAAGGAAAGGTGAAAATATCCAGCGATAAAACTTGGAGTTCAGTTTTCGGAGTTTTTTTGGGTTTGGCAGTTCGAGAGTCTTTGAGCTTTGGGCTTTTAAGATGGAGAGTTTCTTGAGTTCTGCTTTTAGACATGAGAGGCATAATGTTTCGAACTTTTGTTTTTAAGTTGATAGTTTTGTGCAGAGTCAAAGAGTGAGAATTGGAGATGGGGTATTTTAGTTTGACGGTATTTTAGATTAAATAAATAGCTACGAAATTAAACATAGGACATTGGCTATTTAATGAGCTGGCAAATATATACCTTGATTTGTACAACAATGGGTTGCCATGATTGATTAGACTTGTAAAATGAATTTGTGTGGAACCAACGAGCCCTTTTCATTATCTATGAAACCTGCAAGAGGCGTGTGGTGTTACACTAATTATGAGACTGTTTGTACGATAGGAGCCCAATGAACGACGATTCATAAACTGAACCTTTCTGTGAGACTAGGCGGACCTCGTTCATTCGAATTCACCGGGTCCGAATTTTCTTCGAATAATACGTGGTTTCGAACAGACCATTTCAATTCGACATACATAAGAATATATCAGGACCTGATATTTATTTCGGATGATACCGAGTATTCGGATAGAAGGTTGTCGAATAATCGAGGTCCGACTGTATATAAAATACGTGTTTTCAATGTATGAACTTAAAAATACAGAAATGTACATTATCACTGTGGAAATACATGCGAAAATCTAGTTTGGAGGCGCACACATTACTACTTATAACCCATTGTTAATGGTTGCACAATTCCGCTGGAAGATACAAACATGTGCAATCTTTTTCATAATGTTTATATTTTTTTCAATTGTTTTATCCGCAGACGTACTTTTACTGCCTTATGTAATTGTACACAAAATGACATCTGATAACCTATCAGAGGGGAAAAACAACACTCGCATCTTATTCTGAAATAACTGCTTCAACCAATAGTTCAAGAAATTGTTATAAGCTTGTTCAGTGTAGATGTTTGTATGGTGATTTAAGCGCCATTTGGTCACTAGCTGACATTGTAATATTTTGGAATCATTTTGGCCGTAATGCCGGGTATAAACATTGATATACGTCAATCATTATCCTATCAGACGAGCTTCCACATCGATTGTGAATATACATTAATTATTTAGATCGCTTAAATGTTGGCCAGAATCACAAAATGAAGCCTACACTATTGCAGAAAAGATAGGCTTGTAATTCCATAATTGGATATTTTGAAAAAGGATAGCTGGCAGTCATAAGTAGATCGTGAAGACATCTGTTTTCATAATACGCAAACAGTTCCATACTCGCATCTGTCTATTTCTAAAACACCACATTGTCTCCTTGTTTTGTCGAGTATGTAATCTGCTAAAAGTTTGCCATAAGACAATCTTGTGTTTATATTACGTTGTGGCAACACAGTAATTCGATGCGGCCTTTTCTCAGTATTTATTAAAACACTTAAACATTTAGAAATTACTGGATTCATTTTAATTGCATCTAAACTATGAACAATGATCTTGATGTAAAACTGGGTGTTAAGGTAATATACATGACTATGTAGAAACAAATAAAAAAAACCTAAATGTTACGACTGCCTGTCATTCAAAAAAAGAAACTTCCGATTTGTACACATAGTGTTTGTTGTGTTAAAGAAATCATTGTGTAAAGAAAGTAGACAGGTAATATTAGCCTTGTTATCAGGATTCATGAATTTTAGCGATTATGTAGCACTGTTAATCGTCAACAGCGTGAAACTCGATTTGCACGTGCATGAATTGTTCAACGAGTCCCGTGCGGTATCCTGTCTTACTGACATTGTTGTCAAGTGAACGAAAACGCTTCAAAATTTGTAAACGAATGAACATTTCTTACGTTGTAGCATTTTGAGTATGCCAAAAATACCCAATAATTTACGCAAACGTGCGATTGGCATGCTTCATGCTGGCATGTCGACAGAAGATCTTACAAAGAATTTGGGACTTCATCACCTATATCTCATCAGCAGGAGATGGTCATTTAAACAATGAGCGAGAAGACTTCATGAATTTTACGTGGATGTCTTCCTCGTTCCCTTCAAGAACCTTTCCTATGTACCACTTCCTATCGTATATACAGGCTAAGAAATCATCAATCAGGGTGTCAAGGGAAACACCTCCGTTTGTAGGTTCGTCAGCAGTCATTAAGTCGCCAGCATTATTGTAGTCGTTTTCTGATGCATCGGCATTGCACTTTTGTTTCCCGGAAGTTTAATTAGTCTCAGGCAAGTGTGTTGTGGTGGAATAGTTTGATCTACGAGCAGCACAGTTCGCGACATACACACATGTCACAGTTTCATGTTTCCATAGTAAGTAATTCGTCAGCACTTAATGCACAAACTGCATGAAATTTCATAGTGTCCTAGATATGGCGAACTTGCATCGTGGCAATAAGTGCTTGCTTCGCCTAGCTCACATCTTTGTCTAACCACAGTCATTTAACACCTTTCTTGGTGGAGGAAAATTTAGATTTATTTCGGTATAAGATGCACATAAACATGGTAATAAGAACAAACATGTTTCCTTAAAAAAAAACACAGGAGTTATAAAAACCATGCCACATACATCCGTACTAAGGATTACACAATAAAGAGAAATATCCCTTATTTCCTTTGTTGTCCTTGTCATGGATGGTGTGACATAGAGAGGCATGAAACTTTTTATCACAGGCAAAAACATTGAAATTCTATCACAGACAATAATATTAAAAGACAATTATATTTTTAAAAAGTGACAAGCTAATTATAATGTGAAGTAAAAACTATAAAAGAGCAGAAAAACAGAATATTGCTTTTGAATTGTGAAATTACTTGGAAACTCAATCATAAAATGCTTACAATACACAGATATGCACCTGTATTGTATTATCATTAAAAATAATTTAATGCTTAGCAAGTTTCTTTGAATGGCAACCTTAAACCCACTAATTGTATTTATTTTCCTTATTTATCGGTGGTAGCTTGCTCCAGAAACTACATCCCATGTAGGAGAAGGATTTCGGTCTAAAGCCTTTAACTTTTGGGACAGAAAAAGATCCATTGATCAGGGGCTAAACCATTTTTCCTTGTGCACAGAGGCGTATGTACATTTAAGCCTTCTCAGGTGCCTTATGTTTTATGGATTGTTGTTTTCCCGGAGGTCTGTGTGGGGAGGCACTGTCTTTTGTTTGTGGTGTTAACTCTGTAGCAACTTATTATCTCTCTTTTATAAACCAATCAATCTTACGTTAACCGCCAAGACAATTTCTCTTTAGCCGAAAAATGTTTGTTACCTTGATGCAGATTGGTTAACAGTTCGTTAAGGCCTTATTCATATTTTTACCAAACCTAAAAATATTACTTGTTTATTGCTATGTGTTTTTTTCCGAAGCAAAGTAATTAACACAATTATTGCGTAAATGGTGTTATGTTTGCCAAAAAAGTCTTAAGCGTTGAATAACTGTGTCCTTCTTTTCTTTTAATTGATGTTTAGCTACTTTTTCAAACACGTTCCTAACTATTTCTGTCTCGTTGCTAAGATATGATATTGTAAACATCTGTATTTTGAGGCTCTCTTGGCGGCAATTTCTATCAGAAAACTATTTTGTGATGGTTCATACAGAACTTCTCGAAATAAAATCGAGTACTTTTAAAGTACTTTTCTCTCATTTTCAAGGACTAGAATAGGTTATGTTCTATAGCATAGGAATTTGTGTTTCACTGTAATCGTTTTGAGAGATTCTTTGAAATTACTTTTACAGGCTACAAATCATTTATCATTTAGGATGATTTACGATAGCACTGAGATTTCATTTCGTGCTATTAAAGTTAAAACTAATTACTTTATTCTTGTTATTTAAGTTTAAATATTACGTTTCATTAACAATTATTCATATTGAAAGATGAATATAATATTATAATGTATACTTCCAAACACAAGTCTATCACATGCATGCAGGCATCAATACATGTTTAAAACAGTTGGCTGTACAAAAATAGGCCACAAATGAAACATAAACTAAACTTACAGTGAGGTAAATAATATGTGAAAAAGTCCTAACACGGACTAAAAAATATAAATCAATATACTCAGACAACAAAACATTAATCAAAATATACTGTATGGATTTTGAGTGGGACATCATTACGGACTGTACGGTTATATCGTATACTAGACCCGATGTCAAAAGTGACTGCATGGTTATGCTACGTTTACACTTAGACCACGATGTCCACGATGTCCACGATGCAAAAAAATCGTGGAGATCGACGATTTATTGTTTTACTTTTTCTGTTTCTGCGTTTCGCTACGCTTTCCTGCGCTCTAAGTACGTTTTGTTACGATCTGTTACGTTTTGTTACGAAGCCAACACGACTCTGGTCAAGATCTGCCACGATTTTCATTACGTTCTCTTAAGTTCTGTTACGATCGTCACGATATGCTATCACGCTCTGTCACGTTCTGTTACGTTATGTTAAGATCTCTCACGATCATGCAGTTCTGTTAAGATCTCCTGCGATTTATGGCCTCGATTTGGGCAAAATCTCCACGATTGCAGCACGATTGGGTATAAAAAGGAGGTAGGGGTAATTTACCCCCTCTCATTCTCTCCAAAGATAATACCAAAGGCAAACCATGAATCCACGAGATGAAGAAGACGCTGAATTGGTATTTCTCATATATGCATATATAGTTGGTCGAAAGAAAAAGACACAGCATCAAGACACAGAACAGGGCAGGATAGAACAGAGAGGAAAGAAGAGAAGAAAACCGAGGACCTGTTGGATAAAACCATGGTTGAGTGTAGACAGAAGGCACCAGTTGGGGCACTATTCACAACTCCTCAACACAGAACTCAGGTGTGAGGATGTTAGCTCCTACGTCAACTATTTAAGTATGCCTCCAGATCTGATGAGATCCTGGAAAGAATAACACCAGCTATAGAGAAGCAAATACCAGATTTCGAGAACCCCTATCACCTGGATTGCGACTGGCACTCGTCCTCAGACATCTGGCCACTGGTGATAAATACCCTTCACTATCCTATGCCTTCAGATGTAGTCGCTCGTCCATATGCCATATTGTTCCAGAAGTCTGTAGGGCCATTGTCGAAGCATATAAAGATGAAGTTGTCTACTCTCCTATCACCTCTGAAGAATGGAAAGCCATAGCAGACCAATTCGAAAAGCAATTGAATGTGCCACATGCAATAGGGGCTCTGGATGGAAAGCATGTAGCTATCCAGAAACCAGCAAACTCAGGCAGCTTGTACCATAACTACAAGGGATTCTTTTCTATCCCACTCTTGGCATTGGTGGATGCTGAATACAAATTCATCTGGATTGAATTTGGTGACATGGGTCATATGTCGGATGCACAGATATTCAAGGTCACAGAGCTGTTTGAATGCCTAGAGCGGGGCGGGGTGGGTGATCTTCCCGCTGCCTCCACATGGACTTCTGCTGTGACTTCTTCAGATGCTGATGGAAGAGGTGGAGCATCCTGGCCTCTCTTGACAGTGGCCTTCCTTCCTCTTTTGGCTGGCATATTTTAAATCTAACAACAATTATAGACGTTTCCAAAAATTATAGGTGTTTTCTTGTTCAAAGTGGCAAACGTAATGAAGCTTACAGAGCGTGGATAAACATCGTGGGAACTGCGCGGGAACTTATCAGAGCGTGCCAGAGCGTGCCAGAGCGTGTATGCCTATCGGGATGTTCGTAGCAGAACGTGTCACAGCGTGATGTTATTAATTTTGCTATTCAATGTATCTTGACAAATCGTAGTAGAGAGTGATAGAGCGTGATAGAAACGTGGTGGCATCGTAGTGAACCTTGAAGGAATCGTGTTTCCAAGTGCATCAAGATAATAATAATAATAAATAATAACCAGATTTATAAAGCGCCCTTTTCATGCAAAGCACGTTCAAAGGCGCTGTACATAAGAAATAAAAGAACAATCACAAAAGAAGTATTATCGGATAAAACGTTATTAAGGTAAAAAAAAAAAAAAAAAAAAAAAAATAAGATATACATAAGTATAATAAGATATACACACATAAAACGTTTAAAATGTCTTATAAAACCGGTAAAACTTACAGACTTGTGTAAATAACTAGAAGAATATCAATAGGTAATTGTAAAAAGATGAGTTTTTGAAGTTTTTTTAAAGGACGAGAGAGTTTTGCAGTCACGTAGTTCTGAAGGTAATGTGTTCCAAAGTTTTGGTGCTGCAACTGAAAAACATCGATCACCGTATGTTACAGTTCTGGAACGTGGAACATTCAGTAAAACCGGTCCATGCAGAGACCTTAATTGTCTTTGAGGTATATATACTGTTAACAAGTCTCTGATGTATTGCGGGGCTTCTCCGTGAAGGGCTTTAAAGACGTGAGTGAGGATTTTATAATCTATACGTCGATGTATTGGGAGCCAATGAAGTTCTTTGAGCACTGGTGTGATGCTGACATACCTAGGAGTTTTGGTTATAAGCCGTGCAGCGGTATTTTGAACGGTTTGTAGTTTGTTAAGAACTGTCTTTGCAGAGCCCTTTAGAAGGGCATTACAATAGTCCAGCCTCGATGTAATTGAATGATTCACCAAGGATTTTGCCGCACCGTCAGTAAGATATTGCCTTATTTGACCAATCTGTCGGATGTGCATATAGCATGCTCGGGAGACACTGTTCGCATGAGTATTCATTTCTAGATGAGTGTCAAGCATAGCACCTAGGTTTCTAACTTTCATAGATGGCTTGATTACTGATTCCCCAACCTTTAAGGAAATATCTTCAGCCAAAGCAGAATTTCGTTTAGGAACGAATACAATTAACTCTGTTTTTTCAGCGTTTAGTTTCAGCAAATTGGTGTTCATCCAACTGACAATTTCGTTGAGACAAACTTCGATTTGTTGAAATGTTTTAATTCGGGAGCTGTCATCTTTTAATTTGAATGCCATGTATTGCTGCGAGTCATCAGCATAGAAGTGATTATGTAGTTGATGTTTTCTACAGATCGAACCAACAGGTTTTGTGTACATGACATAATTCTTTGGTCCCAGCACAGAACCTTGTGGAACACTATACTTCATTTCCACAGGATCTGAGAGCTCACCATTGATGCACACTGTCTGGAAGCGGTCTGTCAAGTAAGATCTCATCCACTCTAATGGTTTGCCTGCGATTCCGAAATGGTACTCAAGACGATTAAGGAGGATGTTATGGTCGATAGTATCGAAAGCTGCCGACAAATCGAGCATTACAAGAACGGTAGCTTCATTTCGATCAAAGGCATTCAAAATGTCATGTTGCACACGTAGTAATGCTGTTTCTGTTGAATGATGTTTTCTGTAAGCAGATTGGTTAATTTCATGGAGTTGGTGTAATTCAAGATGTTTTTCAATTTGAGTATCAACAACCTTTTCCAAGACTTTTGAGATGAAAGGTAAATTGGACACTGGGCGGTAATTTTTCAGAACATTCGGATCAAGTCCAGGTTTCTTTATCAAAGGTCTAACACGCGAGCTTTTGAAAGAGATGGGCACGTATCCCATCTCAATAGATTTGTTAATGATTCTTGTTATAACACTTATAAGTTCTGGTAGGCATTCTTTCAGCAACCAAGTTGGAATTGGATCCAGTTCGCATGTTTTGCAAGGTGATTGAGCGATGATCTTGGAGATATCGTCTTCCATGATTGGAGAAAACTGCAGTAGTTCCTTCTCACCAAAAGGCTGCTCGAGATCTTTGAAATCATACTCTGTGATTCCTTCATGTTGAGATATTATGTCAGATCTGATTGTCTCAATTTTGTTTACAAAAAAATCACTAAAGCTCTGTGCTAGTGCTTTGTCAGATTTGCCGGACGGCAACACAACCTCACATGATTCACCCATTAAGGTTTTAGTGATCTTTGCTAGACTTTTTTCATCGCGACCACAGGACTCTACTTTCTCACTGTAATAGTTAACTTTCAAATGTTTCAATAGATTGTTTACGTAAGAGCATTGTTTTCTGTATATTTGGTGGTCTACAGTCAATTTAGTATTCCTCCACTTTCGTTCGAGCATACGTCTGAGATGTTTGGCATTATGCAATTCTTCAGTGAACCAGGGACAAGACGGACGAAGTACAATGGTTTTGGTCCGCAAAGATGCGTGTTTATCAAGAATCGACTCAAGTTCACTGTTATAAACATCAACAAGCTTATCAATGTCTGATATGTTAGATGTACGCTGAAGTAAGGTAGATGATTTAATATCTCTTCTGAATTCACTAATATTGATCGATTTGAGCCGTCTAAATTGCACAGTCTTCCTAACAGGAGCGGGTCTAGCAGCCTTTGCATTGAAGACAATAGCGAAATGGTCACGTGAAGTCTTCCCATTGTTATCGGGGAGTCCCGGGTCGGTTATGACGATATTTGAGATAGTATCATCTGTGTCTCTCGTGATGATTACATCGAGAGTATGTCCAGCAACATGAGTCGGTTGTGTTACATGTTGCTGCATTCCACAAGATTCTAATACACTTGTAAATTTGGCAGTATCGGTACTAGAAAGATTATCATGGTGAAAGTTAAGGTCACCAACAATGATAATGTTCTTATCTACTGTAGCAAGCTGGGCAAGAAATGAAGGCCATTCATTTTCAAGAAACGTACTGGATTTTAAACCGTTTTGTTTGTTCGGAGGAGGTCAATATACAACCGCTAGGCGAAGAGAAAAGTTCTTTATGGTGATATTGCAATCCATGTATTCAAAGGTTGTGATCAACATGTTGCGACTGCTCTCCAGGAGTTTGAGGCCAATGGATGTCTTGTATATAATAGCAACACCCCCACCACGGCTTTTGCGAGGTACATGACAGATTTTGTATCCGTTTGGAACGAGTTCTGCAATCATCGGTTTATCACTAGCAGTTCCAAGCCACGTTTCAGTCAAGGCAACAATATCGAAGTCATTTGTCACAATGTAATCCGAAATGGAAAGTGCTTTGTTTTTCACAGATCTTGGGTTTATGGAACATACTTTTATTTTAGTTTCACCTCTACACATATGTACATGGTCAAAAGAAATCTTTACTAGATTCTCAAGATTTGCATACTTTCCAGACTTGAGATTTTCATTATGTGCTATATAATTAGTAATTGTAGGTATTTCCTCAGGAAGACTTTTTAGATTATGTATGTGAACCCCTTGGTTTGAGATCCCCTACGATGGCGCATCAAGTTCTGTTACGGTCTGTTAAGGTATTTTACGCTCTACTACGATTCCCACGTTCTATCACGCTCTCAAGATGTGTCGTCAAATCGGTATAATCGTGGCAAGATTTATGACAGTCAAAAATTCTGTCACGATTCTCACGATCATTACGATTCCACCACGTTCCCTCACGATCACTACGATTCGACCCCACGAGCCCCCACGCTCATCACGATTCTCTCAAATCGTGAAGATCGTAGACATCGTGGCCTAGTGTAAACCCAGCATTACTCGCGTGAAAATCGTGGCATAAACGCGTATTTTTCTAGGCGATGCATGAATAAATAATAAAGAATTAAAGGTGGGTTGCTGAATAAATATAGTGTTACGTCAACTTTGTTACTTTCCATGAGATGGCGTTTCAGCGATATTTGATCCGAGTTCGAGAGAAGAATAGAAAATTCCTATATAAAAGCCTTCATTGACGAAATAATTAACTTTTGCCGAAGTCACCTTTCAATGAGTAAAGAGCAGTTCGCGAGTTTTTCTATTGTTAGTTTAATCAAGTGCTATTTCGGCGTTTCAAACACTGCAAACCGCTAAATCGCTCCAATTAAGTTTGCACACTCTCGTGATAAGAAATGCTATTCGTGTTGGACTAATTTACTTTTCTCGGGTATTATTATTACGTGTTTCACAGGTCGATCCCATGTGTCAGGAACGCGGGACATGATCCGATTTGATGAACGTGGTTTATGTGACAACCTCCGCCTCCGATTGTTTTGGGCAAGCTTGTGCATACTTTTAGTCTGTTCAGCATTATTTATACACGACTGTGTATAAACAATTTTTGCACTTTATATGAGATCCCGATTTACACAGACATTGAGATCCGGTCTAGGCCACTTTTAACCGCATTCGTCATTAAATTTGAATGGAGTAAAACATTCGCCAACGGTATTGTTTTTTTCGCCAAATTTGGAAACTCACACTTTTCGATGATTTGAGTCAATTTGATTGTTTTTGAGCCAATTTGATTTTCATTGAGCCAATTTTTTTGTTTTCTTGAGCCAATGTCTCAATTGGCAAGCGAGAATGCGAGCCTTGCTCGGTGGTAGACCCTGTCGAATAGTACTCAATCTTTTTTTGTCATTCTTGGTCCGTTTGTTATTTTTTGTTCCTTTTTCTATTTGAAGTAGAATATTCAAGGGTAATTTACTGAAATGTATTCGTTATTTTTTAAAATTGAAGTGCTTTTCAAGGACCTTTTGACTGTTACAAATATAATGTAGTTTTCAAGGAGTAGGCATCAAATTCAAGCACTTTTCAAGACTTTTGCGAACCCTCTGGAGAATCAGCTGATGTTTTACAGCTTGACATCACTGAGGCTTCCTCAGTCTGGCTGCGCGCTTTGGTTTGAGAATTAGTTCCTTTAATCTCAACTTTGTTTTGCTACTAGGTATCATTGCACAGTTCTTTTGTGGACACGTAGGTGTCATTTCAGTGCTCATTTCTTCCTAAGTCTTTCAATGAGTGTATGCTTCGTTTTACACTTTCTCAACAAGTTGCTTCTTTCACACCTTATGATATTCGGCAGTCTTACAACCAATGTACCTTATTGTATTCTGGTATTTTTATAACCCCTAGCAGATCGGTCGAGTTTATTCCATCTGGGATGTGTACTCTATTTATTTCTGCCACAGCTCTATATGCTCCCTGAACTTCTGATAACGATATTTACGTTACCAGCAGGATATTTACGTTACCTCTTTCTGAAGAAAAGATAGACAATTACAGTATGCATGACGAAAAACAATTGTTTATTTCTTTATGAACCATTATCCTAACACCATCATGAATGGTTAATTTTCCATATTTGGTAAATGACAATTGCATTTAATAAGCAATAATAAAATCACCATCTGGTTTGATACCAACTATCTGATCACCGAGCTTGCATTTGCAAAACAACCTGTGTAACTTTTCGATCACCTCAAAAATGCTTTACATAATTGGGAACAATTATCATACATATAAATTCATCAGGTATTTTATGATTACGTAAATATCGGTAACGTAAATGTCGTTTTGTTGAACTGAATGAACAAAAATTAACTATGTATTTTGCTTAGTTATTAACTAGGGATGTATTCTTACACATTTATGTGCATCGGTTATAACCCCCATAACCTGATCAAACTTGACTATGTATGTCGATACAATATAATAGCAAACAAACTGTTGAATTGAAAATGGGCAAACAAATATTTTCATATCCACATATCTGACCTTGATTTGACATGTCCGCATATCTAGGCGACATTTCCGCATATCTAGGCGATATTTCCGCATATCTAGGCGACATTTCCACATATATAGGCGACAATACCAAACCAGGCCAAACACTACACTTGACGATTGCCGTAATCAAACATCGTTAACTATCTTCCGATTGTAGCACTAATTATAATACAAAGTGATAGTAGTAACGTAAATATCCCCAGGAAATGTCTGCAGATGTATTCTCTTCAAAAGATTGCATATGTATTTGATACGTTGCGCGTCTGTTGACAAAAAATGTATTGCAACATAAAGGATGGATCTACTTGACGAGAGAAACCATATGTTTGATGATTGTAGAATGTATATTTAAAAAGTATAGGAAATAGGTGATGCTAGTTTTCTTGCTTTCGATAAAAACGGCGACACGAAATTGCAGGGCTGAGGCTCAATATATATATTATACTTCTGGATTTCAAGACTATACTAAACTGACAACCCAAACTATTCAGGAATTTACGCCGAAAATGGCTGTAGCTCATAATAAACTACATTTAATATATCTGTTCGTGACAGCGAGATCACGTAAATATCGAATTGGAAATAATTCAAATGCTTTTTACATACTATGTAAGATAACTATGCTTTTCTTACCAGTTAGATTTATTGAAGCGGTATTACAATGCCATTTTATCGTATCAAAAGATACCTGAGCTAATGTAGCTAATGGAGAGAGATAATATAAAACTGTAAGGGGAATGTGGAAAACAGCGGTTTTCACTGCAAAATAGAGAAAAAACGTACAAACACAGCGGCATTATAGCCTTTGAAATGTCAGTATAAATACTGGGTGTCTCTTGTCAAGTCATGTTTTCACACATTTAACACGATGCTAAGGCGACGATATACCGCAATCTTCATTCGTTGCATCTGGTGTCTGGAAGAAAACATTGAAGGCGCAAGAAATAATATATTTTCATGACAACTTCTTTTATATCTTAACTGAATGTTGATTGTTGTCGTTTTCAATGTGTTATGATCCGTATCAGCTGGTACTTTGTTCAGACAAATACATCAAAACTACACCATTCAGTGCATTGTACTAAAACCATGACTTTTGGATGTCACGTGTAATACGTGTATACGTGATCGCTATCACAGTTTCCGCCAGTTTATATTGTTCTTATTGGCAATGTTGAAATAAAAGAATGTGTACTTTTAGAAGCATTATGTCATTGACGTGTACAGCGGATATATATATATCCTCGAATAGATCTTTATGGTTTCATGTTCAAATATTCTAAAGGAAGTAATTTACTAATAGTAATGGCCTCATATGTATGAACAGTCATTAATCCAAATAAAACCAGAACCTCACAACCACTACTTCACTTTCGTTTCGAAAGCGTCGTGAGAAGCTGATTTTAATTAGATTGGAATTGTCAAAGATTTGACATTATATGTTTTGGGTCCTTTATATTCTTTAAGTGTTGCTATACATAAATTTAGTTAATTTTGCATCGATTGTTAAACTAATCATCACAAGTTATATTAATCACGCTAAATGATTGCCTCCTGTGTTTCTATGTACAAACAAATTTAGGCTAGATGGCGTTCTCAGAATCACACCTGATGCGTTTAATGAAATTGGAAAAGACAAATGGCTAAATGCATGCACCCACGTTGAAAAAGTATTAGAACGGTATCGAACAAACGATAGTATAGTTGATATCAACATGGACTCTTTTGATAAAGATGTAGCTGATGACAACATTTCTGGAAATGACAGCGATGGCAGTAACAGCAGCACAGATAGTGCCAGCGAGGGAGAGTAAATGTCGTTTGAGATTATATGTATTGATCTGTTATAAGTATTTATAGTGTTGAAATAAATATGAAATGTTTTAACAAATAAAAATGAAAATTATGAATACATGTATATGAATTGATTCATATCACGAATGAAGCGTAAGTGCAACAATGGTACGATACTATCAAGGTATAGATAATATATCTTTATAGAAAAATAAGTGAAATTTTATACAGGTGTTTGAACCAGACACATTACATTCTTAAAGCACTAAGCCATTCAGTTATGTAGCTATGTAACGAATAACATAATTATATATTGATAGGCGGGGGATAAACACTAGTATTAGGATGAAACCTAGATAGACATAACATTTACCGCCATGAATTGTTGGCAACAAGAGGTCATGTCGGCCGTTGAATCTCCATGGAAACGTGGTCAATATCGTACTGTGGTTAATGCCGGGTTCCGTAAAGGATTTATCAAGGGTGCTCAATTGGTGTACAAAACATCATCTTCAGTTGGAGACTACCATCATGAGATAAACGAAGTGGTTAATAGGGACGTTACACCCTAACCTGCACTGTTCCTGACTGATTGTGATGGATAACGCCAGTTATTATTCAATACAAACAGACAAATGCACCACTTCAAACACCAGGAAAGCAGAAATTCAGGCAATTGTCCTTAACGAAAACATTCGAAACTTTAAAACTCATACAATCGTTTCTCGTGCATATCTGCAAATATTTGTATCGTGTTTGTTACTTTTCAAAAATAATTAGGAAAGCACGGTTTGTTTATTTACAAAATAAATAGAAATAATGCACTGCTTTCTTTTTTTAAATTTATAATCGTTTTGGTATATACATCTTCTGTTAATATTTTTTTCAAAATCATATCTTAATACCTTCTATAGTATATGCATTGATTATTATTTAGAGTACTTGTGCACATGCCTTTTATTAAATGGAAGGCTTTTTTCTTCTGACTAGCGTTTCAATTAAATAGTATTAATATGTTTCTACAGACTCTGAAGTAAAATTATGACATTCAAATAAAAGGTATTATTAACAAATTTTGTACATGACGACAAATGATATAGTTCTTTATTTGTATTTACTTTAAGTGTCACATAGTGTGCAATGTCTAGGGAAGTTATTGTTTATGTAATGCAGACATTTGTAAACGATATATTGAGACAAACGGGTTATTTTCATTGACGTGGTTGTGATATAGCCAGTACAAGTGAGAAAGTTCTCAAAATAGTGTGATTTCAATCTGTTTACTTTTTTTCAAACATTCGGAAACGACAAATCCAGTCGGTTCATCATCGAACAACTCGCATTGCTGCTGGCCAAAATCGGTTAATCACGGGAAATTACTCGCCCAATCTACCATTGCTAAAATACGCATTTTCATTGACTGACAACCTCATTAAATATTTACATCCGTTCTCAAGTAAATAAAAGGACTACTATTTTCATAATTTAGGCGAAACGTTTTTTCTGAACTTTCAGAAAACAAAACAAATCGACCGCGTGACATGGACTGGTGATGACATATATAGTTTTAATTTTCTGTGCACGAGTTTTTCCACTAGACGAATGTTCTGTTGCATGTTGAGCAATATATATACAGTAAAACCTTAATAAAAAAGACCACCCTTGAAACCCTTGAGAACTGGACTTATTATTGAGGTGGTATTATTATTGAGGTGGTTTTCAGTGAGATTTTACTGTATGGGGTTGTCAATCTAATACTGCGCTACAAACAATTATATATCTTTACATCATGCTCGAATGGCATTGAAAACAAAGACATGATTAGAAGTCTAAGTGAACGCAAGTGGGTCTAAATTAAACTGTTTTCGTACCCCTGGTAAAAAGCCTATTTCAGCGGATTCCGAATTTCATCTGTCTATAGACGTAAGACACGTCGGTAAATGAATACGGACGTAAGCTCGTAAAAGTTGCCAGAAAGAGATTCAAGATAAGATTTATTTTGACTCGGCAAGACAGTTACAATTGAAAAGCATAAGGCCAGACGAGAGATTTAACTATAAAATGATATAAAGTACAATGATAACAAATATATTAAAGCTGAAGAAAAAACTTACAATTGAAATTACACATCATAGGATATCACATATAAATAAAGATGTATAACAACATGTTCATATAACTTGTAATAGAGATAATACGTAGAATAGAATTTTAAATTACGCCAGAATATGCAACATTATCAAGAAAAGCTTATGCAAATTTATTAAGAACAAGAGCCTGGGAAAGATATTAAGACACATTTAAAGATTAAAACAAAAAATAGAATACAATAAACATACGCACGATCTGCTTGTCAGCACTGGGGTAGCATGCCTGTAGTCATGAGTGTTTGTTTATTGTGTATTTGTATACCGTGTTGTAGTCTAACTGCATTGCTAATTTCTTTGTAGTGCACAGTAATTCCTATTTATATAATAACATTTCATGAGGTAATTGGTATCTAATTACAGTATTAAAAGTAATTAATGTAATTTGTAATTCGAGGTGAAAAACTGTAATTGTATCTGTATTTTAATTAGATACAGAGATGAGTAATTGAAGATACATGCAGCTACTTTCACATACTCAGGTATATTTACAGATAAAAACAGCAACAATCCCATTTTGTCTAATCATACATTTTGTCCATCAATAGTGTTATTAACTCAATAACCGAATGAATTGCCCAATTATCACCTCTTTCAATGATGGTTAACAGTGTGAGAGATCGGATAACACTGCTAATTGGTTAGATTTACCTATGACTTGTACTATAAATCAAGATAATCAAAATATGAATGACCATTAGTGTGACAATAAGTTTCTACAGGGAACGTCACATACATAGGACAGTGCCTCCCAACAAAGACCTCCGGGAAAACAACATTCCATAAAACATAAGGCATTTGAGGAGGTTCAATACGTAAGGGGAAAGGGGCGCAAGGAATGGCCTGGTCGACCATAAATGATAACTAGGAGAATGAAATGAAAGAGGACAAACAGGGGGGGGGGGGGTGGATGGAAAAGATCACAGGACAGTAGACAGTGCCTCCCTACATACCACCTATGCATCTATTCTGAGAGTATTTGTTTTTACGTTATGGATTTACGTTATAGTTTGGTAACAATATTTCTCCTTTTTCAGTTTTCTTCAAACCGTTAAGGAATATTAGTTCAGTGTACATATAATATCATGTTCATACTATAGACAGTTTTCTTCAGTTTACGATTCATATACGGAAGTTGAACATATTTCTTGAACAACTGCATGTCTGTCAAAAATAGAAGTAATATCAGATTTTAAATGTATTATAGGTATTGTTAACGGTATGAGGGTTGCACTCAGTACTTACATACACTGAAACGTTATAAAATATTGGACATCAATATTTTTAAAACTTAAACAAACTAATCTTGTTTTCCGATATTTTTGGTTGTTGGGATATTTATAATGGTACCAATCCTGTTATGGCAATCACTAGTACCGGTAGTAAAGTTTTTCATGTACGTGTGTTTTAAATTTGTGACAATGACATCAATAAGTGAAGGCATTTGTTCATGTGACATGTTGAAGTAATAATTTGTTCAGATCAAGAATGTCCGCTAGGTCCAACACAGGTTTGCCTTTGTTTTTGCATAACAATTCACTGTTCAAATATCATTATCACAATTTGTAAATCTTGTTTTATATTACCTCATATGTAATGCACTCTACGCCATCAAGTTTAAGACCTTCTCCCAACTAGGAAGTTACTTCTGATGTAGCTTACCAAATCTCTACCATGAAATGTTCTGTCTTGACGTTCAGAGCTGTAATCAAGCCTTCTAAAAAAAGTACAATTTAGTCTCTGACAGAAATAACATATCAACATTTTTTTCTGATGCAAGTTAATAGATTTCACATTTAACCCGATGTCAAAAGTGACTGCATGGTTATTCGCGTGAAAATCGTGGCATAAACGCGCAAGGTGGGTTGCTGAATAAATATAGCGTTACGTCAACTTTTTTACTTTCCAGGAGATGGCGTTTCAGCGATATTTGATCCGAGTTCGAGAGAAGAATAGTTATTATATTCCTATATAAAAGCCTTCATTGACGAATGAACCCACAATCACATTGAACCCGAATGTCACCTGTCAATAAGTAAAGAGCAGTTCGCGACTTTTTCTATTGTTAGTTTAATCAAGTGCTATTTCGGCGTTTCAAACACTGAAAACCGCTAAATCGCTCCAATTAATTTTGCACACTCTCGTGATAAGAAATGCTATTCGTGTTGGACTAATTTACTTTTCTCGGGTATTATTATTACGTGTTTCACAGGTCGATCCCATGTGTCAGGAACGCGGGACATGATCCGATTTGATGAAAGTGGTTTAGGTGACAACCTCCGCCTCCGATTGTTTTGGTCAAGCTTGTGCATACTTTCAGTCTGTTCAGCATTATTTATAAACAAATGTGTATAAACAATTTTTGCACTTTATATGAGATCCCGATTTACACAGACATTGAGAACCGGTCTAGGCCACTTTTAACCGCATTCGTCATTAAATTTGAATGGAGTAAACCATTCGCCAACGGTATTGTTTTCGCCAAATTTGGAAACTTACACTTTTCGATGATTTGAGTCAATTTGATTTTTATTGAGCCAATTTGATTTTCATTGAGCCAATTTTTTGTTTTCTTGAGCCAATGTCTCAATTGGCAAGCGAGAATGCGAGCCTTGCTCGGTGGTAGTCCCTGTCGAATAGTACTCAATCTTTTTTTGTCATTCTTGGTCCGTTTGTTATTTTTTGTTCCTTTTTCTATTTGAAGTAGAATATTCAAGGGTAATTTACTGAAATGTATTCGTTATTTTTTAAAATTGAAGTGCTTTTCAAGGACCTTTTGACTGTTACAAATATAATGTAGTTTTCAAGGAGTAGGCATCAAATTCAAGCACTTTTCAAGACTTTTGCGAACCCTCTGGAGAATCAGCTGATGTTTTACAGCTTGACATCACTGAGGCTTCCTCAGTCTGGCTGCGCGCTTTGGTTTGAGAATTAGTTCCTTTAATCTCAACTTTGTTTTGCTACTAGGTATCATTGCACAGTTCTTTTGTGGACACGTAGGTGTCATTTCAGTGCTCATTTCTTCCTAAGTCTTTCAATGAGTGTATGCTTCGTTTTACACTTTCTCAACAAGTTGCTTCTTTCACACCTTATGATATTCGGCAGTCTTACAACCAATGTACCTTATTGTATTCTGGTATTTTTATAACCCCTAGCAGATCGGTCGAGTTTATTCCATCTGGGATGTGTACTCTATTTATTTCTGCCACAGCTCTATATGCTCCCTGAACTTCTGATAACGATATTTACGTTACCAGCAGGATATTTACGTTACCTCTTTCTGAAGAAAAGATAGACAATTACAGTATGCATGACGAAAGACAATTGTTTATTTCTTTATGAACCATTATCCTAACACCATCATGAATGGTTAATTTTCCATATTTGGTAAATGACAATTGCATTTAATAAGCAATAATAAAATCACCATCTGGTTTGATACCAACTATCTGATCACCGAGCTTGCATTTGCAAAACAACCTGTGTAACTTTTCGATCACCTCAAAAATGCTTTACATAATTGGGAACAATTATCATACATATAAATTCATCAGGTATTTTATGATTACGTAAATATCGGTAACGTAAATGTCGTTTTGTTGAACTGAATGAACAAAAATTAACTATGTATTTTGCTTAGTTATTAACTAGGGATGTATTCTTACACATTTATGTGCATCGGTTATAACCCCCATAACCTGATCAAACTTGACTATGTATGTCGATACAATATAATAGCAAACAAACTGTTGAATTGAAAATGGGCAAACAAATATTTTCATATCCACATATCTGACCTTGATTTGACATGTCCGCATATCTAGGCGACATTTCCGCATATCTAGGCGATATTTCCGCATATCTAGGCGACATTTCCACATATATAGGCGACAATACCAAACCAGGCCAAACACTACACTTGACGATTGCCGTAATCAAACATCGTTAACTATCTTCCGATTGTAGCCCTAATTATAATACAAAGTGATAGTAGTAACGTAAATATCCCCAGGAAATGTCTGCAGATGTATTCTCTTCAAAAGATTGCATATGTATTTGATACGTTGCGCGTCTGTTGACAAAAAATGTATTGCAACATAAAGGATGGATCTACTTGACGAGAGAAACCATATGTTTGATGATTGTAGAATGTATATTTAAAAAGTATAGGAAATAGGTGATGCTAGTTTTCTTGCTTTCGATAAAAACGGCGACACGAAATTGCAGGGCTGAGGCTCAATATATATATTATACTTCTGGATTTCAAGACTATACTAAACTGACAACCCAAACTATTCAGGAATTTACGCCGAAAATGGCTGTAGCTCATAATAAACTACATTTAATATATCTGTTCGTGACAGCGAGATCACGTAAATATCGAATTGGAAATAATTCAAATGCTTTTTACATACTATGTAAGATAACTATGCTTTTCTTACCAGTTAGATTTATTGAAGCGGTATTACAATGCCATTTTATCGTATCAAAAGATACCTGAGCTAATGTAGCTAATGGAGAGAGATAATATAAAACTGTAAGGGGAATGTGGAAAACAGCGGTTTTCACTGCAAAATAGAGAAAAAACGTACAAACACAGCGGCATTATAGCCTTTGAAATGTCAGTATAAATACTGGGTGTCTCTTGTCAAGTCATGTTTTCACACATTTAACACGATGCTAAGGCGACGATATACCGCAATCTTCATTCGTTGAATCTGGTGTCTGGGAGAAAACATTGAAGGCGCAAGAAATAATATATTTTCATGACAACTTCTTTTATATCTTAACTGAATGTTGATTGTTGTCGTTTTCAATGTGTTATGATCCGTATCAGCTGGTACTTTGTTCAGACAAATACATCAAAACTACACCATTCAGTGCATTGTACTAAAACCATGACTTTTGGATGTCACGTGTAATACGTGTATACGTGATCGCTATCACAGTTTCCGCAAGTTTATATTGTTCTTATTGGCAATGTTGAAATAAAAGAATGTGTACTTTTAGAAGCATTATGTCATTGACGTGTACAGCGGATATATATATATCCTCGAATAGATCTTTATGGTTTCATGTTCAAATATTCTAAAGGAAGTAATTTACTCATAGTAATGGCCTCATATGTATGAACAGTCATTAATCCAAATAAAACCAGAACCTCACAACCACTACTTCACTTTCGTTTCGAAAGCGTCGTGAGAAGCTGATTTTAATTAGATTGGAATTGTCAAAGATTTGACATTATATGTTTTGGGTCCTTTATATTCTTTAAGTGTTGCTATACATAAATTTAGTTAATTTTGCATCGATTGTTAAACTAATCATCACAAGTTATATTAATCACGCTAAATGATTGCCTCCTGTGTTTCTATGTACAAACAAATTTAGGCTAGATGGCGTTCTCAGAATCACACCTGATGCGTTTAATGAAATTGGAAAAGACAAATGGCTAAATGCATGCACCCACGTTGAAAAAGTATTAGAACGGTATCGAACAAACGATAGTATAGTTGATATCAACATGGACTCTTTTGATAAAGATGTAGCTGATGACAACATTTCTGGAAATGACAGCGATGGCAGTAACAGCAGCACAGATAGTGCCAGCGAGGGAGAGTAAATGTCGTTTGAGATTATATGTATTGATCTGTTATAAGTATTTATAGTGTTGAAATAAATATGAAATGTTTTAACAAATAAAAATGAAAATTATGAATACATGTATATGAATTGATTCATATCACGAATGAAGCGTAAGTGCAACAATGGTACGATACTATCAAGGTATAGATAATATATCTTTATAGAAAAATAACGAATAACATAATTATATATTGATAGGCGGGGGATAAACACTAGTATTAGGATGAAACCTAGATAGACATAACATTTACCGCCATGAATTGTTGGCAACAAGAGGTCATGTCAGCCGTTGAATCTCCATGGAAACGTGGTCAATATCGTACTGTGGTTAATGCCGGGTTCCGTAAAGGATTTATCAAGGGTGCTCAATTGGTGTACAAAACATCATCTTCAGTTGGAGACTACCATCATGAGATAAACGAAGTGGTTAATAGGGACGTTACACCCTAACCTGCACTGTTCCTGACTGATTGTGATGGATAACGCCAGTTATTATTCAATACAAACAGACAAATGCACCACTTCAAACACCAGGAAAGCAGAAATTCAGGCAATTGTCCATAACGAAAACATTCGAAACTTTAAAACTCATACAATCGTTTCTCGTGCATATCTGCAAATATTTGTATCGTGTTTGTTACTTTTCAAAAATAATTAGGAAAGCACGGTTTGTTTATTTACAAAATAAATAGAAATAATGCACTGCTTTCTTCAATGGATTTTTAAATTTATAATCGTTTTGGTATATACATCTTCTGTTAATATTTTTTTCAAAATCATATCTTAATACCTTCTATAGTATATGCATTGATTATTATTTAGAGTACTTGTGCACATTTATTAAATGGAAGGCTTTTTTCTTCTGACTAGCGTTTCAATTAAATAGTATTAATATGTTTCTACAGACTCTGAAGTAAAATTATGACATTCAAATAAAAGGTATTATTAACAAATTTTGTACATGACGACAAATGATATAGTTCTACATTTGTATTTACTTTAAGTGTCACATAGTGTGCAATGTCTAGGGAAGTTATTGTTTATGTAATGCAGACATTTGTAAACGATATATTGAGACAAACGGGTTATTTTCATTGACGTGGTTGTGATATAGCCAGTACAAGTGAGAAAGTTCTCAAAATAGTGTGATTTCAATCTGTTTACTTTTTTTCAAACATTCGAATACGACAAATCCAGTCGGTTCATCATCGAACAACTCGCATTGCTGCTGGCCAAAATCGGTTAATCACGGGAAATTACTCGCCCAATCTACCATTGCTAAAATACGCATTTTCATTGACTGACAACCTCATTAAATATTTACATCCGTTCTCAAGTAAATAAAAGGACTACTATTTTCATAATTTAAGCGAAACGTTTTTCTGAACTTTCAGAAAACAAAACAAATCGACCGCGTGACATGGACTGGTGATGACATATATAGTTTTAATTTTCTGTGCACGAGTTTTTCCACTAGACGAATGTTCTGTTGCATGTTGAGCAATAGATATACAGTAAAACCTTAATAAAAAAGACCACTCTTGAAACCCTTGAGAACTGGACTTATTATTGAGGTGGTATTATTATTGAGGTGGTTTTTCAGTGAGATTTTACTGTATGGGATTGTCAATCTAATACTGCGGTACAAACAATTATATATCTTTACATCATGCTCGAATGGCATTGAAAACAAAGGCATGTTTAGAAGTCTAAGTGAACGCAAGTGGGTCTAAATTAAACTGTTTTCGTACCCCTGGTAAAAAGCCTATTTCAGCGGATTCCGAATTTCATCTGTCTATAGACGTAAGACATGTCGGTAAATGAATACGGACGTAAGCTCGTAAAAGTGGCCAGAAAGAGATTTAAGATAAGATTTATTTTGACTCGGCAAGACAGCTACAATTGAAAAGCATAAGGTCAGACGAGAGATTTAACTATAAAATGATAGAACGTACAATGATAACAAATATATTAAAGCTGAAGCAAAAACTTACAATTGAAATTACACATCATAGGATATCACATATAAATAAAGATATATAACAACATGTTCATATAACTTGTAATAGAGAAAATACGTAGAATAGAATTTTAAATTACGCCAGAATATGCAACATTATCAAGAAAAGCTTATGCAAATTTATTAAGAACAAGAGTCTGGGAAAGATATTAAGACACATTTAAAGATTAAAACAAAAAATAGAATACAATAAACATACGCACGATCTGCTTGTCAGCACTGGGGTAGCATGTCTGTAGTCATGAGTGTTTGTTTATTGTGTATTTGTATACCGTGTTGTAGTCTAACTGCATTGCTAATTTCTTTGTAATGCACAGTAATTCCTATTTATATTTATATGAGGTAATTGGTATCTGTATTTAATTACAGTATTAAAAGTAATTAATGTAATTTGTAATTCGAGGTGAAAAACTGTAATTGTATCTGTATCTTAATTAGATACAGAGATGAGTAATTGAAGATACATGCAGATACTTTCAAATACTCAGGTATATTTACAGATAAAAACAGCAACAATCCCATTTTGTCTAATCATACATTTTGTCCATCAATAGTGTTATTAACTCAATAACCGAATGAATTGCCCAATTATCACCTCTTTCAATGATGGTTAACAGTGTGAGAGATCGGATAACACTGCTAATTGGTTAGATTTACCTATGACTTGTACTATAAATCAAGATAATGAATGATAAATTAAAATATGAATGACCATTAGTGTGAAAATAAGTTTCTACAGGGAACGTCACATACATAGGACAGTGCCTCCCAACAAAGACCTCCGGGAAAACAACATTCCTTAAAACATAAGGCATTTGAGGAGGTTCAATACGTAAGGGGAAAGGGGCGCAAGGAATGGCCTGGTCGACCATAAATGATAACTAGGAGAATGAAATGAAAGAGGACAAACAGGGGGGGATGGAAAAGATCACAGGACAGGAGACAGTGCCTCCCTACATACCACCTATGCATCTATTCTGAGAGTATTTGTTTTTACGTTATGGATTTACGTTATAGTTTGGTAACAATATTTCTCCATTTTCAGTTTTCTTCAAACCGTTAAGGAATATTAGTTCAGTGTACATATAATATCATGTTCATACTATAGACAGTTTTCTTCAGTTTACGATTCATATACGGAAGTTGAACATATTTCTTGAACAACTGCATGTCTGTCAACAATAGAAGTAATATCAGATTTTAAATGTATTATAGGTGTTGTTAACGGTATGAGGGTTGCACTCAGTACTTGCATACACTGAAACGTTACGTAAATCAGCCATAAAATATTGGACATCAATATTTTTAAAATTTAAAAAAACTAATCTTGTTTTCCGATTTTTTTGGTTGTTGGGATATTTATAATGGTACCAATCCTGTTATGACAATCACTAGTACCGGTAGTAAAGTTTTCATGTACGTGTGTTTTAAATTTGTGACAATGACATCAATAAGTGAAGGCATTTGTTCATGTGACAGGTTGAAGTAATAATTTGTTCAGATCAAGAATGTCCGCTAGGTCCAACGCAGGTTTGCCTTTGTTTTTGCATAACAATTCACTGTTCAAATATCATTATCACAATTTGTAAATCTTGTTTTATATTACCTCATATGTAATGCACTCTACGCTATCAAGTTTAAGACCTTCTCCCAACTAGGAAGTTACTTCTGATGTAGCTTACCAAATCTCTACCATGAAATGTTCTGTCTTGACGTTCAGAGCTGTAATCAAGCCTTCAAAAAAAAGTACAATTTAGTCTCTGACAGAAATAACATATCAACATTTTTTTCTGATGCAAGTTAATAGATTTCACATTTAAAACGCAGACTGTATATTTGGAGATGAGCATAATCAAGTTTCTAAGATTAAGAAGTTCTGAAAAGGTTATTCATAGGATGATGTGTGAGTAGACGTCAGGTAGCACATTTGCACATTTTATATACCAGCTCAGATAGCATGCTTTGCAGAGTTATGGCAGATGGGTCCTAGCGACATCGATCACATCCTTCAAAAGGGAGGGTTAAGAGTGATGTTGCCACCAAGAAGCAGTAGCATGAAATTTACTGCTCGACTCCTGTACCTGATAGGTATAGACGACGATGGTATATTTTCTAGAATGTTCGACATTAAAGTATTTCAACTACATGATAATACTGGGGGGGGGGGGGGTACTCACTTGTAAGTAAAGAAGTTGGGAACGTCTATAAAGAAGCTAATAGCACGTATCAAAGTAGTAAAGCGTCTTGACACAATGGCATCTCTTTATAGCCTGGGTTGTTAGTTAACCGGAGTTGTTCCTCGTATTCCGAAATGGGCTGCTTAGTTCTTCTGAGACTGGGGCTACCTATGTGTTCGGCGGTCAAAACACTGACCCCGTCTTTATTTGTCGAAGCGGGCCCTAGCTGACGAATATCAGATTAACATGACATTCATCCTTCTCTTCTCCTCTAGGATGCCCGGAAGGTGTCTGCAGAAGACATGTGGCATTGACGCCTGGTACCTACGACCTGGAATAGGGCAAACACTGGTATCTTACCCATGCAAGAGCAAGGTCTCTCGATATCATAGCGTGGTTTCTCCAACAACGCGCCTCGTTCCTGAGATGAAAGCGAGACCCGACATTCCGCGCCCCATCGCTTAGCAGTGAGGGATACACGGCTCAGATCGTCGGAGCCACGGCTGGGGCGTTGACCGAGTGGCAATGATTCCCCCAGTTCCCACACTAGACCATTGCGCGAGTATTCAGAGCTCATCCGTGGGGAGCATCGTCTCGACCGTCTTGGGGGTGCTGGCTTGGCTGGTCTGCTAACAGGTTTTGACTGCCTTCGTGGGGATCTCTTCGGAGGACGGGGTGGTTTCTGTGGGGACCATCTAGCCACCGGATATGGCTTTTTACACGCTTTTGCAGTTCCACGGATGAGCTCTGAATACTCACGCAATGGTTCCCTCCATTTCACCAAGTTATATGTTACTTTCGCAGGCGTCTTTGGATTTCTGACTGGGGGCCTGGGACTTGTTCCCCTCGTCGGGATATCGACGGCAACTACTCATGCCATGTCCGGGTTGTCCTTAAGCCGCGTGTGTCAACTTAGTGCCGAGCTGACGGACTTGGTGGACATGATGTTAGCCTCTACTACCCATGCAGCATCGTGGAACTGCATGGTAATTGGGGCTGAAGCTACAATGGCCAACGAACTTCGCTGGTTCCGGTCCCTGCTTCTGGCTTACGATACTTGACCCTGTAGCAATCAAACTTGTTCTTCCCAGCGGCAACCGGACAACATGATAGCTTTAACGAGCCCCCTGGCGGCAATCAGGTTTCCGGCTGTCGTGACTTCTAGTATTTGAGCTTTACTGTAATTTGTGCTGACCTGAAACATTAGTCATTTACCTGTCTTCTCGGTTAAATTTTAAGTAAGGTTTCACGCTCACCGAGTAGATTGCTGGTTAGCAATAACTATAGCCAAGGGATTCCCTGGGACCAAGTCATGTCTTGCACCACAATATTTCCTTCCTCCAAGGGAGATAACTTACCAAAAACCGTCTACTTTTTAAATAAAGAAGGTGGTAGTAAATCAATATGTAAGGTCTTGCAACCAAACTTTTAAGTAGATTGACATCTCCAGAACTCAAACCACACATCTAGCACACATGTTATACTTTTATTACAAGACACGTGTGCCAATCAATACTTCGATTTATGCATTGATCAATTTGAACATTATGTTTTAAATCGGACCGACTTTAAGAGTGCTAGTAAAACGATCATCCGATGGTGTTGTTACTAATGTTAGAAATTGAATCGTTTACGCTGATACTTCTGTGTTTAATACGAGGAAAATATGTAGACTATGAAAACATGAGGGTATCAAATTTAGTCTAGGGGGATGCGTAGCCCAGAGATAAAATTAGATATCCAAGTGTTTCCACTCTATCTATTTTGTATCATAGTCTAATCGCAAAATGTGTGTGCGGTCACAAACAGGCGTTTATCTTTATTATGTGACGTCACTCTGTCCTCTGTCCTTTGATAATTAAGCCCCCCCCCACCCCCGTTCGCAAAGGATTGGTTGGACAAACAGGCTCGGATGTTGTTTATTACGAAAAGTATGCAGGTGTAAAACAAACGGATATATCTTGTAACAGTTAATGATTCCAACAATCGTGTTAGTTTTCATTGTTTAAGATGAATATCATCACGTTTTGAGAGTCTACCACTACTCGTTGACATTAAATATGTACTAAACTCACGATATCGTGTGGTTGTTATTCCTGTCCACATGACCATAATTCATTTATGTAAGACCATTAGCTCCAGCTGTTAACGTATTGAGAGAAAGGGAATAATGGTTAATATGTCACAGGGAACGTCACATACGCAAGATCTCCCAACACATATCCCAGGGACATCAGCAGACAAAATATAAGGGATTGGGGAGATGTAAAGGCAAATATTTATGGGAGCGGCAAAGTAAGGAGTGGTCTAGCTGACTATCAAAACAACCATGATTAATTTGAAGGAAAAACAAAGGGGGTTCCAGCGACCTTTAGGTGATTGCACTGGGTGTAATTACTAGAAAAATCATATTGCAGTATGCAAGATCCTTCTCTGAATGTAACTGAAAGTATTGGACAGTATAACGATATGGCTTTGTTTCTAATTTTCCATTTTATATGAATTGTCTCTTATGTTATCCATTTGATTATGAGATTAATTCAATCATTTCATGACTGCATGGGCATCTGGCTTTGTGGATCGTATGCTGTGCAGATTAGTCTCTACCATGTTAGTCATAATATTCATCAACGTTTTGACTCGAAAGCGGTTAAATGTGAGGTTGCTGAATTTATTTTCATGTTTGTCTCCATGTTCAAATGTAGTCATCAACTTTTCTAAAATAAAACTCATGTTTTAGCTCCATGATGTATTCCATCTATTAAATCCCCTCCTTGTTTGCCTTCCTTTAATCTCATTAGTTGTCATTTATGGTCGGCAAGGCCATTCCTTGCGCCGTTGTTCCCTTCCGTATTTACCCGGACTGTTGTTTACCCGGAGGTCAGTGTTGAGAGGCATCATTGGCTTGTGTGTATGTGGCGTTCCATGTAGCAAGTTATTCACACTTTTTTTCTGATAAATTTCACTCATTTAGCAATATCCTACCCTTAATCCTAATCAATTAAATATTTAGTGTATATACACAAAGGGGTGAATCCCAATTCAGTCGATAAATCACGTGTTACATATTTGAACTAATAAACATTCCTAATAGAATTTAATATATGCCTAGTTAGGTACCCTGATGAACATTTAGACATTGGAGCCAAACTTACGGTAAATGTATTATAATAAGCGTATTGTATTTGTTTTATGTTTGCAATTTGTGCAGTTTAATAATATTTGTAATGTGCTGTTCTGTTTATAATTTGTTTGATTTTTTTTTAAATATTTTTACCTATCTGTTGATATTTGACTATTTGCCATGTAAAATATTAAATATCAGAGATGCAATAAAATTAACCACCTATGGTGTGCTGTTATTTACCCACCAACAAACAACATAATAGAAACAACGTTACAAGAGGAAACACTTATACTTGCGCCCTGCATCCGTGTTCCCATTGTAATCGTTTATGTATTCCATGTACCTTCGTCCTTTTGAGGTAGGCACTCGTTTGTGTGTGACGTTTTCTGTACTCGACTTCTATATTATTGTTGTTATGATAACAAAGAATGATTTCTTACATATTGTTTATACAGCATTCGTGAACACATGATCTTAGCTCTATCCATCCCATCATGGTAAAGTAATATATTGGAAAGCTATGCAAACTCAGTTTTTTGAGAGGAGGGAACATTTTTGTCAAGTTTATTTTTTGGTTGTTTTTACCAAACTTTATAACATAAAGGAAGCTGGCCTAGCTCTCCAAAACTTCCCAATCAGAAGTTCTCCAATGTCGTCAATTTAAATTTAATATAATGATAGCAAGGTGACCAATATTAACATATGGCTCCAAGGGGTTCGCACTTAACTGAGTAAATATTGATTTAACCCCAAAGCTAAATCGCACATCATCTTTTGAATTGAATAATTAATGACTTCATGTCTTTTTTGTTGCGTCGTATGAATTTGTGGTGAATATGATCATCACAAAACATAACAAGAGAATCGTCAGTAAATGACACAGACCAGCAGACTAATAACAAAGTAAAATGAGCGCGTATTTATCGTATAGAAATACTTTATTCGCGTAACATATGTCTGTATAATATACCATACATCATTTGTGTCTTATTAATTCAAAAGGCATGAAATGTAATGGTTAAAAAATATTCGAATATGTCTGTCTGTTTATTAGAAAGCACCACTTCCGTGTGTACAAGTAACGACGATATGTTAGACGTTAACCGCTATATCATTAATTTAGCAATGTCAACGAATATTCGAGTATTCGAATATTCGTTCGTACGTCCGAATATGATAAGCTTAAATGTAAGCTTTAAATTTCAAATGTATGATTATTACAATACTGGCATGTAGCTATCAGTGCATTTAACTCGACGAAAGTCTATATCATAGGCTAGAGTTGATGGTGCTCCTATAATTCGCACCCTACGTACAATTCTGTACGGCTAATATTTTATAATTTTGATTCGATCGGAATATAATGACAGATATATTGACATTTCGATTTGCTTTCACGTTCGATTACAATTTGCAATAAGCAAAACTAAAGGTTTCATATTACCGGTAACAAAGTCCTTCTGTCTTTTCACGTACGTTGTTTCTGTTTGCACTTGCCTACTGTGACAGTTCCATACACTAGGAAATACTACCCGAACGGGACATCAGGGGTTTCCCCTTTCCTGCTTCCCGATCAGGAAGTGTGTTACTATAATCAGATTTTTAATTCCCGTTCTGGAGAATAGTATTTGTCGAGCAAGAATTGTTTTTACAGTGGTTATCTACGCTGGAAAAGATACATAAATTTACAACGTTCATATTTCTTTTAAATTGTCTAGTTTTTATTTAATCTTGTGGTAAAGTTTAAACAAAATTGTTTAAATTAAAACCTTCCTGATTTAGAAACCATACATCTCAATTAGGAATAAAGACAAACAAAATGGAATGGTTAATCTGTATATATATAGTGTAGGGCAATAACTATAGGCAGACATACATACTATGCTTAGCAAATTGGCATCACTACCTGTTTCCTCTCTTAAAAACTGGATACGTCATTTCTTGCGTTCTCATATAGATAATGATAAAGATCATATTAAGACATGACACTGTAAACTGCATCGTCTGCAGACTTAATAAATGACAACCACAACTCAGAATTGTCTCGATTTAATATATACATATCACATAAAAATGTAAGTTACCGACCATGTATTGGTTACCTAAACCTAAACTACACAAAAACATATTAAGCGATATGTCTTGCTAATGCTAGCTTCACTCGAACTACACAACTTTCTAGTTTAACAACTGTTAAAGCGGGTGTTGTCGACCAATATGATAATTCCAGAATAAACCGTTATTGAGGCAAAATTATAAATGGAATTTGAAAAATAAATTTCAGAGCTTTAGAGCTTCATGTATTAGTCCAGTGCCCCTGCTGTAAAAATGCAAATAAAGGGGAAAATGCACAGGAATGATTTTGGCATAATTGTATTGTTAAATATCTACCGTGTATGGAAAAAAAAGTATAGGAAAATCCTATGGTGCGAAATGCGTTTTTTGGGGTAAAATGTACTAAAAGGTAAACAAAAGTATGAATTTCTGGAATTTGACTATATCAAAATCAGATTTAGCAATGACTGTTTTTAATAGACATTATATTGCACCATAACATACCTAAAGTAAAGACACATCAGATGTTGTGAACAGTGATTTTTGGGGTAAAAAAGGTGAAAAAATTAACAAATTAAAGTGGGAATTTCTGGAGTTTGTCAATAACTGGACGAAATTTAGCTATAAAATACCTAAGTAGCTGTATTTAACAGATATTACAGTGCTCTACAAGATACCTCAGGTGGAGAATATAATATGTATGGTAAAAACTATAAATGAAAGTGAGAATATCTGGAATTTCCCATATATATATTAGACTAATCCGAGCCTTCTCTGTCCCTAAACCAGCCCCTTTTACGATTTTTGATATTTCATGTTGCTGGTTAGGGTCAGAGGAACTCATATAGTAAAAACCCGGGGATTTCCTCTCCCGCGCGGGAGAGGAACTTTAAATCAATATATCTATGTAAACATTCATTGGATTAACATTTCAAGCATATACATCTATTATCAATATATTAATTAACCTATCTGAACCGTAACATTTGTTTTGAAAACCTTTAATACGTTGTAACGGTCAATCCTTTTCAGAGTAAGCTAAAAAAATAATTTTCTTCATGTAAATATGTATTTGGGTCAAAGCACCTGGCTGTCACGTGATCGATGCAGATTGGTAAATTAAATATCAATTTACCGATTTGTTCGGCTAACTTTCCGTTAAAATGAGACCAAACGCCACATACACCGTTGAAACTTGAAAGTACACGACTGTGTGGTTTTCAGTAATCCCCGGGTTTTTACTATAGGAGTTCCTCTGACCCTAAGCCGCAAAAAAAAAGGCTTTAGGGTCAGAGAAGTCTCGGATTAATATTAGACCAGAGGACAATTATGCACAGACAAAATTTTGATGGATTTGTGTCACATATAATGCACCACATTTATGTACTAAAGTATAAAACTATCACACAGTGCAAAATGTTATTTTTGGGGTAAAATGGTTGAACATTTAAATAAAAATGGGAAGTTATGGAATTTGCCTAAAACTTTGTCAAATTATGCAATAAAATTACCAGAATTACTGTATTTTGTGAAATGTGATTTTTGGGGTAAATCTAAAAAAGTAACAAAAAATGGGAAATTTTGGAATCGGTTAATTTCCCGTTCATTTTAACTATAAAATTTTCAGAACAGGAATTTTGAACGAATGTTATATTGCAAAATCAATAATATAAATTATAGAAACAGTTTATGATGGGGAATGTAATATTTATTTGTAACATAAATCCACATAAATGAGGTAAGAAAGGTATACGATGTTCAAACTTTGCCCCGACTCCCCTATATAAATGCAAACTAAAACTTGTTCTCCTGATCGTGTTCAGGCCTCATTGGAAACTACATGTGGACCCAGATCAAAGACTAATGCTGCATTGCACCGTGTGATAGTTTTATACTGTTAGTATATTAAATGTGGCGCATTATTATGACACAAATCCATCAAAATTTTGTCTGTGCATATTTGTCATCCTATTTTTCCACTGGTACAATATATATTGGGGGGAAAAAATGCAGTGAACTAATTTCAGTGGATTTGTGTCATATAAGGCATCACATTAAACATACTAAAAGTAAAGGACAATCGCACGGTGCAAAATGTGATTTTTGGGGTAAAATGGTTGAAAATTTAGATCAGAACGGGAATTTCTGGAATTTGCCAATAATTATGCCAAGTTTTGCAATAAAACTACCAGATTTACTGTATTTAATAGATATTGCATACAGTACAAAATACATAGAGTATAGAAACATTGTACCGTTTGAAATGTGATTTTTGGTGTACAATTTAAAAAAAATAACAAAAAATGGGGATTTCTGGGATTTGCCTATAACTATGTCATTTTCCAATAAAACTACCAGAATTACTTTATTTAATAGATATTTAATCAATTACATAACACCTAAAGTATAGAAACATTGTACCGTGTGAAATGTGATTTTTGGGGTTAAACTTTTAAAAAAATAACCAAAAACATGGGATTTTTAGGAATTTGTCAATAACTATGTCAAATTTTGCAATAAAGCTACCAGAATTACTTTATGTAATAGATATTCTATTACAGTACCTAATACTTAAAGTATAGAAACATTGTACCGTGTGAAATGTGATTTTTGAAGTAAAAAAGCATACCATGTCCAAACTTTGCCCCCACTCCCCTTCATATATGCAAACTAATGCGTGTTCCCCTGACCGTGTTCTGGCCTCCTTGGAAACTACATCTGGGCCCGTATTACAGAAGCTTCTTAAGATATACCTTAAGAAATACAGAAATCTTAAGATTTGTACTTCGGTAAGGATAAGGTTCAAGAAAATCTTAAGTACTATTACAGATCCAACTTAAAAGAATTTTAACTAAAATTTCCTTATCCTTATTTTTCATCTTAAGCAAATTCTTAAGACTGTTGCTAACGTACATCGGGTTTTCCCGTTCCAAAAATAGAACCGGGAATTAAAAAAATAATGCGTGCGCAGAATGTAGCAGACTTTACTCTAACTCCAAGCAAATAAATGATTTTACATAGTTGTAACAAGTACAACAGTCATTTCATATAAATATTTGTTTTTGTTGCATTATATTTGAACATTATGCATTATAACTGATGAAAATTGACTGTATGTTGTGTGAGAAGTTTTGCTCAGTAAATCTGTATGATATAACATGAATAATGCAGTCGGTAAGTCGTGATCTAGTTGTTGAGGCGAATTAGTACCAGTAATTCAGACTGAATGAATCCAGCATGTCCTTGGACATGGCACAAACACAACACACACCCAGTCCATCCATACCAATAATAATATAGATACAATATGCTTGCTCTTTCTTATAATGTCCTGTCACGAGTTGTGTACTGAGAACAGACATTTTGTATGAATTTCAACCCAACATTTGCAGCTGTCTGTGATATAATAAGCAACCACTATTATCAATCCGTTGGTTAGATGCATGTATTATGTTTTTAACTGTAGTATTACAAAGCTTGCTGAACAAAATCATAAGTCACCACAAATGGTACTTTTCCCTAATAAATTTTGCTCAAATGCATGCACATACGAACCTAAATGAAACAAGAACTTAGCACTTGTGATTAGTATAAATACTAGTCTTGTGCAGATATAGGGCTATATATAGATAACTAGGTTGAAAAAGAAATACACACACTATATAACAGTAATTACAATTTTATTTCAATAGAACTGGGTATTTCAAAGCATAATATTAAAATCATGATTGAAAACTACTAGTAAATGTTATATAAACTTTTATTACCTCCAATAACTGGAGAGCATAACATATCTACAACTGATACAAAGAAATTAACATACATATGCAAAAAATGACACATAAAATCTATGATAATATTATTTCAATTATCAAATGAAACACACAGATTCAGAGAAAAACAATATTATAATCTTAAAATGAGCATATAAAGAGAGATATAACAAAATTATGGTGGCATATTACTGCCACCAGTTAGCATGATAGCGTTCGCGAATTGTTTCGTGTTAACCATTTAATTATTACGATAATTATCTAGCTATCTAGTTAATATTCGTGTTACATTTTCGGTAAGATAAATATCATAAAACTAGAAACAGGCTTGAAAGTGCCCAGAACTGCCACCTCTTACCTTTTTATGATGTATTACACTAGATTTAAGTGGCAACACGAATCTTATCTAGTTAACCACTTATTATGTTACTTAATAACTCAAATTCGCGGATTTCACTTAAGATTCGTGTTACCACTTATTCATTTTTGGCTTCTAGATGTAAGTGGTAACACGAATATTATCTAGTTAACCACTTATTATGTTACTTAATAACTCAAATTCGCGAATTTCACTTAAGATTCGTGTTACCACTTACATCTAGAAGCCAAACTTGCATTTATAAATAAGTGACTGAACACTGGTAGGCCTACTTTATGTAAATGTATATCTGAACGCAACGTGATTTCGATGATTTGACACGAACGTTGTGTTGAAATCGTAGATGTCGAATAATTGTGCTGTTCACTGGTTCAGAAAATGGAGGCGATTCTATAACTTAAGATTTTTTATACAAGATAAGGGAGGTATAGCTTTCCTTAAAATCTAAGGAGAAAATCTCTTACTTTAAGTGAAAAAATAAGATAAGAATATTTTGTAATACTACTTAAGAATTTTCTGAAATCTTAAGGATAAAAATGTAAAACTTAAGATTTTTTCGTCATTTAAGGAAAATTTTAAGGATAAGAAGCTTCTGTAATACGGGCCCTGGACTCATATGAAAGATATGTGTAAAAATAGTATTCTGGTAGTTTTGTTGCAAAATTTGACATAGTTATAGACAAATTCCCATTTTTGTTGTTTTTATTTTTACATTTCACACGAAATAATGTTTCTATACTTTATTTGTTTTGTACAGTAATAAAATCTCAATTAAATACAGTAATTCTGGTAATTTTATTGCATAATTTGACATAAATTCCCATTTTTATTTAAATGTTCAACCATTTTACCCCAAAAATAACATTTTGCACCGTGTGATAGTTTTATACTTCTAGTATATTAAATGTGGTGCTTTATATGACAAAAATCCATCAAAATTTTGTCTGTGCATATTTGTCCTCCTATTTTTCAACTGGTCTAATATATATTTGGGAAATTCCATTTCCATTTTACCATTTTACCCAAATAATCACCTATCTCATTGTATGATATTTTGCACCTAAGGTATATTGTAGAGCAGTTTAATATCTGTTAAATACAGTATTTAGGTAATTTTATAGCTAAATTTCGTCCAGTTATTGACAAACTCCAGAAATTCCCACTTTAATTTGTTTATTTTTTCACCATTTTACCTCAAAAACAACTGTTCACAACATATGATGTGTCTTTACTTTAGGTATGCTATGGTGCAATATAATGTCTATTAAAAACAGTTATTCTGGTATTTGCATAGCTAAATCTGATTTTGATATAGTCAAATTCCAGAAATTCATACTTTTGTTTACCTTTTAGTCCATTTCGCACCATAGGATTTTCCTATACTTTTTTTCCATAATCGGCAGATATTAAACAAAACGATTATGCCAAAAATCATTTCTGTGCATTTTTTGCCCTTTATTTGCATTTTTACAGCAGGGGCACTGTACTATATCTCTGCTTTTGATTTCTCGTCTTTTTATACTTACTCCTTCGTGAATTAATCAAAACCGACAAAAAACATTTGCAAGCAATCAACATGTATGCTTGGCATGCAATGATGATAGGGCATTCTTAGTTTCTAATTCTCACAGTAACTTTACCACTTGGACATGTCAGGAGGTTTGTGAAGTCTTAATTTTTAACTAAATAATATATTTATTCATTTTGATCACTCAGTGTACCAACAATAAGTAAGGGAACTGACTGCGCTCCACTTATAGCCGACTTTTTCTTATTCTGTTATGAAAGAGACTTTATGTTATCCTTATCAAAAGAAAAGCAAATGGATGTGATTGATGCTTTCAATAATACCTCTCGTTATTTAGAAGATGTTTTAAATATTGATAATGAATAGTTTCCAGCTATGATGAAGTGTCTTTTTTCTGGACGTAGATTGTATCCATAGATAATGGCATTGTTATTACAAAAAAATAGGGTAAACGAGACGACTACGACTTTGAGATTATAAATTTTCATGATATTCCGAAGTCTCCCACATACGGCATTTACCTACCTCAACTAATGGCGTTTCTATGAGGCAATAGTAACATTGAGGACTTTGATAAGCGTGACCTTCGTCTTACATGTAAACTCCTTAAAAGAGGTTATCGTTATCACAAATTATGTAAGACGTTTCATACATGTTGCTATTAATACCCATCATTATTTTGAGTTAAGGAACTACATGTAGTGCCAATCTATGTTAGAGACTGGAATTACTAAACCAAAGTATGATGAAGATCAAGTATACAAAATTCGTAGAATTCATAACAGTTGAGCTTTAATCAGTCGTTTGTTAAACGTTTGAATATATTTATTAGGAAGGTGTGTACTCCTGACATAATGAGAACTACCACCTGTACGATTAAAACAAATTAGAGTTTGACAGATTTACGCAACTTAATCTCCCTTCAAGTTCAGGAAGCTTTATAAATTCACTGTTCAGCTAAAATAACACAAATAAGAGAATCAAAAGTCATAAAGATAGTCATTAAATCGTCATACATAAATCAGTATGAAATATGGAATGTAATTTAAACATGTTTCTTTTCCAACGTTTATGGAAAATAAAGGATAGGAATTTCACGGTGTATAATCCGATGTCTAGTCCGCAGAGTGATGCAATTGCGACAGAGTGAAGCGTTCCAGACGGGTGAGTAGTGGTGTTACTTCGTAATTTCGATATTACTCGAAGATATTTTGATATCGTCTTAACGACAGAGAACGTCTGTTTAATTTGATATATAGAAAAAAATGTAAAAAATCGCCTTAAGCTGATGGATTTGGAGCGATTTGCGATAGAGTTGAATAGATTTTACTCCTCAAAAATCAAAATCCAAAGAAATATCATGTACGAACAATTCTAGCGATTCATGGTTGGAGAACCGTGTGTCCAGGGTCATGGCCGGGTTGGAGAACCGTGTGTCCAGGGTCATGGCAGGGTTGGAGAATGAGCCGCTTTACGGTCTCAACCGCTTGAAGTGATCAGAAGTGAAAGAGTTTATCAAAGAATGAATACTATTTTTCAGTATAATTCAACAATATAAAATATTTTTAAACACAATCTGCGGGAATATAGGAATTTTGATCAGTATGGTGGCATATTACTGTCACCAGTTAACATGATAACGTTCACGAATTATTTCGTGTTAACCACTTAATTATCGCGAATCTTATCAAGTTAACTACTTGTTTTGTTACTTATTGAGTGAACCATAAATAGATTACCCGTAAGTGTATGTACATCATAAAAAGGTAAAAATTGGCAATTCTGTGCACTTTCAAACCCGTTTTTAGTCTTATGACATTTATCTTACCGAAACAGCATCACGAATAATAACTAACTAGCTAGATAATTATCGCGATATTCATTTTAAGTGGTTAACACGAAACAATTCGTAAACGTTATCATATTAACTGGTGGCAGTAATATGCCACCATAGACCAGCAATTTCATCCCGTATGTGAAGTTTGTCACCAACCTTATAATCAAACATAGAAGTACGGGCAATAAATTGATTTTTTTCGGGAACATGAATGTTTAACTGTGCTGTTGGCTGTTTTGGACGCGTGTTTCGAGAATCGTGATGCATTATCGCTTCAATTTCGTCAAATCTATTTATAATTAATGAATAAGACTATCGTCATTGCTGGCATTATCATCGATAGCATCAAGAATGACATTCGTGACACTACAGATGATCATAAATAACATAACACTCTGCATGGCGTGATGAAGATATGGTAGATTATAAAATGTTAATTATTTATTTGTTTAAGTAAGCTTAGCTTACAGATCATCTAGTCACTGAGTCGGACCCATGTTGGTTGGCAGCACGCAAATTAGTTGATGATGACATGTACATGATCTGGGACCGGAATTAGAAATTACACTCACCACGTGACATTCACCACTCGGATGTCAACATTTGCTCGTCTGGTTTTGGAGATTTGAGTGGCCGATGAGAATAACAATTTTGTGTGTCTATTATTTAAGATATCTAAGAGTCCAGAATGTGCAATATTCACGCTAAGATCTCTGAGAGTTTCATAAAGAATACTTGTCACTCAGTATTCTATTTCACTCACTCAAATGACCATACTCAGACTTAGCAGAGTAAATTATATCTGATTGCAGAGTGGTAAGGATTGGGTTTTCGTGCAAACCAGACCGGAATATCCCGCGTGTGTACCGGTACTGGAAAACATATTCATGCCAAATACACTTAAAAACGCAACTATGTCGCTTTTGTCATCATTTTGTGTAACAAGCGTTTTATTGTTACAAATGAGTAAATCATTCTTCGGAAATTAAACCATGGCCCTAGTATGATATTTAACAATTTATTAAGTTTGGGAAATGATGATTGAGAATTGAAATATAATGTCACCGTGCTGACGCGGACAATTTTCAGTTGCGTTATTAATGGCGTATAGTATAGTAACACTCGCACTGGATATTAATTTTCTACCCGTACCGGCGGACATTGTGACAATTTGTAGTTCGGGCTTGGCCCTATGGTCACAACAATCTTAAGTTCAATTGCAAAGCAAAATTATAAATACTCACCCAAATTAGTTATGATTTCAGTCAGTGGAATGTTATTCATAAAAAAAATTGAGGAAAAATCCCATCAGACGTATTGAGTTTGCTTTCAAATATGCTACTCAAAATTGGATAAGGATCAAATTTTTATATTCATATAGTGATTTGTTATGCCACTTTGATTCATTAAAGTTGATTAAAAACATCAATAGATATTCCTTTCTTAATGTCTGAATTAATAAACTTTATTACATAATCCATTCGAGCGTGACAAACTCCTAAGTGTGGCATGTACCGAAAAGGAGACATAATGTGAACTAGGGACGGACGAGTGTTGTAATGTCTAAATGTCAGGTTTGCTCTCTTTGCTCTTTTAATGATGTATCTGTCCTATCTGAAAGTAAACTATTTGAAAGGGCTTCATCCAGTGTTGTTGCTACATTGGTTTAAACAAAACGAACCATTGCATTATAGAACCAATTCAAAATATCTTTGTTTATCATGTTACGCACATATACATTAGCTAAAATTACTAAAATAAACTCCACATTTTAGCATGTCCACATCTATAGACAGGAATATTGTAGCATCTCCACAGCTATAGTCAGGAAGATTGTAGCATCTCCACAGCTATAGTCAGGAAGATTGTAGCATCTCCACAGCTATAGACAGGAATATTGTAGCATCTCCACAGCTATAGACAGGAATATTGTAGCATCTCCACAGCTATAGACAGGAATATTGTAGCATCTCCACATCTATAGACAGGTACATTGTAGCATCTCCACAGCTACAGACAGGAATATTGTAGCATCTCCACAGCTATAGACAGGTATATTGCAGCATCTCCACAGCTATAAACAGATATATTGTAGCATCTCCACAGCTATAGACAGGTATATTGTAGCATCTCCACAGCAATAGACAGGAATATTGTAGCATCTCCACAGCTATAGACAGGAATATTGTAGCATCTCCACAGCTATAGACGGGAATATTGTAGCATCTCCACAGCTATAGACAGGAATATTGTAGCATCTCCACAGCTATAGACAGGAATGTTGTAGCATCTCCACAGCTATAGACAGGAATATTGTAGCATCTCCACAGCTATAGACAGGAATATTGTAGCATCTCAACAGCTATAGACAGGTATATTGTAGCATCTCCACAGCTATAGACAGGAATATTGTAGCATCTCCACAGCTATAGACAGGAATATTGTAGCATCTCCACAGCTATAGACAGGAATATTGTAGCATCTCCACAGCTATAGACAGGAATATTGTAGCATGAGGGAATAAATTAAAAGATTTAAAAAAAATAAAAATAAAATATTACAAATACTTTTTCTGTAAAACTTTATTTTCAGTGGGTAAAATTATCTTGAATCGAATAATCTTGAAAAAAGAATTAAGTCACGTGCCCCTCCAGTCTTCACGTACAAAAAAAATCCCATTCCAGACAGTACGCCGCACTGAATGCGGCGACAATGATGGAAAATGTGTTGACACGGACTTCTTTACAACAGTCATAAATTATGATTTTGATACTTAGAAGTATGATAAATGTAAAAAATGACAAATTATAACATATCTCGCCACAAAATGACTGACGCGAATAAACGCTTTCATGAGAAAGAAAACAATATCAAGCAAAACAGACCTCCGTACATAAATAAATCAACAGTTGTTTTGTCTTGTTAAAAAACATTATTTTATGTTTAAATATACAATTGTTATGTACTTTGTTATCCACATTTTATCATGTGTGATAAATCTTTATCATAAACCTGTGTACAAAAATGTCATTTTGTACTTTGTATCTCAGCTGCTGATCATGTCCTTTCAACTTCTCTTTACATTTTTTCTTTAGTGTTTGTCTATGACCCTCAGTTAAAAAGTCAATGTGACCGACAGCAAACTGTATTGACACAATATATTCCACAGAATCTTCATCCTAGTGCCATAATCCCATATTCTCAAACATTTTAAGACTGAAACTCAGACCTAGACTTTATATTTGCAAAAGTTATATTTACCAGCCTTTCGTTTTCATTGAATCTAAATGAATGAAATTTTGTCAGAATAATTGTTGTTTCCCACTCTACACTTTTACCTGTTTTCTATGAAATATATTCTGTAATAACGACATAGGAGAAAAAAGTACATTTTTGCACATTTAAGTCTTAGTCTGAATTTCCGTCTTAAAATGGTTGTGAATACGGCCCCTGATCTTGGTCATGCGGTGAGATCAAGGCATGTGTCTGTGTGGCATATTGTGTGTGCTGTCAAAACATCTTAAAGTGAGAGATTCATTTAAAGTATAAATTAAATATATGCTATACTTAACAACTTTTTTAACTCCACACACACCTTGGGCCTAATTCTTAACATTATAAGTCTGAAAATTAGACTTAAATTTTAGAATGTTCTTTTTTTGCCTTTGTTGTTTTAACTGTATATTCTAATAAAACTTGGCAAACAACGATTATTGACAAAATTTCATTTGTTCAGAATTTTCCAAATTTCAAGTCTAAGTCTGACATTCAGACTTAAATGTTTGTGAATAAGGACCATGGTTTAGCATTGATGTCTTTGTTACATGTCAGCATGTGTCTATATTCACATGGGAAGGACATGACATGCTCGTGCCTCTCAGATCTGATAAATCATGCTGTCAATGGATCGCTTATGTATAGAATATGTCGGCTGCATAGTATAATGGAAAATGACAACAATTTATGAATCTCCCGAGCGCAACAAAAAAGGCTATTTAACAAAGTATTGGCAGTAGTAATAAAGTTGCTACATCTACATTCAGTACTGTTAAAAGCAATCGCCCAGCAGAGCTTTACGGTCTGCACTTTTCGTCTGAGAGAGTAGACAACTGAAGGTAGGTACAGGTGCAGTAAGGCACATACTATAGTTTAGTTAGTTTTCCTTGAAGTTTGTAGTGCTACATCTTGAGAGGTGGAGCTAAATTCAATGTTAATTAAGGGGGAGGGATTTATTTATCAAATAACCGATTGCATATACCAACACTTTTAGTTACAGCACTGTTGACAAAAAGCGACAGTAATGTTCATATCGGTTCTTTACCAGGATTGTTTCAACTACCGGGGTTCACAACGCATGCTACGTTGATTCGATCGGTAGAATTCCTGGGGTCTGAAATTTCACAATCACGGTGCATGCCATGTATGCTTATTTGCTTATGTCACGCAAAAAAGAGAAACGCCTGTTTGTATCCATACTTTTTTGTGATCGGACTATGATACAAACAGATAGAGTAGACCATTGGATATCTAATACAGTGTCAGGGCTACACCCGCTCGACTAAATTAGATACTACCCGCCAACAGTGTTTGGATGACTTTATGAGGGTAGGTCAAGACGTTCTCGAGTCATTGGCCGGAAACTTTCCATGTACAATCGATCCCTGTGACCTTGACATTTGACCCATTTATCCAAAAATCAATAGGGTTTCTCAACTACCTGCGATCAATGTGTGGATAAATGTGAGGCTACACCAGCTTGACTCAAATAGATACCCTCATGTTTTCGTACTCTGTCTATTACATATCAACTAGCTTGATTACTGTTAGAGGTTCGTGTAGCATTAGGAGGTTCATGTAGCACACCAATAATTAAAGACTGATTCACTTCGTGAATCGAAATGAACCTGTTCATTATGTATTGCTAGCAGAGACCACAGTATCTGTATTTTCTTGTTGTATAACATCAAAATTGCTTGGGAATTCTTCTGTTATTGTCCAGGTCTGCATCAATAATGGTGCTTGGTTCTACTATATATATCAAATCTCTTTTGTTTTGGCTCTCTGAAATATTAGGCAGCTTCCAGTAAGTTTGGGTAGATTTTATTGGACGTTTGTTGGGTACAAATGTTCAGTGCAGTTCTTGATATAATATTCATGTTCTTTCCTCCCCTTTCCGCCTATTATTACTGTCTTTCTTGACTTGATCCGTGATGTATTCCATCCACTTCCCCCCCCCCTTGTTGTCTCCCAAATTTCATCATTTTTTTCTTTTTGGTCGGCCAGTCCATTCCTTGCACTACTATTCCCATATATGTTTACCATTGCAGCTGCTCATTGTCTAATGTTTTGTGTGGGGAGGCATTGACATGTGTATGTGGTGTTCACTGTAGCAATTAAATCTCTCTTAGTAACTTAAATCTTGTTTCTTTTCCCCTGACTAGAAAATAAATAACCCAAGTGATGGAATTTAAGAGAAAATATTGAATGATTCTGAAAAAAATATGAAAGTAATACAATATGTCAAAGTGACAAACTATTTCCTGGATAAAACTATCTGGTAGGGAGAGTCTGGTTATTAATTAGTGGGTGATTTGTCATCAAATAGAATTGATTTATGTTGTGTCTTTTCATTACTTGTTCTTCCTTTGAACTCTAATATCATCAGAGATGAAGGGACGTACGCTGAATATTTAGGCCACTACTTTTATATAAATTGGTTTACAAAACCGGCGGGTCTAATTTTCCGAAAAGTAGAAAAAAATATTAATATTGGTCATTTTCAAATGTTCTGCTTTCACTTTTGCTTTAGCAAAGCCTTAAAGCAATACAAATGTCTGGCTGAGCGATATTAAATGTATCTTTGAAAAAAAGTGTAGTATATATACATGTTTTCTAGTCAATTTCATTGATGTTCTCAAAGTATGTTTTATATGCACAGTATGTAAGATTTAAACAGTGTGTTTAATTAGAACTATGAAACTTTGTGTGTATTAATACATGTTTAAATAGCAGTTTAAGAATTAAAAATGTCAAGTAAATGATATAAATTTTCAATGTTGTAAGTCATTTCTCTGATTTTCACCCTTTTCGAGTATGTTTTGTGACATTTTTCCTTTTTTTTTCGACCACCCAGTGGACATTTTCCCCAAAAATTCTTGTAAACCAAAATATAAAAAAGGAGTGGCCTTAGGTGGAAAAAATAATGTTTTGTTTCCGATTACTTTTCTGAAATATATGAAGGTAGTCTTCTTACTATTTGTAGTTACTGCATGTGTTGTATAGAGACAAGAACCTGACTTTTAAAGTGCCTGTCCGATTCTGAGTCAACAATTTCAGCGTAGGAAGCTAAACATTGGGAACTGTCACGATTAAACTATAATTATGTAGAAATGTATTGTCTCTCAATGGGTAATGTTGTATCTTGTAACATAATATTTATTATGGAAAATTTGTTGACACGGTATTCTTTACAACAGTCATAAATTATGATTTTGATACTTAGTAGGTATGATAAATGTAAAAAATGACAAATTATAACATATCTCACCACCAAATGACTGACGCGAATACACGCTTTCATGAGAAAGAATAGAATGTCAAACAAAACGGACCTCCGTAGATAAATAAATCATTCTCAATAAACTGACTTTTCTACAGTTAAAAGTACAAATCAATATTTAGGTACTGGCTTTTATATGTGCGATTTCTTCACATTTAGGGAGCATGCAAACTTTATATGTTGCGTGATGTGCTGTAATGTGATCATGAGACGATGTCATTGTCTCCGATTTTAATCCGTAACCAAAAAAAACTTTGCACTTTCTAGGCGGAGCCATACATGAAACCCCAGGTGCACAACTGCACTTGCTGGTGAACATTTCTGCAATTTTTTTATGAATCTAACTGATGGAGATACGCGCAACACATGATTTCACGCTCTGTATGCTATATTTTGAATTAGGCATGGGCCATAACTTTTCGCTTGCTTGGCAGAGTCAAACATGAAAACCCAGGTGCACAACTACACACGCGTGTTAACATTCCTGTAAAGTTTTGTAAGTCTAGCTAATATACTGTTGGAGATACGTGCGACACAAGATGTTTGATGGGCGGACAGATGTGGGGACTGACAAGGGCTAATCTATCATGAGTTAGGGCATTAAAACGGAAGATGGAAACTCATCAGTCAAAACACAAGACATAGTTGTTTTTGGTGGATGCTATATGCGGCCATTTAATTATTTTGCTAAGCAACAGCAGATGACCGCCACGTTCCACATTCGACTGTAGGCTACAGATCTTCAAAATGACCAATTATGGTAATTCTTGTGTTCCGTTTCTCTACACTGACTAGGATGGGAGTTTTGTTTTTGTTTGTCAAGCCAGCTTGTAAGCAACATAAATATTCTAAATACATTTGTTGTCGATTTGGTTGGTAGGACGTATAGTGCTGTTAGATTGACCGCGAACAGGTGTATGAACTTTCAGGACAGATCCATGTCAATTGAGGTAACGAAATGCTTTCGTGCGTAACACTATCTTCTGTTTGGGTTTACGTTGCTAGCAAAACACAACCGCGGCTTTTTCTCAGTCAAGCTAACGGACAAAACGCCAACATTTCGATACACCTATTTTGAAATTTAATTGTCGAGGTAAGTATTGCATGCGTTCGCAGTTAATAAAATTGCATGCGTTAGCAGTTAATAAAATTGCACTATACATACATGGAGTGTGGTTACGGATGACGTCATCAAAATTCATGCGCAACATCACAAAATATAATTACAAAATGTTAAGAGAATATTGTCGGTGAGAAGTCGGCAATGATCGAATCGTGTCAGCAACAGCCAGGGGCGTAGCTAGCCCTCTATTCCACGTGTATTCATAATTGTGCTAGGGGGGTCCGGGGACATGACCCCCCGGAAAAGTTTGAAAACAATGGTGCATTCTGGGCGTTCTGAGGTGCTTTATTTAGTACTGGAAAATGGACAGTTTATTAGGTAAACGGAAAATTCTTGCTTTAATATCCCAGTTCGATTTCTGAGGATTTTTAATGCGAAACGGCAAGAAACGTTTGATATGAGCATGTAGACTAGTCAAGTACGCATACTGCAACTTTGGCTGAATTTTTTTATTTATTTTTTATTCAGAATCATGTGGATTCAGCCGCGTACTCGCGTATAGGCAGCTACGCGCCTGACAGCTGTAGCCTCACTACTGCGCTTGCTGTTGTCAGTTCTGTCAGCAGTACGGTTGTAGTTACAGCTAACATCCTGGTGTTTTTATTGTAGTATGTGTTATAATGAGAACAATGATTATTTCCTTCTGCTTCTTAATTATTATTATTTATTATACATCGAATGTAAGACAAGTCATTACAACTTACACTAATCCACAGGAGATTGTCAGAGTTATTTCCCTTTATCCGTTCTCTCCCTTTATCCATTATGTAGTACTATATATACGTCGTATATATCGTATAAAACGAACTCCAATCACGAATTCATGGTAAAATAACACTTAATTTGATTTATTTTCGCATCTCTAGAGATAGTGTATTTAGGAAAATTCAATCTAGAAAATGTCGAAAACGTCAATTTTAACAACCTGATGCTGACGTCAGACCAATGCACATCACGCGTCACCATACGAATTCACGCAGATGCCAATAGCGCGTAGACATGGCAACCATTTACATCCCTAACAGCAACGTGTCGGTGATAAGCATGCACCTGATCAATCTCATACGCAGTGATCTCCCCTTATATTTATCGGAGATCTCTGCCATCACAAACTTTTCGTCAAGATTTTTGACAAAATATATTTTTATTTATTTAATTTTAGTTGACAATTTTATATCTATGTATCTCAATTTCAAACATATAAGATGTTTGGTGGTATGAAAAGTTTAAAATAAAATATTTAAAAAATAATTAAAAATAACCATCGTCACGTGAGTTTCTTCTTCGGTTCCGCCATTTTGTCAAACCAACCATCATCACATGGCAGTGGTTATTGCTGTACTGCAAGGGAAAGATAACCGCTGCGTGGAGTTTGGCACCTGATATGTGTCTGGATTCCATAACATGGTATGTGCTAGGTGTTTGCTTTGAACAGCACTGAATGTAATCCGAGACTTCTCTGACCCTATAGCCTTTTTTTTTTTTTTTGCGGCTTAGGGTCAGAGGAACTCCTATAGTAAAAACCCGGGGATTACTGAAAACCACACAGTCGTGTACAGTCGTGTACTTTCAACGGTGTATGTGGCGTTTGGTCTCATTTTAACGGAAAGTAAATCGGTAAATTGATATTTAATTTACCAATCTGCATCGATCACGTGACAGCCAGGTGCTTTGACCCAAATACATATTTACATGAAGAAAATTATTTTTTTAGCTTACTCTGAAAAGGATTGACCGTTACAACGTATTAAAGGTTTTCAAAACAAATGTTACGGTTCAGATAGGTTAATTAATATATTGATAATAGATGTATATGCTTGAAATGTTAATCCAATGAATGTTTACATAGATATATTGATTTAAAGTTCCTCTCCCGCGCGGGAGAGGAAATCCCCGGGTTTTTACTATAGGAGTTCCTCTGACCCTAACCAGCAACATGAAATATCAAAAATCGTAAAAGGGGCTGGTTTAGGGAAAGAGAAGGCTCGGATTACACTGAATGTAGATGTAGCAACTTTATTACTACTGCCAATACTTTTTTAAATAGCCTTTTTTGTTGCGCTCGGGAGATTTAAAACATTTTGTCATTTTCCATTATACTATGCAGGTGACATATTCTATTCATAACGATCCATTGACAGCGTGATTTATCTGATCTGAGATACACGAGCATGTCATGTCCTTCCCATGTGAATATAGACACATGCGGACATGAAACAAGGACATCAATGCTAAACCATGGTCCTTATTCACAAACACTTTAAGTCTGACATTATTGTATTCACCAGCATTTTGTTTTCAATAATTCTGAACAAATGAAATTTTGTCAATAATTGTTGTTTGCCAAATTTTATTAGAAAAAAAATTATATAAATATAACAACAAAATGAACATCTAACATTCAAAAGTTTAAGCCTAATTTTCAGACTTATAATGTTACGAATTAGGCCCCAGGTGTGGAGTAAGAAAAGTTGTGAAGTATAGCATATATTTAATTTATACTCAAAAGAATCTCTCACTTTAAGATGTTTTGACAGCACACACAATATGCCACCAGGTGTCCATACAGACGCAAGCCTTGATCTCACCGCACGACCAAGATCAGGGGCTGTATTCACGAACATTTTAAGACCTAGACTTTAATCTCCTATGTTGTTATTACAAAATAGATTTCATAGAAAATAGGTAAAAGTGTAGAGTGGGTAACAACGGTTATTCTGACAAAATTTCATTCATTTAGATTTAATGAAAACGAAAGGTTGGTAAATATAACTTTTGCAAATATAAAGTCTAGGTCTTAGTTTCAGACTTAATGTTTGAGAATATGGGATTATGGCACCAGGATGAGTCAAAATGAGAATTCTGTGGAATATATTGTGTCAATACAGTTTGCTGTCGGTCACATTGACTTTTTAACTGAGGGTCATAAACACTGACGAAAAAATGTAAAGAGAAGTTGAAAGGACATGATCAGCAGCTGAGATACAAAGTACAAAATGACATTTTTACACAGGTTTATGATAAAGATTTATCACACATGATAAAATGTGGATAACAAAGTACATAACAATTTATATTTAAACATAAAATAATGTTTTTTAACAAGACAAAACAACTGTTAAAAATAAAAGTTTCTACCATTCCAGTAGGTATACAGCCACACAAAAATGATAACTTCATCACTATATCTGACTGAACTTACGACAGAAGCAAAATCAACATGTAATATTTACCTACTCTCCATGCCATTAATAACACAACAGCAAAAAATCCACATCGGAACACTGACATAATAAAAAAAATATTATATTTGAATTTTCGAACATAATTTCATAAACTTATTTATTTATAAAAAATAAATACTAGGGCCATAGTTTAATTTAGTTTTGAAGAATGAGTTCCTCATTTGTAACAATAAAACGCTTTTTTACTCTTGGAACATAATGAAGGCTAACGTGATATAGTTGCATTTTTTAATGGCATTAAGCATATTTTGCACAAATATGTGTGGATATAGCAGACAGTAACACGATTCTGCACACTGTAGGGCGAATTGCATTTGTCGATCAAACTCAAGCAATAAAAATTATTGGTAGTTCGCCAAAAGTTTTTAAAAGCAAAAATTGAGATATTCAAATACTTGTACCACATGTTCTAGGCTTTAGTGAGTTTTATCACTTACTGGAAACAAGTTCAATACATTCAATAATTTATAAACACGATTGTGATATTTTGTTTACATCATAAATATGCATATAAATATTTTATCAGTAATTATGACTTTCACACATAGAAGAAACAGCCATAAGTGTAATGCAATACATAGTTCCCATATCTACAATATTTACCTCCTTTGTTCTTAACTGTCGGCCATTTTGATAGGTAAAACTGATAAGCCCTTATAGGAGTAATTTCCATATATGTGATAATTGAGAAAATACCAAGAGAATTTGAACGTGACAACCACTTTATCTTCAACTTACTGAGCCAAATGCCCTCATGAGCATAATGAATAAGTTATTTCTTATATATCGGATTAGTTTATCATTGTTTTACATTATATTCCCCATAAACTTTTAGGCAAGTTGCCTATCAAAATGGTCAAAAATTCAGGACAAGGGAGGTAAATATTGTAGATGTGAGAACTATGTATTGCAATGTCACATCTTCTGTATTTTAACAAATGAATAATCAAAAACAAGAATATCGGTAGAACCAATAGATGCTCCCCGAAGTATGTACATGGGTAAAGGGACATAAGCATGTAAAAAATCATCCAACTGGAACATGCAGACGATGTGCTCATCTTCTCTAGGTAGTTAAGGTTTCCATAAAGTTTCATTGAATTCCTGTTGGTGGTTGCTGAGAAGTAGCGTGGGAACGAATGCGCGATGGACAAACGGACGGGCGTACAGTGACAATTTTCTCAAGAAAACTGACTGCAAACACACTCGATGATCATTTATGTCTGACAGAAAATCTACATATGCAATTTATATAGATGTACATGTATCAAAACAATATTAACAGTTTGAATGTCTATTATAATGTATAATTAACCTATCTGAATTTAACATTTTAGCCCGGTCAGAGCTCAACTGAAGTTAACATTTTAGCCCGCTCAGAGACTTGACTGAAGTTAACATTTTAGCCCGGTCAGAGACTTGACTGAAATTAACATTTTAGCCCGGTCAGAGACTTGACTGAAGTTTACATTTTAGCCCGGTCAGAGAATAAAACTGAAGTTAACATTTCAGCCTGGTCAGAGAATCAAACTGAAGTTAACATTTTAGCCTGATCAGAGAATCAAACTGAAGTTAACATTTAGCCTGGTCAGGGAATCAAACTGAAGTTAACATTTTAGCCTGATCAGAGAATCAAACTGAAGTTAACATTTTAGCCTGATCAGAGAATCAAACTGAAGTTAACATTTTAGCCTGATCAGAGAATCAAACTGAAGTTAACTTTTTAGCCTGGTCAGAGAATCAAACTGAAGTTAACTTTTTAGCCTGGTCAGAGAATCAAACTGAAGTTAACTTTTTAGCCTGACCAGAGAATCAAACTGAAGTTAACTTTTTAGCCTGGTCAGAGACTTGACTGAAGTTAAATTTTTAGATTTTTGGATTCTGTCACCATTTACCGAGGCTTTATGAATACGCAAAGAACATGCACAGTAATTTTCAATCTGGCATATACAAAAACTGTCAACAAATATATTTACAAATAACAACAGCACAAACAAGTGTAACAATACAAGCATACTGAATTAACACAACTTATACCTATATCTATATTGAGCTTTTATACAAAAATCTCCAACATATACATATAGTATTTCAAATACATATATTCAAAAACTGAAAGCATTTCACAGCCATTATTATGTTTTTGATCAGGGTCCAAAACACGAGTAAAAATATAAGCTTGCAGATAAACCTGATTTGGCCTAGAAAGACGCTCAAGTACAGTATTTTCTTCGAACAGTGAAAGCTTTTAAAGGCTCTATCAATTTTAATCAAACTGACACTGAATACATGCTTGTACTGAACTGGTTCACCGCTTAATTATGTAACAATTTCTAAAACTGAAAAGGTAAAATATTCTTCTAATTTCCAAATAAACTCTAGAAATGTAGGTGTCACCACTTTCCTCAATCGAGGGGCATTATTCTTTTTACTTAATTAATTCAATCTGAAAAACACAGGTGTAAACAATCAAGGGGGCAAAAAAAACACAAAATCTTTAACATGGAATAAATGATGTAATCTGCCAATGATATCAAGCAATCTTTAGGCTAATACAAATGTAATAGGCGAGTACATCTTACAAGTATAACAATGCTGCAGCTTATACAAGCTGCGCCACGACAAAACCTTTATTAGTGACCTTGGTTATGACATTGAGTATTTCCCAATCTAAGTTTTGAGGTCACAAACTGAGCGCTTGTCCGAAGATGTTTTGGAGGCTTCGTTGTGATTTATAGAATTAAACAAACCAGGAAATATTTAGAAGTTAAAAGCAGACTATTTTTTTAAGAATTATGTACATTCTGACGTGACGTCCTTATTTTGTATCCTTACTTCTGCATCTTGTTTTTAATATTGTAATTGCTATAAAAAGAAAAGTTGAAGTCTGATTTTAATACTTTTGGTATTACATGAAAGCTGAATCATAAATCTGTTAGAAAATGTAAAAACCTGAAAATGGACTTTTTGGTCACTAAAACAGGTTTTTTCATGCCATGGCACAGGTCGTATGTTTGTCAAGCCCATCCAATCTCAAATTCATGTGGGGAAGTTGTTTGTTGCTAAATGAAGATCAGTTTGGTATTGGTTCACAGTTTGGTATCCTAGGAAACTGATTAGATCAACCGATTGTCACATATAACTGAAATACTGTTGACAAACACCCTAACACTCCAAAACAATTGCTTCTCATGACAGCAGGGGTTCCATTTGACCCTGGAGTTGACCCTCTCACTTGGAATTTTCAAAAGGCCAAATATTGACCCTTAAATTCTTGCTAAAGGGTCAATTTTCTCTTAATTATAGGCATTTTGGCAATAAAATATTAAAATCTGGTAAAAAATTATCAAAATGACCCTTGAGATTTAGCACCTAGTGGAACCCCGGACCAAGCTAGAATGAAAAAAACAATTAGTCGGAATTCAAATACTGGTAACTGCATTATAAACATATTGAGGTACCTCCATGATTCAGTACAGGTATAAGTAACTAAAAAGTCACCACACCACCCTGACTGTTTTAGAGATTCAAAACCCTATACAAAAGGGGTTAAAACAGTGTTGAGCCAAGTCATCCATGGATAAAATTGAATGCAAGCAGCTGTCATGCCAAAAAATCAATAGTTCACCATTATGCAAATAGAAAATTCCAAGACCCATTTCAAGATAATTCTGTCTATCTACATTACCCTCCTATTTGGTTCTAGGTTCTCAACTACATAAACAAGACTGCATAAAATCCAAAACTTCAAAACTGCTACTAGTGTACACCTATTATGTCCATATACCTGTTAGTACATATTCAACATTCAACACAGTAGGAGTTTTGTGACTGGATACATTTAGAAATGAACAATATATGCTCAGGTTCTCAAAAAACACCAAAATCAATAATGTAAAAACACACTACAATGTAGTACAGTTTCAACACATCAACAGTTCATTGTGTATTGCTTGCAAATGAGGCTTATTGCTTATCTATTGCTGTTATGGTGTTAAGAACAAACACTTCTAAGGTCTACAAGGAGTCATTCAGACACATATGGCTGAATAATCTCTCCTATACCACATTGTAGCATACATGTGTGGATCACTGTGCAATCTTCCTCCTTCCATGGTCTCACAATCTCACAATTCTTTCATGTGTCTCCAATAATGCTCCTGATGGTCAATGAAAGCAGCGCGATGAGAGAATTATAAGCTGGCATTTGATGCAAGTAGTAACATGCACAACAGGAAGCTATGGTGTACCACATTGCTGAAGATATCACATAATGTATCATTCTGTAATCTGAAAATAGTGTGGAAATCAATACTTTAGTAATAGACGAAATCAGGAATTTGCTAAACATGGGTTTTTACCCATGGTTCAACCAAAATTTAATTTTAGATCCATTGAAGTTCAGTCAGACATTGAGTCCTGTCTTTCTTTCCATTGTGATTTGAGCTAAAAATCAATGTTCTGTCGTCACCATGTACATTCTGGGGATGAATCCATGATTTAAGAGTTTAACTTTTTTTTGGTTTTGCTCATGCCATATAAAATGGCAATGAATGAGTTTTATTTTTTGTTTTTAAGTTATTAAACATAAATTATAATGCTACAATAAATCAGAATCGCTTATTTGAAAATCGTATAAAAATTAAAGACCTCAGTATATTTTTCTATCTATACTCAGACATACATGTAAGGGGATGTGTGTGCTGAGTGCAATAACCTCCCAAGAGTGGCTCTCTTGTGAGTGAGAACCTCTCCGAAGTGGCTCTCACATGAGTGACAACCTCTCCAGAGTGGCTCTCTCGTGAGTGACAACCTCTCCAGAGTGGCTCTCTCGTGAGTGACAACCTCTCCAGGGCAACTCTCCCATGAGTGACAACCTCTCCAGAGTGGCTCTCTCGTGAGTGACAAACTCTCCAGAGCAACTCTCTCATGAGTGACAACCTCTCCAGAGTGGCTCTCTCGTGAGTGACAACCTCTCCAGAGTGGCTCTCTCATGAGTGACAACCTCTCCAGAGCAACTCTCCCATGAGTGACAACCTCTCCACAGTGGCTCTCTCGTGAGTGACAAACTCTCCAGAGCAACTCTCTCGTGAGTGACAACCTCTCCAGAGCAACTCTCTCGTGAGTGACAACCTCTCCAGAGCAACTCTCTCGTGAGTGACAACCTCTCCAGAGTGGCTCTCTCGTGAGTGACAAACTCTCCAGAGCAACTCTCTCGTGAGTGACAACCTCTCCAGAGCAACTCTCTCGTGAGCGACAACCTCTCCAGAGCAACTCTCTCGTGAGTGACAACCTCTCCAGAGCAACTCTCTTGTGAGTGACAAACTCTCCAGAGCAACTCTCTCGTGAGTGACAACCTCTCCAGAGCAACTCTCTCGTGAGTGACAAACTCTCCAGAGCAACTCTCTCGTGAGTGACAACCTCTCCACAGTGGCTCTCTCGTGAGTGACAAACTCTCCAGAGCAACTCTCTCGTGAGTGACAACCTCTCCAGAGTGGCTCTCTCGTGAGTGACAACCTCTCCAGAGTGGCTCTCTCGTGAGTGACAACCTCTCCAGAGCAGCTCTCTTATGAGGGACACCCTCTCCAGGGCAGCTCTCTTATGAGGGACAACCTCTCCAGAGCAGCTCTCTTATTAGGGACAACCTCTCCAGGGCAGCTCTCTTATGAGGGACAACCTCTCCAGGGCAGCTCTCTTATGAGGGACAACCTCTCCAGGGCAGCTCTCTTATGAGGGACAACCTCTCCAGGGCAGCTCTCTTATGAGGGACAACCTCTCCAGGGCAGCTCTCTTATGAGGGACAACCTCTCCAGGGCAGCTCTCTTATGAGGGACAACCTCTCCTGGGCAGCTCTCTTATGAGGGACAACCTCTCCAGGGCAGCTCTCTTATGAGGGATAACCTCTCCAGGGCAGCTCTCTCATGGACAACAGTCTCTACAGGGCGGCAAAAAACTCTCTCCAACAATATCATATTTTTTCCATAGTAAAAATCTACAACCAATATACTGTAGAACAACTAACTCTTCATATCAGCTGAAATTTGCATCTCCCGAAAGAAGTTGTTCTAGAGAGAGAGTGTGTTGTATAATGCATCCAATAAAAAAATATTTCAAATAAGAAGACAAGTTAGTGCTTAGTTATTCATACATCTAATGATTTTAGGAATATTCTCATTAATTTTCACAGGCACAAAATTACCACTCTCAGACTGATATTCCCCTAACAAATAGCAAATGATATTTCTACCATATTCATTAATTTATTCAATGAACACTATTATAGAGTCAACAATAGGCAGACAGGGAAATCCTATAATTGTATTATATAAGAAATGTGATAAAATCCAACCACTATCATCATACAAACGAATTTGACAGCAACATGACATTTTGTATACAATGAAAAATTCAATTAATTCAATCCCCGTAAGCTGCCAACGGTTACCAGAATAGATTCTGACAACTTTAACAGACAAATAAATTCATTATATCAGGACAAAGGAGGAAATGTGTAGGAACAAAATTAAATTTAAAATATGACAGAAGTTTCGAAATTGAAGACGTCAGTTAATATAAATCACAGATAAAATCATACAATCCTAAATCTGGGCACTGACTGGACTATAAAAACATTACAGGAGAGTTCATAATGTTGCAATTCACACAGACTTCAAATTAGCTCCAATTCGGCACACAAATACTAACACAGGTTGGTTGCATGTACCTCTTCCCTGTTATGCTAATGTAAAAGGTACTGTAAATCACTTTGTTTTCGGGACAACGTAATTTTTGCGAATCCGGAGACTCCCAATTTCAAAATTCTCGTTAAATATATGTGTCACGAATAAAATCATGCATGTACATTTTTGGTTCATATCCGAAATTGTGTATACTTTGTTATGTATAACAAGTGATGTAAGTATATAACAATTTGATTTATATATAGATGTTCAAACAACAGCATATACTATTTCCGTCAATCTTAAATTCACGACGGAGGAAAGACGCAAATTCTGTTATATGTGCCAGTATGTATAATGTATGTACAGTCAAACCTGTCTGTAAAGACCACCCCTGGAAACAGCAAAATGTGGTCTTTGTTTACAGGTGGTCTCTATTAACATATTAAATATCATTGAAAATGGTCTGATGGGAAATAAAATTGGTGGTCTTTGCAGACAGGTTTTGCAATAGTGGTCTTTGTTCGCAGGTGGTCTTTAACACAGGTTTGACTGTATATATATATAAGCTATGCCATGACAAAACCTGTTTTCAGGTTTTAACAAATATATTTTTCAACTTTCATTTCATATCAAATTAATTAAAATCGGACATCTACTTTTCGTTTTGTAGCAATTCCAATATTAAGAACATGATTCAAGAGTAAGCTACAAAAGTACAATGTTGCGTCAGAATGTACTTCATTCTTAAAAAGTCTTCTGTTCTACAAAATTTTAATGGAAAAAACAAATTATGCAATATTTATAAATACTTGATGGTTTGTTTATTTCTATACATCACAAAACATCTTCGAAGAAATTGCTTCATTCTTACGTCAAAACTTTGTTTGGAAAATACTCAACGTCATAACCAAAGTCACTTATACATGTACAGGTTTTGTCATGGCCGCGCTCATAAATCAATCACCACTTCAGTATTTAAATAATACATACCCAGAATGCATCGTTCATGCTACTTTACTTCCTCTTCGCTTGGTCTTTTTCTATTAGAAGAGCTATCACAGCTTAAATGATAAACAAATCTTAGTTTAAACATACAGTAAAACCTCAATAATGCGACCATCCTTGGGACCCTTGAAAACTGGTCTTATTATTGAGTTGGTCCTAATATTGAGGTTGAATGAAGAGCAATATAATGAGAATGGACTTGGGAATTGTGTTCCTAATTTTGAGGTGGTCTGATTATTGAGGTGGTCTTTAAAAAGGTTTCACTGTAGTTTTTAATATTCAGATGAATAAACGAAAAACATTTATTGGATTTATTAACACTTTCACTTCACAATTGACCAAAAGCTAGCAATCATGCCCGTGGATGAGGGGTATAGCGCCTGACTCCCCATCTGAAGGTCGTCAGTTTAAGACCCGCAATGAGCACCATTTGATCACAAACTTCACAATCCCTAAATTTGGCGCGAGTACTGACAGCCAGGAAGCAGTCATTGCGAGTGATTCAAATAAGTTGTAAGAAGTTGTTTCACAGTCGATGTAAAATAAGTAAGTTTAAAACAAAGTGAAGAAGTGATATATAATACTTATAATTTTACATGGCATTTCAACCAGTAAGATTCATAACTGAAGTCTGATAACAAAGTGTGTATAAACTACTGCAGGGGTGGATCCAGGATTTGGGCTCGGGGGGGGGGGGGGAGTAACTTTTGTATGCTGTTGATAAAACTCAAAAAGTGAAACCGAAAAAAAATGGTCGCGAAATCATACGGCTACGATTAGATTAAATGGTAGCTTAATTATGTAATGTTCGATTGTTGTCTTGTACAATAAATCAGATAAAAAAAAACCTTCAAGTGCTGCCGCTAGCAATAACTTCGATACTGAATGGACGGATTCTGAATCAAAGTAGGACTACGGGGAATGAAATGGAATTCTAGAATCATTGATTCTATTTGTGGACCACTCTTGATAACATTATTTGTCATGAGAGTCATCGTTTTCCATAAATGCAACTAATAAAAACTAGATCTAGAACTTTTTTCTCAAATATTTGTCTAATAAGTCAGAAATGGCTGGCCATTTAAGTAGGGGTGACACAATGATAAATTTTCACTAATTTTACTTTATTTTTTTTACAGATTCAGAAAAAGTTCGCCAAACTTACACCACAAATCCTGGCATACTATGTATCTCTTGTTGAAGTACTTTGGTTTCCTCCACATACTTCTCTAACTCTGCCACGTTTGTCAGCGGATGTATGTTGGGAATGAACTTTGAAAATAAATGTGGCCTCATCTTTGCATATGCTGTAAATAAACAAAAATATTTGAAAATATACAGACATATGCATCTTCTTTTTGATAATTAGCACACCAATTAGTGATCCATGTTTCATTTCACAGCTCCCCTGTAAGTATCTAAAATTCTCTATGAAACTCGCTGAAAAATAATATTCATCACAATTGCCCATCACCATTTATTGTCTGTAACTTGGTGATCATTTATGTTGGGTTCTGAGAGAACTTCCATTGAACGTGTACCACTGAATGTCTCTTATGCACAGTCTACAATACTTGACACTCAACCCAAAGTTCTCCTTGGACCATTGTAGTTACTGACAACCCTTGTCAATGGCCACATTAATTCATTACACTGTCAATGTTAGAGAGAAAACACAGGAGATTGTCAGGAGTTCTCTCCCTTTAACCCTTCTTTAGTATATCTGTATATTGTACTATATATACATATACTGTAGAATGGATATAGGGAGAGAACTCTAGAAGGGAGAAAGGGAGAGAACTCCTGACAATCTCCTGTGTGTACAACCACCAGCTTCCCCAACAATTTGACTCCTTTTTATAAAATATATGTCCCGCACAATACTATTCACAACCCAAATCACAGGAAAATCACCACAAACAAACTTAATTAACCAAGGTACTCAAAATCATAACTGGCTACCAAAGTACATTAATTTCACATTTCAATACAACATAATAGTATTTTGACAGACAAATATGCCTAAAAGAAGTTTATTTGGATAATATTGTGGTAATACATGTACCACAATATCAGACTTTGCCTTAATTGTTTCAAAGCGCTTGTCCATATGGACAAGTTGCTCAGGCAAATCACAAGCCTGAAATCATTCTTACTAGCCCGAACTTATATAACACTAATTGATAACAAGCAGAAAGTATGACTGTATACTATGTGTTAAAGTCATGGATGGATTTTCTTTTTTCTTTATTTTCGAAAGGAGATTCACTTAAATTAATCACTTGCCTGTTCAGACTTATACCCGGAATTTTGCCCTAAATCAAGGTTACTAGCACCCGGGCTTCGGGCTTCAGGGTTCTTGAGAAGACTACGATATATCGCCTCAGTTAATGCCAACTTAAGACAATTTGTGGTTTCAACTTGTATTTTTTTTATTTTTATATTTTGTAAGTAGATGCCTTAATCTACGTATCTTTTTTGGCTTGCCTACTGTGATGTTAGAAATTCCAAAAATGGATTTATAATTGAACATCATTGTCATTATTTTTATGTAATAATTCATCACCTGATTCTTATAATTGATTGTAAACCTGCTATATTTTTTTGTCATCTAACCAAAAAAGATCACCAACAGAAGCTACTTAATTATGTTATCTGATAATCCTGATATCTAAAATAAAACAGCAATATATCATAACAAGAACAAGGTAAAAACAGTAAAATGATAATACCTCACATATATACTCCAGGCATTAACATCCACACAAGAATATGATTTTTGTTACTGAATTATAGATTTTGAATGATTTGAGAATGTTGAGGCCCACATGGAAGATTGGGTTGTCTCAAAAGTGCAGCCTCTTGAAATAAGCTCTTAACTAGTTATACATGTATTATCATTATTATAATTATTGTGCCATGGGGTGTTTACAAAGTCATGATAATATACATTATATATAATATACAATGATAGTTTTGTAATATCTTCATACAGTTAAGTGTGTAAAATATAATATATATAATACGGCCATGCTTAAAAAAAATGTGTTTGCTGTTACGCAACCCGGAATTTTAACAGTGAGTAGGCAGGTAGGTTTATTTAGGGTAGTACTGTAACAGCTAAAAGACAAAAAAAAAATTCATTGATAAACCTGAAAAATAAATGAGTCCTTGCATTTTTCATGAGTCAGTTGCATAACTGCGAAATTTTTTTACAATGGCCTAATATATTGAATACGGAAAGTCCCGGACACACATCAGCAATTTACAAAAATCATGACAATGTCAAACATCATGTAACAACAAATCTGACATGTCCTTCATAGTTATTTTTTTTCAAAAAGGAAAGAGCAATTATTGATTACCACCAGCCAATGAGTGTAAAATTGTACATACTATAATTGTTGTGGTTTAATATGATAAAAATTAGCTGTATTTGGCCTTGAAGTGTGTACAGTAAAACCTTAATAATATGACCACCTTTGGGAACCTTGAAAACTGGTCTTCATGTTGAGGTGGTCTTAATATTGAGGTTGAATAAAGGGCAAACCAGTGAAAAGGGACTCAAAAATTGTGTTATTAATTTTGAGGTGGGTCTTATTATTGAGGTGATCTTTAAGTGAGGTTTTACTGTACACCAAAGAAAACTTCAACAAATCTATTGATTTAATAAAAACAGACGCCTGCTTCATACCAAGACAAGTGCATTCCTTTTCTCCGATCAAAGAAAGAAATCAACTGAATGTACACACAATACCCTACTGAGGAAGTTCATGTTTCAGCATTAGAATAAACTTCAAATATATAATTACTAATCTGTTTCAAAATATTTAATTAAAATCCAGACAATTAAAATAATTGGAAAACATGCAACATTTGAAATTAATAATTTTCTAAGTATAAAATTTAAACAGAAACATCTGCTCCACACTCCTTTTCACGATCAAATGCACAAAACATGACAATAAGTCGACATATGATCAAAATATACAATTTTACTGCAAACTGATCAACTGAAATAAAATGAGTTGTTTTAAGATTAAATCTGTCACCAATAGAAACGATACCATTGTGTCATTGATATTTTAACATTGATCGATTATCGACACGTTTTTTAAAAAATCGATACTTACGAATAATAAATACATGCCTCAAAACAACAATAAAAATTCACTCAAAATAAAAATGGAACCTGTGTGTTGTCAAAAGGCTTTGTTTAAAACTTCAAATGTGTTCAAAGAAAAATAGATACCAGAAGATTATTCATATTTTTCATATTTGTTTTGCAAAAAAGATACATATTTCTTAATTGTTAGTAAACAAGATGGTCACAGTAATTCCTAAGCACCGAGAAGACATAACTTTAAGTTAAAATATATATATGAAATCATGTACAGTAATGCTGTAAATGGCATTTTAGTAAACAATACTTAATATATCGACGTATAGTCGATACATCTCATCCGAAATATCGATATTGTCGATATGCATTTTTCCGAATCAATGACAGCTATACTTAAAATGCAACAATAAGGCAAAATCATGAATTGCAATAACTATGTTGCTATGAGATTGTACGATAAGCACACATAGGAAATCATTTATGAGCATGTATGTATTAACTGTAAATGCTGTTGAACAATTCCACAACATTCTTATATTCACTTTATTCAGTGCATCGCATAGAAGATACAGTAACACCTCAATAATAAGACCACCCTTGGAACCATTGAAAACTAGTCTTATTATTGAGGTGGTCTTAATATTAAGGTTGAATAAAGAGCAAAACAGTGAAAATGGACTCGAAAATTGTGGTCTCAATTTTGAGGTGGTCTTATCATTGAGGTGGTTGATAGGTGATGTTTTACTGTAATCTAGGCAATGTTATGGATATAATGAATACAAACACTGAAGAAACATTGAAGTGTGAAGATGTAATCACATACTCACATAACCATACATACCAATAAACTCAACAATGGTACAATTCTCTAGAAAGCGTGTATTCCTTGTAATAATCATATGTCACTGCAGGAGGGACCATTTCCAAAATTAATCAATTACCTTGAAATATTCCCACAAAATGCCCTAAAAACTGCATTTTGATATGTTTAAAATGATTCCCACAAAAACCTTGTTAGTCACAAATGCACTGGTGAACCAGTTTTAAACATGCACCCAAACAGAATTTAAAACAAAGAATTTTACATCAAAACTATATAAATAAAGATGAGGATAGAACTGTGTTTGCTTTCATCCTCAAACTGTACAAAATCCCATCCTCTCTATTGGTTTGCCCTCTACAGCAGGTAATGATAAATAGCCCCTTACCCAATCACAGGATGTATCTTTTTCCCCATTGCTAGTTGTACATTTCACAGTTTGAGTTCGTGAAATAGAGGAAAATTGATTTCCCTTGGATAATTATTATGTAAGTCTCCGACAGGTGTAGTGGTAACCTATGCAATAAGTAAGTTTTGGCGGTTAAAGTCACAGGATATTCATTCAGCTTTGGGATTTCAACCGGGCTTGTTAGTAAATTTTACCATTTTTCAAGTTTCAAGGTTGGCAAACGTTGTATTGATTAGTCACAGAAGAGCATATGTCTAATATCATGCATCAGTGTTGTTTAAATGATCAACCCAGTATGTTTAAGGGAACTTATTATAAGAAAAATTATGATCAATAATATTTTTGTGTATTGTTAATGTCACAAAAGGATCTTAATATGTTCTTTATAATGTACACATATATATTTGATCATGCGTTTATTCGGTTGTTCCCAGATGCTATTACCAAAATTCAAGTTGTATTTATACCCATGTGTTGTTTTGTATTTAAGTTTATGTTGACGGTCAGGTTAAGGGAAGTAAAACGTTTTAAGTGATCTACATAATTAGAAGTTTAGCTCCATTTGATTGTTAAAGACGTATATGGGAGTAGTTTGCTATTTTCTATATGATGCAAAGATTTTTACGGAATTTTATACAGTCACCAAGAACAATACAAATAATGATATTATTATGTTTAACTGGAGGATTTCATTATATTTTTGCAGTTTCCCTTCTACTTTCTTTTTCCATATACTTTTTTATTAAAAAAAAGAAGTCATTGATATTTAAAATTCTACATTTGATATTATAAAATGATCAAATATTTAAAACTGACACATTTTATGAAAATGTAAAACGATAATGGGTTACCAAGTATATTATGGGTAATTTTTTTCAACTTGAAACACAATAAATCAAATTTATCTTAAAATCAAGCAAGGTGACCTATTATTTTTATTTCATATTTTCATTCAGACAATGACTCTCATATAGTATACCAAGTTGTAAGAAAATCATCGCACCAGAAAAAATAGTGTAAAATTTTATCGATTTTGCTCTATATTCATATGAAATATTCACGTTTTAATCTTCATTATCATAAAATCGAGCAAGGTGACCTATCATTTTTATTTCCTAATTTGGTTAGATACATATACAAAGCTAAGGAAATCTATGCGTTAGAAAAAATGGCCTTATTGTAGGATACACCTTTAAGACAATACCACTCATGACACACTTATTGGAATTGAATTTTTTTTTATCACAAATAGGTTGTGGCAAACAATAAAGATGCTGAAATATGTGAAAGGCAATAAAGCGGTTGAAAGATTGTCTTTGATCTATAAAACTCTTCATATAAATGTCATAAAATTAAATATATGACCTACTTAAAATCGCTGCTTGCCAGTGAAGCAAATTGGAATTTTGTTTCAGCACAATTTATGGGAATAAGGTTAAATATTATTTTAAACCCTGTATTTTTTTAAAGGCTATTAAACGATAAAATACTGAACTTTATAATGGACTATTTAAGCAGCATAGTGAAGTAAAATACCCATTTTCAGTGGCTGTATTTCAATAGCGCATAAATGACTATATTTAAAAAAAAAAAGATTTGACAAAAACACTTCCCAAAGTGGGGAAAAACCACTGTCACCAAAAAAAAGATACCAAAATAATTTTATAGTTACTTTGCACAGCTCACTTAAAATAAGATTAATGGACAAAAATAGAATAAAAGCTATGCATAGCAGAAGATAGTCACTAGTGTAATTAACTGAATTATTAATGACATTAGCCTCTTAATTTGCCTTAAGAGTTTTCCTCGGTCACCAAATATTATCGTAACAAATGCCAACATGCAATTAGAAGTCTTGCAGAATACAGTTGGACCTCGTGTCTTTGACAAACTATCAGAATAATTGGTACCATCCGAAATAAATATCAGGTCCCGATGTATTTTCATAGGCGCGTCTAATTGAAATGGGAAGTTCGAAACTGTGTATTACTCAAAATTAAATTTGGACCCGATGAATTCCAATCAATGAGGTCTGACGGTATACTGAATTAGAATTGCACCTTGATATTGTATGGCGAACATGTTGCACATATTTCATAACATTTTCAATTTAAATGCCTTCAAATTAAAGATATATCTAGACTGTAAGTGAAAATAATTTTACATGAACTATTCATGATTTATATTTGTTAAGAAATTTAAATCTCTTCAAGTTAAAGGTATATCTGGATCAAATGTGAAAATATTCAAATCAGAACAGGAGAAGTCAACGTACATACACTGCTCAACACTCATAATCAGTCAATTAGCTGTGACATTAAACTAGATATCGTTGTTCAAACTAATTTTTTCTGGTAGTATGGAGATTTGTCCACTTTTACTCATGGTGATTAAAACAAAGATAGTAAGGACATCCTTAACATATTGTTTGTGAGCAGTTACCTGACCCAGAAATTTAACAGTGGGTAGGTAGGTAGGGTTTTTTCTTTTAGTTTAGTACTATAATGGCTTCATCAACAGTCTACTTGCACATTATATGTATACATGAATTGTATGTATTATGCGTATTTCCTCCCATAAAAAAATGTACATTCAATGTTGTCTTATCTTCAACTGTTGAATCATTCTAAGATTTTTCTAAGTGCAAGGAAGAAAAGACAGAAAATATTTTTTCATCAATGAACCTGATAAAAATAAATAGAGCCCTGCATTTTTCATGCCTAACTGCAAACAAAAACTTTTTAAGGATGGCCTATTACTTCTTCATTATTTTATGTTACAATCATCATAAATATGTACATGTGTCCACATAAATGCTGTGATGCAGTTTACTGAATTCCTAAATGCCCGATTATAAACGTTGAGTAGTGTAGATATCCTCCTAGTTAGTCCTCATGCTTTTCCAGCTTGGTTCCCAATCTATTAACCTGGAAATCATGGCCATAGAACCACAGAAGATTGTCAAGAGTTCTCTCCCTTTATCCCTTCTATAGTACATGTACAGTAAAACCTCACTTAAAGACCACATCAATAATAAGACCACCTCAAAAATCAAAACAAAATTTTCGAGTCCTTTTTCACTATTTTGACCATCTCAATAACAAGAACAGTTTCAAGGGTACCAAGAGTGGTCATATTATTGAGATTTTACTGTATGTATGCCGCTGTACGATTTCCAACCTTTTCTTTATGTGACGTCATTTCCAGAAAACGTCACAGATGACGTCACCATGTATTGACATTAAGCAATATTTGCCCCATATGGCAATATGAACACGAAGTGACCATATGGAGTAAATATTGTTTCCTGCTTGCAAATAGTGATATCACATGTTGCGTTTTCTTGAAATGACGTCACTTACAGAAGAGGTTGTAAATCCCATAGCAGCACTCATATACTAAAGAAGGGATAAAGGGAAAGAACTCATGACAATCTCCAGTGCAAATGACTAATTTTAAAATTAAATTACGCCACAAAATTTCACAAGAAAGAAGATAATGAACAAACTTACCTGGATTTAAAGAATGTAAATTTTTTATTAAACACGACATGGTAGGAGGTGGCACAGAAAATGGTTTAGCGTGCGCTTCTTCAAGTAATGCTGAAAACAAGAAGGAAAAAGTTTCAACAAAATCTGATAGCTTAAATGAAACAGCTTGAATTTTCATGAAAGAATTATAAAACAAATTCCAAACACTATTTAAACAGTCTAGTTAAATAACATTATCTAAAATTGAGTCCAGACAAAGACATGGTGAACTTGGAGTGTACTAACCAGTACAGACAGGTTTAATGACTCTGAATAGTCAACAAAAAGTTAAGGACTATCCCATAACATAACCAACTCATAAATCCACACATTCTTTAGAAGTAAAGGAGCGAAAATGAGAAAAACGTCTGCCAAGCACACCGAGAAATTTTTTAATTTTATTTATTCTTAACAAATGAATTCAAACACCTGAACTGTCAGATAATAATGGTAGCAATAAACACGAATAAAAGTAAGATTATCCACATAATTACACACCTGTGTACAGTATACAGGCGGGGTAATATATTACAAATGCAGACGGTTTCAGCCAAAAAAAAAGTGGGAGTTAACATTTCATACATAGATCATAGACATTCATTCACCACTTGCAAAAGAAGTCTGCAGTAATAGTGCACTGCAGAGTTAATAAAATGACACAGCTGCAATTCCTTACGCAAGTAGCATCTCAATACATGTCTATGTGAAAAAAGATAATGTCTGTCTGACATTTCCAAATCAAAGTTATTTTAAGTTGAAAAGTATGCAGTTTGGATGCAATTTTTCTTGAAACTAGGGGTGATGATTAATCGATCCATCATGATGCAAGCTTTCTTGATACATGTATCTATACGTTTTGAGAAAAATCGATGTATTGATACGCCATTATTATTCATTAAATGTGACGCTCGTCCACGTTCTTGCGTAAACTTGCCCGAAAACTCATAAAAACTTTGCAAAAACTGACACCTAAAACACAACTATCACACATTTTGCAACACACGAACGACAACTAAGTATGGAAATTTGTTACGATTTTAATCTTCAGATTTATAGGCAATATAGATATATAACCCATAAAATCAATATCTTCTCTAGTTTTTAAGGAGTGCTAAAATTTCAGTAAGATTTTACAGTTTAATGTATATTTAATGATACATAAAAATGATATGATATTAAACTGAGAGTGCTATGAATATTAATTCTTGGGCAATTGCATTATGAATGTAATATGTGTCAATATACATATACACTGAACAAAAAAGAAAATCCTGATTTGTACACATAGTGTTTGTTGTGTTAAAGAAATCATTGTGTAAAGAAAGTAGATAGGTAATATTAGCCTTGACCTGTGTTATCAGGATTCATGAATTTTAGCGATAATGTTTGCACTGTTAATTGTCAACAATGTGAAACTCGATTTGCACGTGCATGAATTGTTCAACATGTCCCGTGTGGTATTCGATCAAATTATGTCAATATGTTGAATTCCCAGGGCCCAAGTAATTAATATACAAATGTATCGTTAGATCACATAGTATTATAATTAAAGGTGGGAAATACTGCTAAATTAGGGTGGGGCAGTATGTAGCGGCTCCTCTCTTCACTGAACTGGTATTCAACACTTAGTGTATGATAAAAGTGGACACAAAGATTGAAAAGGTCCATTGATTACAGATGAAATATCAAGATACTGAGAAATGAGTTCCGTATCATTTCGACCGTCTTGAACACAGATTTGTATCATTTATATAAGAGATTGGGGTTTTTGTTTTCAGTATAATAAAACAAATACAAGAAATACTATGAAACCAGATGTTTTTCATCCAAAATAGTTCACATCTAATTATACAAAGTCATTTTACTTCAATATAATGAACATGTTTTTATAGAAGACCCATGTGTTAGGAAAGCCTCTATACTGTAATGGAACAGCCCTAATTGACCACATATAGAACATGTCCAAGATTTCAAAAGTAAACAGTCTGACCATGACCAAGACTAGACCAAATAGAGAGAGTAAGCAAGCCAACTGCCAATGGACAGACAAATGAACGACGATAAATGCAGGGCCATTGCAAGTTCATCTTTGGCACATTATAGACAAGTGAGTTTGCATGAACCAGAAGTTTGCTCATAAAGCATTCATCATGACGGACTGAAATATTAATTAATTTTTAGAACAACTTTTATATAGAGTATAGCGGTATGATTTCCCTCAATACAATTACAGTCAGAACTTGTTTATTCTACCACATTCTATCCGAAATAAATATCAGGTCCCGATGTATCTTCTACGGCACATCAAATTGAAATGGCCTACTTGAAAGCATGTATTATCGGAAATAAAATTGTGACTCGATGAAATTCGCATGAACGAGGTCCAGATGTATTGTAATCTGTGTTTAACCTTCGTGTATCAATTACTGTTAAAAGCATACTAGCCGCGGTCGTGGTCCAGTAGTTAGTGCGCTGGACTTGTAACCCGGCGATCCGGGTTCGATTCCCGTTCGCGGCAGGTCATACCCTTCCATGAAAATTTGATAAAAATGTTGATTTTCCTCCTCATGTGGAGAAGTTGCCGGCTCCTTGTGGAAGGGTAAGTTAGTACTGGTTAGATTTCAGTCCAGGAAAAACTGGTTAGGTCAACCGGCCGCCGTATATAACTGAAAAATTGTTGAGAAACGGCGTTAAACCCGATGAAACAAACAAACAATTAAAGCATACTTACACAACAAAAAAGAAATATGAGTATCAACAACACTTGTCCGAAACAACTTCAACAGCTCCTCATTCAAATCTGTTTTTAATTTGGTCTCTACATAAAATCTATTCTGTAAGAAAAAGGAAGAAAATCATTAAGAATTGTGCCCAAAATAGATGAAATCTGGAATATACAAAAATCAGTTATTTCCCAAGGGTATTTATAAACAAAAGTGTTATAATATATGCAACAGTTTTGTGATACTGTGAATATAAATGCCGAGTCGATTCGAAATCCTATTATGGAAGACATGAGTATAAAAGAACTAAACATAAAATGGACAGTATCAAACTTTGAACACAAAGTCAGGGCTTGAGCAATTTTCTTTATTTACAGTTGTCCTGAACTAGTGCGAGTGTATCGAATATCGATCAACAGAAAAAAATCAACGATATATTGATGTTAATTGTATCAATGACAGCCCTATTCAAATTTTTTTGTTTGCGGTTACGCGATCCTGAGTTTTAACATTGGGTAGGTAGGTAGGTTTTTAGCTTAGAACTGTAATGGCTAAAAGACCGAAAAAAAATAATTTCATCAATGAACATGTAAGAATAAAATTTAGTCACAGCATTTTTCATGAGTCAATCGCATAACTGCAAACAAACAATTTTTTAAGGATGGCCTAATTGCTTTTTAACAGATATTCTGTATCCATCACATTATAAAATGAACTTTGGACATAACAAGTAATTCATACTTACCATATAATTAAATATTGGTACAATTCCTCCAAGCGCTTGAATATATTGGTTTAAAATGAATGAAAACTTTTCGATAAATAAATTAGGAGTCTGTGAGAGAACCTGAAATAGACAAACAGTATTGTTGGAATAAAGGAATCATATCAAAGAATAAATACCAAAAAAACTTGATTCTTGTTTTATGGCCTAAAACTGTTAATGACGATAATGAGACAGGGTTATTTGGAACTCCAAATTTGGGGCACTGAACCCCTGCCTTTGCTCTGGAGATTACTAAATTTAACCATTTATCAGTAAAAATTAGGCCATGCTGTTTTATATTTTTATTAAGCATCCACGTGCGCCTAGGTTTTGAGCTCTTTGAGCCAAAAAAAACATTTTCGTACGTTTAAAAAATTGCTATGGGGAGTAACCACTGTTTTGTAGATATTTTTTAACTCACATGTTTGAAAATACTTAATAGTGAGTAAAACTAAGTCAGTTTTTATGCTAGACTTTTATTCTAATGGTTTATAGAGAAACAAGTTGTTCAATTATATTTTTATCATGTTAACCTCATTAAAACATGTAAAATGATACAAAAAGTTTTTTCAAAATGACTGAGTTTTTCGAATAGGTGGCTAGGTTTCTCATACCAAGGTTGACGCCTAACAAAAATATAAAACAGTATGGCCTTAAATACATGGACTCAAGATTTTCCAGGAACCTTTGTAAGAACTTATATTTACACATCATAGTGAGAACAATAACTAGGTCGTTATTTCAATATTAATTTACGATATCTCGATTCCATTCTCAATACAAAACTCCCATATACACAAGATAAGACATTCTTAATGTCATCACCAAAATTGTTATCAGCCTATTGATAGTTCTTACTCTCAAACCAAGCAAACCAATTGATGTCATGTCATACATATAGAGTAAATAAATTAAAAAGAGTAAATATTTTGCAACAATATTCCATCGCATTAATCTTAAGGTTTTTTTTTCAGTATAACAAAAATAAAATGCTCTTGGACAGAAATATTTCAACATTCGGAGAATCACCATCACCCTTGGCTGCGCCTCATGTGACAGTATCTTCCAAATGTTGACAATATTACCGTCCCAAGCTATGTGATATTTATATATCATAGTAATGCGCCTTTTCCCTTGTATTTACATGGGTTTTTTTCAGGCTGATTTCCTTTGTCAGTTAATACACACATGTACAGAGCTTGAAAAAATCATCATTTCAAATGAAACACATGAAACTATCATATACATTTCATGAAGCACTATAGAAATCATTCAATGATTGTTCTGATGATCTTGTCGTTAGTTAGCTAATAGCACCAGACTATGAATAAAACCATGACAGGCTTCATGAGTACATGTAATAGTACTGCCAGACACATCAGATAAATTTCCAAAAGGTACTGAAGCTTTTTGCAAGATCCCAAGGTTTCTCAATACCCATCATGTTAACAAGCTAGCACACATTCAAAACCAGTAAATGTTGACAAAAGTATTTTTTGTTCAGATCGTTACCAAATGTCAGGCAATCTGTGAAGACTGCCATGATATATTTACCAATTTCTGAAGTTCCAGGGATATGGAAGACAAGTGACTGGACATGTATTGAAGAAGATCCTGGTACAATCTTTCAGAAAACTGCTTGCAAACACACTTATATACACAGCTGAAAAAATACAACAAATAGAATAAAACAAACACAAACTGCGTTAATCATTGACATATTTGAAAGTTTGACAACATTTAAACAAACTAATTTGTACACAGAGATACTGACACAAACAGTTTAAAGCAAGTTACAGATTATGAAATTTGTTTGGACAGTTGACTGAGTGGTCAAAATTGCAATTATATACATCCTGCATTAAAGTAACATATTTACAGTCATAGCGATAGGTAGGTCCTCAATGGTTCATCAAACTAATGCAATATATTTATAATAAATCCTACATACCTTTTTTAGTAATATACTTTTTTACAGCAAAATAATCTTACGATTATCAATTAAACACTTCATCAATTGTTTTATGATCAGATATTTTTATCTGAAAAGACCTGTAAACAGTGACAAGGTTCTACTAACACTAAATGACGATATTAAATGTGTATTATTTTTAAAATTGATGTAACAGCTAGATTCAGATTGTATACTATTACTAGATGCGTCCATAAGACACATATGACCTGCTATGGGTTTTTCAGTAGAATGCAAATACTTTGTTACTATATGTAATGTTAGTAAAGGCTTAATAGTTTTGAAGCAATATGAATTGAATACATCCATCCTTTCATTCATGAGTTTTTAATTGGAAACCAATTCTTCAAGTACTAACATGGAAAGGTCATAACCCCTCCACAAATTCAGGGGTGTCAATAAGAGCCGGTAAAATTACCCAGTAACTTAAGCACCATCACCCAACTTCTTTTCTTGTATGAATGATCATAACTAAGCGATTACCCCCAGACCCCGCCTACTATTGGTGATTTCCCTGCTACTTCAAGAATTAGTGACACCCCTGCAATTGGCAGATTGTAACTGAAATCAGCCTTGACCAGTATTTTATTATCCTATGCCTATGTGCCCACTATGAATTGATTATTGAATCCTTTCATCCTTACAAGAGTGATTGATAAAAAAAAAAATTTGCATGGACGAACAGGGATAAACTCTATACCCCTTGACCATTCTTCATATCGAATGACGGGGGCATAAAACATTATAACACATTACCTGTACATTTGTTCATATGAAATAGGTATATACTGCCCCGGAGTCATAGTAAGAAGCTGGTTGATAGCTCTCTCCAGTTTTGGCCAATAAAAGGTTTCATAGTCTTCCTCTGTGATTGTCATCATAACTGAAAAAGATGACAGTAAATATTCAATGAGAATAAATCAAAACTTTATTTTCTTTTTCCACGCCTAAAAAGCACGTAACTTATTTAACAATATTTTCTGAATATTAGCAGTAGTCAGAAATGAAAACTTTTCGTATTTTGAGCGGTTTTGGGGACCCATTTGAAGCTAATTTGGGCAACATTCCCTATCAAATATTTTCCCTATCTTGCGCCAATTCCCCCTCCAACAGCATTGCAGATATTTTCAGTTAGGAAACCTGAAACACTGACCATTAATATCATGTATGATACTGATCTGTATTTTAAATGTTTGTACAAATGAAGGTACCTAATATTGAGACTGATAAGAATGACAAATTTTGACACAATGTGATGCCAAATTTTAAAGACAGGTAACAATATTTCCTATTTTCCATGGTATACTGTCTGTTAGTGTTACTCTGTATATAAAACTTTAATCTTGACTGTTGACTGTTACCCAGAATGAAGTGATGATATAATGGTAGTGACCACATAAATGATTCAAACTCTCATAAAGATCTGTGACCATTAAATGGTGAGCTCTGATGGTATTGTTATGATATTACCAATTAAGTTAAGATTCAGTGTATGTTCAACTATGTTGCGAATCAATTATACTTTATAGTACAAAGTTCCTTGGTATATTTTGGCTATTTTGGGAAGACGACACATACCCTTCACATTGTGATTTTTTGCAAATTAAACTTAGAAAAGTCTAGATATTACAGCAAAATTTTAAGAATTAAAGTAATTGGTAATCTACTTGTGAGAGAAAAGCCTCTAACTAAAGTTAATTTTTGGCTAAATTGAACCAAACAAATTCTTCAGGTTTATTGGGAAATTTTATAATAGAATAATATATACTTTTGGCATTGGGAATATAGCTGAATAACTATAAAAACAGCTGAAAAACCCGAGTTGTTACTTATGAAGTTGTACTTAAAAGTAACTTTGTAAATTATAGTATTTACTAATTTAGTGATGAATTCAACCAAACAATGAAAGTTGTTTCGTAGAAGGGGCTTCTTATACATGTGAACTCTCCAGATTTGCCTCCTGAAGAGGTTCACATGTATGGATTCTGCTGTTTTCAACAGTATTGATGACTTTCACAGAAATGTGGGTACCAACAATATACTATAGGAGGAGCGACTATATAACCCTTATAAAAACATTTTTTCTGACAGCGGTACGTAAGGACTGCATTATAAAATCTGCACAAACAATAGCAATAAAATACACATATTCTGACTCTGAGATGAATATCAGTATATTAATTAGAGATAAATTTGCTAGTCCTATAAATATGACATGTCTTTAAAGTATGTGGGGTTTTTAAACAATTATTTTATATTTTGAAATCCCCCAAAAATGGGTAGCAGGAATTACCCCACACTACCCAGAAACTTCATAGTACAAACATATAGTTGTTGTTTTCATATTTATTTCAGTTTAATACTGCCATTTATTCACAGAAATTCTGAATTACCCATACTGCCAGGACGCAATAATGGATTCGCTTGGCTCGATTTCGGTGGTTCGCTTCCAATTTCAGGTTGTGTGGAGTCAACCTCACAAATATCTTCCATCGGCTCATCCATTTTAACGACAGAAATCGCAATAACAATAAAAAAATACACAAATTTTGCCAAATTCTCGAAACCGGAAGTAGAACGACTGCTTTACGTAGGCCTATTTTACGACAATTGATGCTGTTAAAACTAAATTCCCGAACCGATCCGGAAATTAAGCTGTATCAAAACGGCCCCTCTTTAGAAAAAAAGTTTTATTTTTCTCAGTTTACAAACGACTGTTTTATGTATAAAAAAAGAAGTGTTAGAAAACTGATATCAAGTTTGCATTGAGTGGACCGATTAATTCATCGACAGAATACACGGCATCTTGGGTTACGGAATCCTGCCAGGGGCATCGCGATCTCGCCCCTCGCCTTCTTAATTGACTAAGAAAAAAAAACCGAGATTCGTTTGTCACATTCTCGCATCTTTTTTCTTTCAATTTGTATTACTTTTTATACAAAAACTGTGTTTTTTCTTTAGACAGTCGATAATAAAAATGCGAGAGTTTACATTCACCACATCCCTTACATGATTCCGTATTGGATATAGGGGCCTACATGTATATCGTCGATTATTTACGCGTAGAAACAAGTTTTATAAAATATTAGTTTTCAGTCTACACGATCCAGTATTTACTGTCCTATATCTCTTTGTCGTTCAATTGATACAAATCAGTTGTGAGTTTTGTTAGTATTTAACTAGAAAGGAAACGTAACCATAGCACTTAAAAACCTGGCGAACGACGCGATTGTCTCCCTTGCACCATTATTATAATTATGGATTTCGGATACAAGTAACGCATATTGCGGTACTCTCGGTTTCAAAGAATTCTGTAATATGAAAGTTAGTATAGACAAGTTATACTGTCCTGGTTTATAGACTTCCTAAGAATAAAGATGAATTGCTCACATGCGTATAGAACGTGCAAAGAAAAGCTGTGTTACAACCCGTTTTGTCACTAGTAAAAACCCGCTTTGTAGTAAAACATTCAAAGTAGAATGTGTCTTTTTTCAGAACATTGAAAAGGAAAATTCCTGCAATAAAGACTTCATGTTCTGAAATAAGACATATTTTACATTTGTAGACTGGTTTCCAGTTGTTCGATGATGAAATAAGACGTTTCTGTCGACTTTGAATTTTCTATTACAAAACGGATTGAGTCTCAAAAAATGGTATTACAAAACGGGTTCTTTAAAATTATGTCTTAATTGCTCGAGTTTTCCTTTTATGTCTTGTGATATCAGACTCATTTTATAGTTGCAGACTGGTTTCCAGTTATTTCATGATGAAATAAGACGTTTCTTTCAAATTTGAAATTTTTATTACAAAACGGGTTTTTATAACAAAACGGGTTGTAACAAAGCTGTCGTGTTTTTTAATTACAAACATTTGTTTATAAGTGTTAAAATCATTGGAGAAGAGATGGCTGTCTCATCTCATAAGTTAGGTCAACATTACAGTCGAAAACGACTCATGACCTTAATTTTGAAGAAGAAGAAGATGTCTTCCGGTTCACATGCGATGATGCCCCCGAGTCATAGATACTCGGAAGACAATAACTTTTGCTAGAAGGCATTGAAATAAATACGACATAAATGATGCAATTGTTAGGGCAATGACACTGCGAAATGCATTGTCGTGCAAACAGCACACCGTTTTACTATCATGAGGTGAAACAAAATAATTCTGGGTTAAAATAACTAGTGGCAATGTAAAATTGATAGACATGAACAGGTAGAATCATAGGGAATGGAGTCACTGCGGAACAAAAACTCTTCACCTACTTGAATATAGGTAATACATATCGCTATAAAAAACTCGGGATTAATCTGCTATTTTTTATAAAAGCAATTACAGTATTGACAAAACAGACGCATAATGAATGTTTCTGCATTCATTATTAGTAAACGACCAAGACCCAAAAAAAATCTGGATTATCAAAAGAAATATCCTTGAGGATGTGGCTCCGTGCGTGTCAATACACATACATGTATTATGTTACCGGTGAATCCATGTTCGAGTGGTTATGATCGCTGACTTCCAATCACTTGCCCGTCACTATTGCTGGTTCGAATCCCCCTCAGGATATAAAATAGTATTGTTAATGAGAACGTCGTCTAGTTGGCTTACGGAAGGTCGGTGTTCTACCCAGGTATCCGTCTGCGATCTTCCTTCACATTAATAGATGTCATATCCAGTAGTTTGTATCACATTTCTAACCTTCTAACCTGGCATACTTGAACTTAAAACAGAATTGTAAATACGTTCACGACAATATCTAAAGATTCTGTATTCAAATTTAAAATATATTTGATTATATTTGACTTATATGTTGTTTATGCGTTTTGCGACGAGGTAAAACCTCACGTTAAGATCACCTCAATACTAAAATCACCTCAAAATAAGGAGCGCAATTTACAAGTCCATATTCACTGGTTTTATCTTTATTTTACCTTAATATTAAGACCACCTCAATAGTAAGACCAGTTTTCAAGTGGTACGATTGGGGTCTTATTATTAAAGTTTTACTGTATATACAAAGAGGTTTGCACTAAATTGTTATAACCTATACCTGTGCATGTATTTTATATTGGGTGAGTATCGATAACCGGTCTGTTCTCTTGGCATACGTATTTGTGTGCTAATAACATCCGGATTTAATTCCCTTGGTGATAGGAAGATCACGTGATGGAAGCGAGACCAGTCTATCTACATACAAATAAATTAGCAGATAAACGTGTTTCGCTTTCATTCTCAGAGTTAATTCTTAAACCAAAATTACCATCACACACTCGAAGACAGACCTGTGTTAATCTACATAATCTATATGATAACAAAAAATGACGCAATATGAAAAATCTAGAATGGGCAATTTCAGGTTCCCGACTGAGCAGACTAATAAGATTTCTTCTTGGTTATATAACTATTATATATATATACACAAATCTACTCAACATGTGTTTCTAGTCATATTGAGATTATGGGTGATAATATCTCTATGTATATTGCGAGACTTCTCGTACCCGGCTAGCGTAATCTCGCGATATCAGCTGATTTATCCGGAAAAAATTGCGGCCCATTACGTACCTATTAATCTGAACTAAGGTAATACATTCGTGTTGTGTTACCTATTTACTCAGTAAGTGATGAAATATAGGATAACATCGCTCGGAGGTCAAGAAATATTTCTATAATATTCATGATAGTATACCGTTTAAGACTGATAGGACAATTCGTTTTATTTTAAAGAGAAATAAAGATACCCTGTTCTAATTAAGAATACATGTTACAATATTGTCTCACTTATTCATTTCTTTTTTTAGATTTAAAACGTTTAAAAGATCTATCGAGGGGTTAACGCCAGAATCTAACATCTCCCTAATACATTGATATGTAGATAGCGGGTTCTGGCACCAACACCTCGAATTATGTAACCACAACGTTCAATATAATTCAATGATAACTTGCATGGACAGATCAAATTGACATTTTCCTTGTGGCAAATTGCCGGTATGAAGATCGAGAAAGTCATTTAACGTTTGCCGTCTGTCTAGGAAAATTGCAGTAAAACCGCTCTCAAGAATCACCCCAACATCAAAACCATCTCATTAGTAAGTCCACATGAGCGCCGCTGTACGATTTCCAACCTCATATTTAAGTGACGTCATTTCCAGAAAATGTCACATGTGACGTCACCATGTACTGACAGTAAGCAATATTTGCCGAAGTGACCATATAGAGTAAATATTGTTTCCTGCTTGCAAATAGTGACATCACATGATGCGTTTTCTTGAAATGACGTCACTTGCAGATGAGGTTGTAAATCCCATAGCAGCGCTCATATTGTTATGAACCATTTTTCATAAATCAGTGTATGAGGATGTTTTCATATATTTTTTAAGTATTGTTCGTTTTACAGTAAAACTTCACTTAATGATCACCTCAATAATAAGACTACCTCAATATTTCAAGTCCATTTTCACTGTTTTGCACTTTATTCAACCTCAATATTAAGACCACCACAATATTAAGACCAGTTTTCAAGGGTCCCAATGGTGGTTTTATTATCGATGTTTTACTGTATTTGCAGAACGACAATGGAGTGAAGTGAGAAGTTCGATGACAGACAGACTATTATGATTTGCCGATACAAAACAATGCTACATCATGTGTTAAGATATTAAAACAATAACTGTGTTTGTCAAAAGTGAGCAGTGAATAAATTACCATGTTAAAAACGTACAGTAACTCAAACAGGTCATTGTGCCAAGTCAAGTACCAATGATCTACCTCTTCAACTCACAGGAGATTGTCATTAGTTATCTCCCTTTAATCCGCCCTAGAGTTAACTCCTTTTATCCATTCTACCGTTCTCTCCCTTTATACCTTCTAGTCTCCCTTTATTTCTTCTTGCGTTCTCTCCCTTTATACATTCGAGTCTCCCTTTATACCGTCTAGCATTCTGTCCCTTTATACCTTCTAGCCTCCCTTTATCCGTTCTAGCGTTCTCTCCCTTTAATACCTTCTAGTCTCCCTTTATCCCTTCTAGCGTTCTCTCCCTTTATACCTTCTAGTCTCCCTTTATCCCTTCTAGAGTTCTCTCCCTTTATACCTTCTAGCCTCCCTTTATCCGTTCTAGCGTTCTCTCCCTTTATACCTTCTAGCCTCCCTTTATCCGTTCTAGCGTTCTCTCCCTTTATACCTTCTAGTCTCCCTTTATCCCTTATAGAGTTCTCTCCATTTAGAACTCGTGACAATCTCCTGTGCCTCAACCCAGTTCATTGGTTAGGTTGTAAAGTAAGCTACATTTCATTTTAACTAATCTATGATTTCATATTCAAATATATCAAACCCAATAATACACACACACTATACTTGTAAGACAAAAGTATTGTCCTTTTTTACAGACAAATATAATTTTGAAAATAAATCAAGGGAGATAACTCTTATAAAAAATATTCTATGAAGCCGTAGTAACATCGGCGAACAGCTAATCTATTTCCTAACAGTTTTGTTACTTCTACGAACACATGAGCATTTCTTTACATAAGTACGATACGAACGCAACATGGACCATTTTATAACTAATAACTTTTTTTAACTCATTCGTATTCATTGGTTATTTAGAATAACACATGGTTTCGTATTACCCTATTCAATTGGACGTGTATAAGAAGATAATATATAGGGACCTGATATTTATATCGGATGATGCCGTGTATTCGGATAAAAAAATTGTCGAATACACGAGGTCCGACTCTAAGAGAGGGCTGCAGTAGTGTTATAATAACTTGTGCCCAGTCCCTTTGTACGCAATAATTGCAATAACATATTATTAAACAAAGAATCAACCATGCCTCCGCTCTCTAAGCTGACTATTATTCAGCCCTGTGAAAATTTGTTACACAAGACTGTACACTTTATGAAATAGCATCACGTTCGCTTGTGATAATCATGAGACATTAAGCATGTATGTCTCGTCTATATTCACCCCCTCTGATCGCTATGATATTGAATAATATCTCTCGAGTGTAGTGAGTAGAATTGTTTATGCTACATATATTAGCTTCCGCTGTCATAGATAAAACACATGCTTGCCGGGTTGTCGGGAGGACACCTGATCCATTCCACTCGTGATGCATCTAATGCGTTCTCATAGAACTTTCTCTGTTATTTATTTGATGTCGGTTTAAGCTGCAACGATCAGGATGCACAGAAACCAGGTAAGTGTACATCTGGTACTGATCAAACATGCTCCACTTTGTAGACCGAACACCACCTAGCGCCATCACGTCGATAAAATGCATATCTTACATGTCGGTGGTCAAGTTAGATCGTCGGTCAGAAGTACAGGGCCTATTCAGCTGAGGTACAATAAAGCCACCTCAATAATAAGTCCACCTCAAAATTAAGAACACAATTATCAAATCCATTTTCACTGTCTTCATCTGTATTCAACCTCAATAATAAGACCACATCAATACGATGACCCGTTTTCAAGGGTCTAAAGGTGGTATTGTTATTGAGGTTTTACAGCACATATTATTATTTTACAAACATGTGCTTTGCCGGTTCACAGCCGATTTCCCAATCACCAAGTTTTCTGACCCAAAAGAATGCAGTGTTTAGCGAATACCTTAAACAATTGTTTGCGGTTACTGTAATTGCTAGAAGACCGAAAAAGAAAATTTTAAACCGATGAACCTGAAAAAATAAATTGAGTCGCGTCATTTTTCATGAGTCGGACGCGTAACTGCAAACTTTTAAATAATACCCAATGTAACCGTTACAGTTAAGATGTCACGCACTTTAATTGCGCTCACAAATAAAATTATTGACATTTCGTACCAGATTTCACTTAAAGAATATTTAATCACTCCATCGACATGTTAAATGATGCTGATAATGGTGAGATAGTGTCAAACTCGATCGAAATAAATAAACATGTCAAGTGCCGGATACAATCAGATAATCTTAAGTAGTCCTTACAATGTTGTTTCGAATTTTCTTTGCCATAATCTTCATTATCACGTGGGCATTATTATCCCAAATAAAAAACTAAGAACTACATATGTTCCCCCAAATAGTGGGGGTGGGGGGCCATTGATGTTGTGCGGTCTGGTGTCTGTCTGTCTGAATGTCACAAGTTTGTCGGCGCTTGTTCTCTTAAACCTGTGGTATTTTTTTCAATGAAACGTCACATATGTTATTGGTACCAAGCCTTGTTGTGCATATCATCAGCGTTTTGATAAGATTATTTTTGACCGAGTTATGGCCCTTTAGTGAAGAAAATTGAAGCAACATTCGGCTTACCAGTGCCCGTTCTCCTAAACCGTTGCTTGAATTCCAATGGAACTTGACAAAACTTATTTGTATCAAGCCTAGTTGTGCATATACTGTCAGTATTTTTGACGGATTGCTCTTTGGAGAGTTACGTCCCTTAAATGATAAAAAATTGACACATTTTGCGATTTCTTTGTTTTCCCTCTATAACCAATGATTATTTATGGAAGTGATTTTGTCAATAGATCAGATATGCATTGTCAAAGAATACACTAATAATGTCTTCCTCTGTATTTGTCGAAAACAGCAGTTTGTTATATTTTTTACTTAAAAAACACAAAGGCTAAGGACTGATATTGACCAAGGTGTTCCAAATGATTCGAATGTTACATTCTGATTAGGGTGGCCTTACCTTAAGAACTCAATTTTCAAGTCCATTTTCACTGTTTTACTCTTTATTCAACCTCAACGGGAATTTGCACGATTCATACGCAAGCGGTTAAATGTAAATTAACATGGCACCGTACATTCTTGCAAATTTTAAATACATGTACGTGTATTATCCTTGTCAGTTATTCCCGGGTCGTTGCCATGCAGAATGAAAATAAATGTGTCAATGAACAGTTAATACTTGGGACACACAGTAAACTCTCTCGTGTGATTGCAATTAATGTTTTTACGTTTACTGTGTACACGATCGTATTTCTAGTGTGGATGGCTTGTTGATATAACTGGAACAATGCCCGTGATTTTTGCTTCTATGCCAAGAGGCAAATCCAAACCCAAATCATGAGATATTTTTCTTTCCACAGCCGTTTGTTGTTAGTACAACATACGAAATACTTATATATATATATATATATATATATACTCTTTCCGTGGAAGAACAGCAACAGAACATAATCAGTGTCCAGCCGGTCATACTAACGTGTAACTAACTTTCTGTCCTTGATCTCATTCGGACCATCTCGACGATTTTTACGATATTTTTGCACCTTTTCAAGTTTTTTAGTAGTTTCTAAGTACTCGTAGTTGTCAAAGCTTGCACCTTGTAGTTGTTCATGCTTCTTAGTGGTTCTTGGCAATTCTCAGTGCTTTATAGTAGATTTCAGTGTTTCTTAGTAGTTTTTAGTGCTCTTTAGTGATTCCTAGTGGTTCTTGGCAATTCTCAGTGCTTTATAGTAGATTTCAGTGTATCTTAGTAGTTTTTAGTGCTCCTTAATGGTTCCTAGTGGTTCTTGGCAGTTCTTAGTGCTTTATAGTAGATTTCAGTGTTTCTTAGTAGTTTTTAGTGCTCCTTAGTGGGTCCTAGTGGTTCTTGGCAATTCTTAGTGCTTTATAGTAGAGTTCAGTGTTTCTTAGTAGATTTTAGTGCTCGTTAGTGATTCCTAGTGGTTCTTGGCAATTCTTAGTGCTTTATAGTAGATTTCAGTGTATCTTAGTAGTTTTTAGTGCTCCTTAGTGGGTCCTAGTGGTTCTTGGCAGTTCTTAGTGCTTTATAGTAGATTTCAGTGTTTCTTAGTAGTTTTTAGTGCTCCTTAGTGATTCCTAGTGGTTCTTGGCAATTCTCAGTGCTTTATAGTAGATTTCAGTGTTTCTTAGTAGTTTTTAGTGCTCCTTAATGGTTCCTTGTGGTTCTTGGCAGTTCTTAGTGCTTTATAGTATATTTCAGTGTTTCTTAGTACTTTTTAGTGCTCCTTAATGGTTCCTAGTGGTTCTGAGCTGTTCTTAGTGCTTTATAGTAGATTTCAGTGTTTCTTAGTAGTTTTTAGTGCTCCTTAGTGGGTCCTAGTGGTTTATAGTAGTTTATAGAGCTTCTTAGTAGTTTTTAGTGCTCATTAATGGTTCCTAGTGGTTTATAGTAGTTTATAGATCTTCTTAGTAGTTGTTTGTGCTTCTAAGTAGTTCTTAGAGGTTCTTTGAAGTTGTTAGTGGTTCTTGACACTCACTTAGTGGTTTTTGTAGTTTTTTGGTATTTCGTGATAGTTCTTAGTTCTTTTTTGTAGTTCTTGGTATTTCTAGGCAGTTCTTAGTGCTTTTTTGTAGTTTTTGGTATTTCATGATAGTTCTTAGTTCTGTTTTGTAGTTCTTGGTATTTCGTGGTAGTTCTTAGTGCTTTTTTGTAGTTTTTGGTATTTCGTGGTAGTTTTTATACATTCTCATCTACTCGCGCAATATTATTGCGCAATATTCTTCCATTTTCTTTGATATCGATGATTTCGATAGCTGATTCACTTTTTGCGATATTTTAAAAGAAACATGGATTACTTCGTTCTGGTGACGCAATCACAATTTTCTGCATAAATTCTCCAGTTCCGATCCGTACTCGCGGAATTCGGTTTATTCCTGTATGTAAGTATGTTAATTGTATCATAATTAATACATAATGTATTGGCACCCATCATTACTTATGAGATACCAGTAATACGAAATATATGTCTTAGCGCAATATATTTAGTCAGGACTAAAATAAAGGAAGATTATGCTGTGGTAATTCATGCTAGGACTTTAATAACACTGTCGCCTCTGTGTGATGCTGTTGTACATTCGCTTCGTGGGTGATGCCAAAGCGAGTTTACACATCGAATACTAGACGAAATGTCGAAAACCAGTCTAAATGTCGAAAACCAGTCTAAAGGTCGAAAGTCTAAATGTCGAAAACCAGTCTAAATGTCGAAAACCAGTCTAAATGTCGATAACCAGTCTAAATGTCGATTAAATGTCGATAACCAGTCTAAATGTCGAAAACCAGTCTAAATGTCGAAAACCAGTCTAAATGTCGAAAACCAGTCTAAATGTTGAAAACCAGTCTAAATGTCGAAAACCAGTCTAAATGTCGAAAACCAGTCTAAATGTCGAACACCAGTCTAAATGTCGATAACCAGTCTAAATATTGAATACTTGTCTAAAACAAGTACGAGGTATGAGGTCATACATAAAGTAACCACGTGATACAAGTTGTTGGGTCTAATACAGTACAGAAATCATGATCATACGTGAATAATTAAATCTTCACATGTTTCCTCGTAACTGGTTTTCATCCATCGATAACAGACAGCACGGACGGGAGTGTACAAGAGCTGGTAGAATGTGTACGCAAACAATCTAGGGGTTCTAGTGGTATGATCCCACGGAAAACAACGTCTTCTGGAACGTTCGTGGTTCAATCCGGTGACATTTTCACAAGCAGTTGAGTACAGTTTGAAGCGTTCAATGCATGTACAAGACTGTAAGATTTAGATTCCTTAAAGGTATAACGGCCGTTGTTGTTGTCCCATGGTTTGTTCTAGTGGGTGTTTTCTTGAGACATGTTGTGCATGCCGGTTTACTGAACAAGTGGAATTCTATCCGAAACCGCAAAACCATTCTCGTTCTGTATTGTAATAACCTCTTAGGGTTTGGTTTGTTCATTTCCATGCGTTTATACTCGAAAGCTTGTTCGTTTAGTTTATCTTATTTAGCAATTTCATCCGCTGTTGTGAACCCATCACTGTCATTTTCATTTGCAGTGTTCTTGTCTTGTGTTCTCTAGCTATCTTCATCCGTAGGTGTACGCCCTTAAACCACCTGCACCATCGCCTCAGGACTTCGTGTGTTTTCAATGCCTGGTTTGAGGGTACATTAGGTTTTTTCTTCAGCTTTTAAACATCTAACTAACGATTAAGTCCAAAGAACTTTTACAGGCTGATCATTAGTCCCACTCGTTGTTTTATCGATAGTTAGTCAAAACCTACGTACATTTGTATATCACTGTTCCTGGCATGGCTTTAAGTGTATCCGCCTTTGGGTGCAGTTTTGTTGTTTTCTCAACGTTGACAGCTGTCATTAGTTCTTGAGACTTGGCTGGATGTCTACGTTTTTGCCGTCATGAGAAGCAATCTTGTAACTGTACGAAAGTTCGTTATAATTGCATGTTTCGTTTTTTAAATCATCTTTTGAAGCAACACACGTTTTGTTGAGATTAGCAATAACGTGAAGATGGATTGCCTCTTTTGAATTGCAACTGACGTATTTTCCTCGCCGGTAATAAGTTATATGAAATAATTTGTTTTGAATGCCACATCTGCCTGTGTGTTGAAATTACCACTACAGTAAAACCTCGATAATAAGACGATCATTGAGACCCACAAAAACAGGTCTTAATATTGTAGTTGTCTTAATATGAGGTTGAATAAAGAGCAAAATGTGAAAATGGACTTGAAAATTGTGTTCTAAATTTTGAGGTGGTCTTATTATTGAGGTGGTCTTTAAGTGAGGTTTTACTGTACACATCCACGTAATGAACAGAGGGACCATTACATCATCACTGCTTGCAATATGCCTGTGAAGCAATGGGTATAACCCGACACACTTACCAAACGGGTGTTTGTAGATCTTACTTCGATGTGCTAAATTACGTGCATAAAATATAGCCAGCTGTTGTTGTTTAATCCAATGTTGCGAATTGTTCCTGTAGAGGTAAATTGTTCGCCCAATTATAACTCCCCACACTGCAAAACCAACTTACCATGAATTAACTCCAAAGTACATAATTATGTACAGTAAAACCTCAACAATACGACCACCCCTGGGACCCTTGAAAACTGATCTTCCTATTGAAGTGGTCTTACTATTGAAGGGGTCTTTATGTGGATTTTACTACATTCAGTCCTGCTTCATATCGGGTAAAACTTGTAAATGTTTATTACCCAGTAATATCCGGCTTGACCTGGTATTACCCTCAGGGTTGGGATCAATCTCCTACGCAGTGATCTCCCCTTATAGTTATTGTAACTGTAAGGGGAAGTAACTGCTGTGATGAGTTTGGGTTGGGATATGCCTACATAACCTTGGTTTTTGCCAAATCTAGACAAGGATGCCCCGAGAAATGTTTGAATGCGGGATATATCAATCGTGGAATGGCAGGAGTCTTGATATAAACGGCTTTTCTGGATTATTTGTGTCAATTTGGGAAATGAGTTTACTAGAATAGTCGCGTATTATTTTATAATACGATTATATGGAAAACGTGCAGTCTCGCCTTGGAAGCGCCTCCCAGCACCTTTAGTCCTTTGATTTATACACTATAGTACTTTTTTTATTGATACAAAGTGCGTCCCAGCTTCTAACAATGTCATCATGCGCAATGAGAGAAGTGCAATAGAACGGGGGTGGAGATAAAAAAGACCGATCGACTGTAAGAAACAAAACATACACCAGCGTTGAAAGAATTCACATATGATATTCATCACCAATTCACTGGTATCTTCTAACATGGAATGCAACAGTTAGGATAACACTCGTGCTATGGGGGGGTAATTAATATGGTAAGACAATTAGCTTAACTCGTAAAAAATACCAACGTATGATGGAACATACGGTGAAGAAAGGAAAGGTCATTTCAGACGGTGAAGGTGGGCAAAAATACAGGATCAACGTAATAATATAACTTTCGTGATTTTTCAGGGAAACTAAATCACTAGGCTTACCTGCGTATTTAAATAGAAAATGCTATTCAATATACAACAACAGAAAGTTGATGCAAGGAATCAAAGTCGACGGGAAAATGTTTAGCAAATTAATTATTGTAAACTATTTGAAGGGAATATGTAGAAAAAATGTCATAACCGGCCTTTGACAAAAATACAATGCACATAAGATGAAAATACATTAGAAAATTATTCTCTTCATTTTATGCTAAGGCACCTGTGTCGCAGTATTACAGATGGTGTTAAATTGGAAATATAACAGTCAGACTAACTTCTGTAGGCATATACATACGTCTTTCTATGCCTCTGTTTCGGTCAATAATACACAAAATAATCTCATTTGTTTGATCCTAAAGAAATGCTCCATTACATCACAGAGGTGTCCCATCATAAGCATTAAATGTCTTCTTACCAAAATATTACCAGCAGGTAATAAACCTGATATTCAGGGTATGTCCACATCGGCGGTAAACCACTGCATCAACAGCTGGCAGCCCTGCGTTCAGTTACAGCTATCAGTCCTATCGTTTCGAAACGTTTTGCAATTTGGTTCCCGTGTGCAGCCAATGTGGTACGGTGAGCAAGGGATACAACACAAAACGTTTTCCACTGATAGCCGTAACTGAACGCAGGGCAGCTTCTGACAACAGAAGAGAAAACAACATATTGTTAAAGTTTCGCACGCGCTCAGAATAAGAAATTACCGACTACAACACAATTATACTTTTTGCACCCGCTCGTGTAAACGTTAAGCAATGTCAAAAGGCTCAAATGTATAAGAAAATAACCAATGAAGAATGTTTACAGATCATTACAGCACGTGGACCGTCTTCGAATGTGTTTGAAGCTGCTGCCAAAACTTTGACACATCCTGTGTTGATTATGGGGCATAAACATGGTCATATTCACAATCCAACCGACATCAAATGTGGTCATGCGATAACAGAACTCCAATATCTCAGTCTTTCATCACTAAGACAAGCGCTGTGTTGTCGATGTGTAAAGACAGTAGTCGAATCTAACACTCATATGGCGTCCTACAAGGTGTTTATATTGTAAAATGTAGAAAACTTGGTGTGATTTAACAGTCACACAAGCTTGCGTAAACTTATAAAAGTAACATAGTCGTAGCAACACCCTCTATGCAAAAACTATATGTAAAGTGTTAATTCATTGCAGTGTCAACCATTCTTAAAGGGCCATTCATTTCTAACTTATGAGACATCCACTTTATGAGCACATTTACTATCCTTTAATGCCAGGGACCAGGCAGATAGGCACACGGTAACCATTATATAACTAGCTGGCGGCTCATCAACCGGCCATATAAGAACGGACCCCTGCCGGGAATCGTACCTTCGACCTCCAGCTCCCAAGTCGGATTCCTCAAACACTCGCCCAATGGAAACGGTTTTGTATGTTTTCTTCAGTGTGACATCCACAAATTTAGCTCCACGTAACCGTAAAATCAGAGTATGGAATTTGTCAGGCGATATAGATGTGTTATTTCTTGATGAAAATTATAAAACCGAAGCAATGATGATTGATGGATGTTTAACAACAGTAACCCTCGAGCTAGATATTTCTAAACGTGTCGGAAACCAATGAAAGATTCTTATAAAACACACAAAAACGTTTGTGCTTGCACTAACATATTCTCAGTACTACATTTAAAAACGCAAATGAAAGATTTCTCAAATGTCATGGACTTATCTAGGGATGCAGGATAACAACTTAACATGATACATGTATTATTTCATTATAAGCAATGAGGATCGCTCACCTTTCTTTCAATCAACGGGTATTTATCAAAATGAGTTTTTAAACACACTAATGTGACATTTAAGACATATCACAGGTACAAATCTGTGCGTTTTTAAATGTACGGAGTATACATATACTAAATGAAGGCATCATTGGGTCACCCTAGGTACGTACACATGTACAACTACATGTACAATTACAATCGTCGTAAGCCAAGTAATTTCTATATTTTCGATCAACTGACTACCAGGATCCTTGCTTCCACATATTGATCTATCAGTGTTATACCATCGATAGAACTGCCCCATGTAGTTGTAGTCACATATGCATCTCCAGTCACTGGTGGCAAGCAGCAGGAGCGCTTATTACAGCGAGTCTTTGTGAAATCATTAACAAAGTACAAGCGTTTATCTATAATGATTAACATGTGTGAGTAATTGTTACAGCTATGGTACTCTGGAGAGATTCCAGAATATGTATGGAACATAGTAATAGCTATACGTCGAACTATAGACATGTAGAATATATCAATATATCAAGGCTGCATGAAAGGTCGAAGGGGGTGTCTTTCCATTACATCTGTAACAACAATCCGCTCCCCAGTTGCTTGGCATAGGCTTAAACATTATTGAGCACCCCGGCCTGTGAATTTGGGTGGACAAGATATGTAACATTGATATTGTGGAATGCGCAAACCTGGAATCAGAAAATGATATTCTCAAGTCATAAATGTATAGCTATTATCCTTGATATACCACAATATTATGATAACACATTCCGCTACAAGTATCTTACCGTTGTTTTGTGATTGAGTTTCAGGTCGTTCCCTCGACAGTAAAAAGTGTTTATTTGTTATAGTGTCCCCCTACTTAAAGGGCCAGTCATTTCTGACTTATGATACACTTACTTTCTGAGCACATCTACTTCCCGATTCATATCCTTTAATGCCAGGCATCAGGCAGGTAGGCGAACGGTAACCATTATTTAACTAGCTGGCGGCTCACCAACCGGCCATATCAGAACGGACCCTTACCCGGATTTGAACCTTCGATCTCCCGCTCCGAAAGCGGATGCCTTAACAACACGGCCACGGAAACAGTATGTCAGTAATCCACGGCAGCCAGTTGACCTAAACAGTGTTTCTCAACATTTTCTATCAGGTTCTGTCACAAGCAGTTGACAACTTCACCACACGATTCAAGGATAGATTATAAATGCCTTTGGGTGTATTATCCTAATTATTCGTGTCACTCTGGTTTGGTCATACTGCTTTTGGCAATCAAGTCCTCAAATGTTTTACTTTTCGGTTGCCACACGTATACAAATGAAACTAATGTACATGTACTTATTTTTAGATCAGTTTACAAATACATAGAAGACACCAAACTCTTTACGCTATAAGCCGAACAGTTGTAATACATTTATTGTTAAACATTACACTTTGCTCCCTCTCTTCCCTCCTTTCTTTTCTTTTCTCTTATTTCTTTTTTAAGAACGTTTACTTTGTTTTAGAATATATACACTCAGCAAAGTTTCTAATTGGTCACTTCGTATTTATTGAATAGGCCATACCATATATATCTGTTTCATGACTTTTAATGTTAGGGTTGTTCACATGCGAATCAAAATGGATTAATGTATTCAGAACGGTTGTACGAAAACAGTATTTATGTGATGGTGTTTGCATTGTTGAATTTTGCATTCACTGTTAAATAATATCAATAAAATCGAAGTGGCCAATTCGAAATGTTGCTGAGTGTATGTACGAAGTCAATTAACACCAATTTTCTCATATTTATCACTTAGAATATTTTGTCGAAAAATAAGACTAAGTACCTTGAAGTACGAAAAGTGTGTCCACCAAGTGTAAGGGGATATTTCAGAGAAACGAATGCACTGTAACATATAAAATGCGTCCGCTTAGATCTACTCATATTCTGTATTGTGAGCAAACGGTATATTGAATCCATGCAACAATAATTTTGTTTGACGTCTAAGCACGCATACTTCTAGCACAAAACATATACCAGCTTCTCAAGGTTTTGCAGTAAACGTGACAGAAGCACTTTCTCTGTAGTACGAACGTGTACTCTTTTTTTAAAAAAACAATGTTTACACAGCAAAATTGCATCATGGCCTTCATTAAGGCGATAGCCTTGCCATGTGTTTTGACAAGTTTATCAATATACACATTTATGGATTAACTCTATACACTGTATAGTAGATTTGTACATGTAGAATGACTTTTGATGATGTTTTACATTCCGGTAAATGCACACAAATTCTGTTAAGTATTTTTAATATCAAAAGTATTTTTGGAAAGAAGAGAAAGTATAATAGATTTTGCTTTCGAATTTTTTTTCAAAATAAAAATATAAAAAAACTAGATTTTCCGTACTCAGCCCTTGTTTCAGTTGTTGTTATTTTGGAATAAAAAACTTAATTTTGTAGGTTTAAAAAAAATCTCGATAGCATGAGGTAGATTTGATTGTTATCTTTGTATACATGTGTTTCTTTTGCAAGATTAACCGTTGTGCAATTAGCCTGATTTACTGGACCAACATGTACAATTTGACGGTACCAAAACTTCATTATTTTTCAAGTTTTTGTTGAGGTGGTCTTAATATTGAGACAAGAGCAAAACAGTGAAAAATGGACTTGAACACTGTGTTCTTATTTATGAGGTGGTCTTATAATTGAGGTGGTCTTTAAGTGAGGTTTAACAGTAAATCCCAAATTTTCAAAGGTGAAATATATACACTTAAACCAATGAATCAAAGTTAACTTGCATTGTGGATCATTACAGGTAAACTACTTATACCACACTCTCTCTGCAGAGCACGTTACACCGCTCTTCAAACAGTCAAATATACACTTATATACGTTCCCACAGGAGTTTGGTTTTTGCAAGAAATGTTACCATCACGGTGCTTGTAAAATCTATTATCCCGTGCAAATTACTTGTACATCATACTATGTTAGTTTTTGCAATATGTTTGTTCATGAACCATTGTAACATTCTGTAATGTCATTATGATTACTGATTATATGAAGAGAAGAAAGCTTAAATGTGATCGCCTGCATGTGTAGATGTTTGACGTGGTAATACTCACAACAGCCATTCGCGTGTTATTGATTCAGACCATCTGATCGTGTTATTAACACATTAATGATTCTGGCAATATGTATTGAGTACAGAATATAGACAAGGAATGAACTCATTCTGTGATATTGCACCACAAAGGTTAAGTGTGAGAGAATAAAATGTTATAGTATGAATAATACGTCTGGCATTGATTCCGCTCCTGCGACTATGAATGCTTGACTTCGTGTGTGTAGGAATGCTTGTCATAATAAATAGTTTCTCATATATTTCTAATAACCCACTTTTTAAAAGAAAATGCGATTATAGCATTTGCCTGCTTGATTTTTTATGTGAGATTTTTGTTAACATGTTAAGAATACTATTGTCTTCCACTGACCTATCAGCATCATGATATAGAAACGAACATTTTGCTCACGATATATGATGGCCCCTTTTAAACAAAACCCCTTTTCTGATATTTATCGTGAGGCCGCCAAAATCACTCCATTATCTTTTGTAAAAGGACAAAATCTCCTATATATGCTTATGGATACGGCGGACTTAATGCTTCCTGTTCAAATATTCGTACTTGAGCCGGTAAATATGTATCGTCGAAAAGTTGAACAATATGGACTAACCCCCATCTGTCAATAGTACACTTACGTTTATCTCCATGGTAAATCTTTATCATAAATCATCCAAAAGGTTTTGTCATTATTAATATAAACTTTTGTTGGTTGCCAGAACAATATTTCCTACCTCATGAAACTGCATAATAGATAATTAAAGAATGCTTTAAGCATAATTATATTATATTTGTCATGTCATTCATTCAGTATTCCAATACGTTTCTAAGTGCTACTTCATTAAAACATAACATAGCGATGACAACTGTCTGCATAAGTCTAATAGCAACTTAATGTCGATGCAAATGATACAAATTGCTAGATTTATCAGATATACAGTCGGACATCGTTTATTCGACAACCTTCAATCCGAATACTCGGTATCATCCGAAATAGTTATCAGGTCAAAATGCCTCACCACACAGACCTTCCGGAAAATGACAGTCCACAAACATAAGACATTTGAGGAAGTGCACGGGCAAATACGCAAGAAACCAGATCACAAAGGACAATTAAGGAGAATTAATGAGAACAAACAGGGGGGGGGGACATTATTTAATAAATGAAAATGCATTTGTTTCAGCTTGATCATTTTTAATCTAGTTATAATCTGCTTTCTGATCAGTAAATCTTAGCGTTCAATGCAGATAACATTGTTTGCGTTCTAACTAATCAACTAAAAACATACGCCGATATTAATTAATTATGCATAATGCTTAAATTAACGTCTACATCTTATAATCATTTTTCAGGGATCCAACAGAGAATATAATTTACCCTGGTGACCTGGTTATACAACTTGTGTGGTATGTGACATCTGTCTAATACAGGGGTCACGTGTGACCCCTAATGGATAAGAACGTGTCATCACTACGGGTGGCCCTTAATTATATTGCTGTCAAATATGGAAAAGGGACTAATATACATGTATTGTATATTGCAACTGGTAATGATTAATCATTGCGATAAGAATCAGCCATGCTGTATTGTTTCGGTAAATATACTGAAATAATATAAAAACGCACGTGCGAAATGTCATTAATTAAAAAAACATTAATCTAACATTATTCGTTCAAAATTATGCGAATTTTCGCACGTCAAAATTCTGAGTTTTTAATTTACATTTATTTCCGTGAATAATATTAATAATGTAATTGTAATGAACAGAAAGAGATCGCTGATTTTAATGCGAATAAATCGAGCCATAACCTGGGACCAATATATTAGTCCCAGTCATAACCAACATTGAACAAGTCAGTCACTTGTAATGTCGCACTTGAAGAAAAAAACTGTAAAAATATGTGTAGGCCTACGTTTAGGGAGTCCTTATATGTAGCTAGATCGTCAGAAATGTGTTTTGGTGTATATTTCGTTCCGGTAAATATGCTTACAATAACATAAAATATACATTAAATATCTTAGATAAAAAAGGTGTAGGACACGGCCCATTCGGTCTATATGAATCTACGCCCCTGGTAGCACTTCCTTTTCTGATTAACCAACGATGCCCTCATCGTTCACAACGCATGCACAACCGTATTTGTGATTTACAAATGAAGAAAATGATCTCCTCACTATTCGATTTATGCTTCATATTGTTTTAATGAAAATGGTATGTGTTCATTGTTATGAGCCATATTAATCAACCATACTATTGTCATTATTGCCACTGACCAATGTATAATAATTGTTATTTTTGTATAATGGTATTTTTCACATTTTGTTCAATTTAAATAGATTAATTGAAAATATGATGAGTTCTTATAGATATATAGTTGATTCCGAAATATTAGGCATACTATCCATGATTTAACATAAATAAAAAATGCAAATATAATGATTCTTTATTTGCACTTGTATTATATATAACTGTGTGCAAGTTCACCGTTTATATTTCATAGCTACGTTTGCTAAACAGTTATACTACGTATATGCTTACATATTTAATAGCGTCATATTTATAATAATTTAATCGTTTTTCTTGTTCACTTAATATATAAGTGACTTGTAGGTCCACAGGGCCGGGTGCACCTCTTCGTTATACTGTATATTTATGTAAGCATTGTTGTATTGCATATGTCACGTTAAATACACTATTTACTTACTTAAAATATTAAACGTCATCTGTCCTAGAATCTGATTATGGCTGTAGCCACTGTTTTCTAGCCCTAACCCCGTTATTACACACATACTACAGACGACAAAATGCTGTCTTGATTAACAAGCCATGACCTTTGATCATAGTAGTTCTATCTTGTATGACAGCAAAAATCTGGAACTCATAGGGCATGATACATGCATGCTTTATTGTAATTAAATAATCCATTTATACAGCGCTGTTTTAACATTCATTCATATAACAAAATAACCATGGTGTAATTATATTGCAGCCAAATGTTTTAAGAATCTGAAGAGCAATTAAAATAAACAGGCACAGAATTCAAGATAAAACGTGCAATATTGAATACATCTTGTAACTATTCAGAGCCAACTCTTCGTGCTGGAATTCTATTCCTTTATTTTAAGTGTGTATATGCGAGCGTGTTAAGTAGACATTAATCAGTATACCAAATAGTTCTATGTTTATTTGTACCAATATTTTTCCTGGATTTTTTTACATAATTAACATCTTGACATGTTTGTTGTTTTAATGTTAAACTGACGAACAGTTGCAGTTATGCTCATACTTTCTGAATACCAAAGAGTCGAAGCAATGATTAGACATTTTTTACAAAGCGTCAGATTAGAACTAATTCGCACCGCTTTCTGAAAGAATACATTGTTTGACATGTGTATAACACTTTATTGATATCGGCAGACGATTTTACGATTGTTATCAATGAAAAGCTATTTTTTCAGGAACAGACTATAGAAATTACTTGTAATATTCAAAATGGCCGCCGGAGTGTCTCTGGGGGACTCGACACGGGTAGAAGTGTGTTAACATATTGGTTCTATTTTGATGATTATCGCACAATCAAAGAACAAAAGACGAGTCTTGAATGACAGACACTCAATTAATTATCTTTGATAATCGATAATTATCGCAAGACATCATGGGGCTTCCAGCGCGTGCAGATGTTGACTTCCGGCGGCGTTCGTAGAATCATGATTCCCCCACATGGCGCCCCAGCCTGCAAACTCCCACAGAGATTACTCCTATCCTATATGGTAAATGTAGATAGCGCCAGCCAACCTTCTTGGGGCAAGATCTGTGACGTCATGACAGGTATGTACCTTCAAATAAATGCGAAGATTGCTTTCACTTTCGTAGGAATTGTCGTGTAGTCTGGTCGGTGTTTAGTTGATTGCTGCCACAGGATTGTACAGTCAGATTTCAGTATTTTAAAGAGTACTCATAAACAAGGTGAGCTCATTGCTTTATTCTTATATTATTTATCATTTATTTATATATAAGTTTTATATCATATTAATTGCAAGCCAAGCTTGCGTATAAGCGTAGATATATGGAATAAAATATATTCAATATTATCTATAAAAATCAAGTTGCAAGAATCAGTTCGATATTTAGCGATTTCTAGATATATTTTATTGGATATAATATTCGGTATGTTAATAATTTAATTGTGTGTGCCAACTAACAATAACTGGCGAAAATTTGGTAAATATATTTCTGTCTATGATTATACGAAACTTCGATTTGAATGATCTATGCTTTGATCTGGACGCGCTTCGAATGTTCAATGTCATTTCTGTTCATTCAAATGTTATTCATAATCACTTCACTATTTTAGTTTCGTTAGTAAGATTTATATGAAATAACCGTGTGAATGAAGGAATAATATTTAGCATATTCTGTGATTGGTTCGACTTTTATACAATTCAATGAACATAAAGTGTACTTTCTAATCTTCTTTCCCAATTAATCAGTCGATTGTTTCAAAGAAATATTTTACCTGACTTTCGCATACTTGAGCATGTTGTATATTCAATGCCGCTTGGCAATAAAACTAGCATATATCATGTTACATTCTTCCGTTTGCATAATTTATTCAAGATGGCGGCTATGTATAGGTTCCGTTCAAATTGAGGCCCAACAAGAAGCACTTCTTTTTAAACAAGCACTTTAAATAAGAAAATGCAAATAACGAAACTGCCTGAAATACTGACTTGTGTTGTTGAAACAATTCACTTCTATCTACAGGATTTATTAATTTGTAAGATTTCTGCTAACAAAGACATTATCAAAGTGTGTAAAATAGAAAATTCTTTGAGGATTGAATACGGCTTTTATTTGTGGCGAGTTTTTTGTAGATACAAACATCTAGCACTTTTGGTGAATATAACGTTTTGTTACCCCATCGCAACCGACAGTATGCTAAACTCGTTAGATCGTATTGAATATCCGTTCTATTTTTAGAACTAATTAACATCACTATCGTGTACTACGAGATAACACGAGAAGTGATCTTGAGAGCCGTGTATGATATCATGTACACATACAATATATAAGAAGAAGTATGTACAATCTGCAACTAATTACGGGTAATTACTGATAGTCATCTGCTTCCAAGATGGACGCACGTAGCTATATCTCAACAATCATGTTCAGTGATAACTACATGTACGTCAATATTAAGAGGCCATAAATAAATCATTATGCAATATTATTTCGCGCATTACAGAAAAGTCAAGCAATATAAAAACAATTTTCGTGCTGGTAAACTTTTAATGCTTTATATACCTCATCTGTGTTTTACCGATTTTGACGATTGGTTTAATTTACACAGATTGATTTTATATCGATTGTGAAATAAAGATAATATTACTTATACCTGGGACCAAATACAAACATGTATATATTGGTCCAGCTTATACTAATCACCACCAGCTTCCTAACTCGCGCAAACAATCAGGGATTGTGAAGTTAGGGATTTGTTCTTCTGCGTTTGTGTTCAAATCGTAGACTCATAAGAGGTAAAATACATAGTAATCGATATAACATATACGAACTTTAAATAATATCAATGAATTAATAGAAAGGAGGGGAGTTTCCAATTCCTTCACAAACTTTTACGCGGGTATTCGGCATGTTTTTGTATGTACACCGTCACCCCCTGTGACGACAGTGACAAATCATATTCGTTAGCGTTTTGTATGTATCGTTGAAGGTCAATGTCGTTACTGATAAGATTTTCAATTTAAGTTCCATATTTCTTAATTAATGCCCATAAACTTACCACAAAACGCCCTATTTACGACATTAATGTACGCAAAATACATTTTTTTCAAAATTCGTTGTTCTCGTTTTGGTGTTCGCCAGATGAAATATTTATCTTACATATTCCGATAAAATAATTGTAGATTAAACAATAAACATATGTGCGTAATTAATGTGCTTACCGGGCCTCTCATGAATGAGACGGGGAGAATGTGGTTTATGTTGAAAGTTGTATTTTAGGCGTAACGTTGGCAACAGAGTGTATTCTGCTGTATGTGTGGGGAGAATTTTCTACAGGTGTGATTGCCATCTAGTCAGTATAGCCCGTTCTAGAATACTGGAAAGTTTCTAGAATCGGGCGTACGTGAAGTTTATATTACCAAGAGTAAATCGGTGTGCCTGTGTGTAGAAATTCCGGAATGATAAGCGTTCAGTTTACATAGGGTATATGAAATAAGTTATGTAACACATTTTCGCGGCAACCACCACAGGGAATAGCCCCGCGACGTTCTTGTCTGTACGGTTTAACACGAATAAAATCATGATTTAAAACAAGTATAAATAATACAACATTACAACAAGCCAGTCATATCCATGTTGTAACATTATAAGTTCATATTATCGAATAAATTATTTATATTCAAGGGGTTCTATTTGACCCTTAAGTTGTCTATTTGACCTCTGGTGTTTTCTAAATGCCACATTTTGACCCTTAGGATTCTGGCTGAAGGGTCATTTTTTTATCTAAAAATTATATGTATTTTGGCTATAAAATGGTAAAGTCTGGTAACATGATCAGAATGACCCTCGGGATCAGCACCTAGTGTATAGATGGTTGAGTGTCGGCTAAAACAAAATTTTGAAAACAAAATACAAATTTAACGATTCGATCATGACTATAATCTTTTAGAAGCACAGCTGTTACCCAATCCTTATCTCAGACTACAGAGCTAAAAATCTCAAATGCAACTATTTCCGTTTCTTTGATGTAACTGTTATGATGTTTTCGTGAACCCTTGCTGCGTCTTATCAGTCGGTTGGGTTGATTTTTATGTCTTTTCGCGAAAAAGATCTAAACGACTCTTTCTGACCATGCGGAAAATGTAATGTAAGGAACGAACAAAACAAGAACATGACGGTTTACCTGTAGACTTACTGCTGATACGACAAAACATGATTCTCGGGAAAATCAGTCATAAAATACACGCACGCAGATCAGCATATTGCTACATTCTCATGTGTTTATGCATTCCATTGTTGGCATTCTTCCAGAATATATATACTATGTACGATAAGCATTAGGCTGACTGACTGCTCTGTGTTACCTAGTGGCGTTTCTCAGGTGTGATAAAAACAAGCGTTTGTGTTATCGAGACGAACAAATGTATACTTTTTTTTGGCAATTTTTTTGTACTTGCCAATGAATTATCATAAAATACAAAAGTAACTCATGAAAATGTTTAAATCAGACGTTTATCTTAATGATGATTCTCTACTTGATATTGACTACGTGAATGCAATAAACGACCTTCATGAACAAAAACTTTTGTTTAAACACAATGATTCTCAAAAATTGAATGATACATTGATATATTTAATTTAAAAAACGGACTTTATTTTTAATCAGAACATAAGAATGATATAGTCATGTTTTTATCTACATTCACTATCCTCCCGAGTAGAAAAATGCACTGAACGAGCGTACTTAATTATAAATAAATGTTCATTAGGTTTTTAACAAACTCATATAAAATGTCATTAATACGGATATACTGTTCATACGAGACCCGGGATTATGGGATTTTTATTTAAGATAATTTCTTATCAACAAAGAATATTTATTATTTCAAAACACCTACAGCTTAGTTTAAATATAACACATCATAGGTAAATTACTATGCCAAAATCCTCCGTAATACCTTTTCTCGATCGTTTATATCTCCATCAGATTGTTTGTTGATCTGGAACCTTGCTTGTTTGCCAGGAAAAGTAGCTTATCATCCGTGTACGGAATGCTGGGATCCTTGAGTCATATTGCAAGCTTTGTAACCTATGCACATATGGTGTTGTCTCTGGAAATGATAATTGTTCACGCAAAACTGCATTAATTTGAGTAAAAGGTGCCTTGTAAATGAAAGAAAAGTCAGCCTCAAAGACATTAATATAAATACAGGCAGTCCAATATATTGCATACTTAGCAATGCTTTTTGGGTGAGACTGGAAGTCGGGAAGCAATGTATCTTTCAAATAGATTAATTCACCATTGTAGTTTAACCTCAAACCTACCATGGTTACAACCTATAGCGACCAGACTAGCTAGTACCTGCTTACAGTCAATAGCTTTCGAATAAAAAACACTTTAATAAACTAGAGCTAAAGAGAGAGAGAGGAAAAGCGGTAGACTATTCAACATTTGATACTCGCAAATATATGCTTAGCATGATGTTTCCGGATGTTACAGAAATCAGCGCTTAGAGAAATATACCCGGAATGCTTATCAAACATTTAATCGAAATAACAGAAAAATCAATATTATATCCGGGTCTGATTTAGCGATTATTATTTCATGCGATACTTTTGCAAATACCTGTACGCAGAATGAATAAACCATGTATTCGACATTTCGTCGAAATTTACTAAGAATGTAACTACCACTTGTGCGTTGGCGTAATGGGATCTTATTAAGTGTAGGCCTATAATCCTAGACAAAACCATTTATGAAAAAAGAAATATAGAATAACAACAGGATGGATAATACATTACAGTACCAAAAAGATTTTACTACAATAAAAAATAATTGCAATGCATTGCTTTATTACTCAACGAAGCATTTGACCATCTTAACCTTGCAAATGATTAAAAATTGTTTTGCCGCTTAGGCTAATTAACCAGTGAAGAAAAAGTATATCAGTAAAAACATCTAAACATTTTCAAATTAAATCATAACATTCACTTTGTTTATACATTGGTCCGATTTAAAACACAACATTTTATTCGAAAATAAAATTGACGTCATTTCCCCCCCCCCCCCGAATTATGACCAATCATCGTTGATTAACCAAAACGAGGCAGCCGCCATCTTGAAAAATAGCAATGTTGTATGTGAAGAAAACTAACATTCATTGATGTTTTACATTGTTTATTGGACTTACTTCTGACTTGATTTCTCATACTTGTTTTTTTATTTCTTTTCAGAATAAAAATGTCCGACGATGTAAGTACAGCTTTCCTTTTATCACCATGGTTTCAAAATTAGTAACGAAACTCCACATAGCTGGGTTATCTATTCTGATGGTTTGCGCAATCGAATTGATTTTTAATCTGTAGTGAAACCTTAATAAACAAGACTGAAATCTCATGATAAGTAAAACTTATTTCAGATAATACTGTTATAATTATTTAAAATAGTTCTTTGTTTCAAAAGTACTTAAACAACTAAATGCAGACCAGTGTTCAGTGTTATTTACCACAAGCCGAGACCAATCAACATGACTTTATCAGTGAAAATGTTCATAACGTCTGTTATGCTCTATTGGCAAACGTGCCAAATGTTAAACTTATTGCACAAAATGTTGACGTAGAAAAACGACTGCTCGTTGGTTGCTCTCGGCCCCATGCTCCTTGTTTGTACTGTACTTGTATAATTGTTTTGTTTTATTTAATGTTTATTTGCAGGTTAACTATTCATTGCGTCATACTGTCATTGCCTTCTTTATTGAAAAACTATAAATAAAAAAGACATTTACATGAAAGGTTAAGTTAGATAGAAGGAACTTGTCGCGTTTTTTTGTATTTGATTTTCATTATACCCTGTTCTTGCAATAGAAATATTCATTGTGACCGGTTCGGTTTTCGACATCGTGTTCCTTACTGAACAATTTTATAGTCTTAAAACAGTAATCAACTGGTTTAAATGGCGGCCAATGGAGATGAATTTCATTTAGACAAAACACATGTGCTTGGAGTACAAAGTAGACACTTTGTTGGTGTAGCGAAAGGTTCTCAAAATGTTTGACTGTCGATTTCCAAACTAAATGCACACATATTGGTCTGGCTGTTGGATACATTTTAAAGTTGTTTATCTCTTTGTCTCGCATAATGGTGTCATACACAAACATTATAAGTTCCATCATCTCCATAGTCCGACTTTGTTAATGAACCAGCGTCGCCTTCCACGAATCTGGTTAAGTTGACAATTATATTATTACTACAGAAAGACAAGAAAGGTCGGGCTGAACGGGCGACGTCCAATGTATTCACAAAGTTGCCCCAGAAACTTATGCAAGAAATGAAAGAGGTATGCTGTAGACATTAGCAGACCGTAGAAAGTACACAGAATTAGCTAATGTTTCTTTTACATCATGTTATTTTCAGAAGAAAGCAAAGGCCGCTACCTCAAGCGTGCTCACAAAATTCACTCAGAACCAAATCCAGGAAATGAAAGAGGTTCGAATTTCACAAAAAATATTCGTGGTTTACCCCGCAGATTTTCGTTCTAGTCTTTTCACGGCATGGCTGTCTCTCACCGCACACTGGCTGTCAAACTAGTTTCATGACGTCACACACACATGACGTCACGTGTTGTCTCCTTCCACATCCTGTTCCATTAACATAAACTTACGAATTTCATTTTAACATGCTTCTACTAAATTTTCACATTCATAATGACAACTGTTTTAATTCTACCTTTCCTCAATCCTTCTACCTTGGTAAGTTAACAAAACTCCCACCATCTGTACCCACATTGTGGTCATTATATTCCTTCGCGCTCTGTCCACAGTTCAAAGTTGTCCCCAAACCTAATATCATCCTACTAATTCAAGTGTTTATTTCAGATTCTATTTATAATCCCCACCCGCTAAGCCAACCAGGAGACACTCCCATTGTCACGGAATGAATGACCTGCTCTTGAACAAATATAAAACTAAAACTTGCACCCATGTCCGACTGTGTTCACCTCTGTGATTCCACGACACACAAAATTGTTCAATATTTTATGTTCACAATTTTGCTAACCGTTTGCTGTGATGTTCTATTCTAACCATAAAAATGAGGACAGATCTTTATGAAAAAACAAAATGTCTGAAAGCGATTGTTAAAAACTCTCTTAGAAGTATATACGCCATTATCTGTGTCGTAGCTCGGCCAAAGGCGACACAGTTGAAATGATGGCAGATTTTAAATGGTAATTTATTATCAGAATAAACATAAATGATAGAAAGACGAAAACTCTTGAAATGATCGATTTGTTGATTGATTCGGAAATTGATGACTTTATGTCATGTATTTGTTCGCTGTCCTCATTAAATTATTCTGATAAATTGACTTGTATAATATTGCATAAGATTTTCATTAAATGATACTTTAACGTCACAATAACGTTTGTGCTTGCGTATATTTGATTGTAAATTTATATCTTAAACGTATTAATGCATTAAAAAGATGTATATTTAACACCTTTTAATTGTTTTAATTAATATCGTGTTTATTGTCTTCAGCATTCAGACTAAGTAACTTTAATATATAATTAATTCTTATTATTTTATTTAACGGATATCCATGTATGAATGTAATTATAATTTATATGATTGACATAATTCATTTGTTTTAGTTTCTTATGTAAAGTTAAATCACACTTCACAATTTGTTAATTTTGACTTTTAAAAACTTCTTATAGTCTGTCTTTAGTCGTACTGAAGTGATAATTATCCGAACAATTAGTAATTTCCGAAGACAAATTGAAAGACATAACAAAGAGGTCGAAATGGCATTTCTTTAAATCCTAGACTGCTCACCTACCCATCGACCGAGACTGAAAATGCTTTAACGTTGTTCCATTTTAACCATAAAACAACGATTCAAAGATTTTTTTAAAATATATGCAGTTTATTAACAAAAGACAGACTTAAAGATGTTTTAAAGCAATTTATCAATATAATAAATGTCAGACGTTTAAGTATTTCCTATCAAATATTATTATAAAAACGTCTTAAAATTAAACACTCCTGGTTGATATGCATTAAAACAACTTGTTAAACTGGGCTTATCACTTAACAGGCTTTCACCATGATCGACCAGAACAGAGATGGACTTATCGATGTTAGTGATCTCAAAGAAATGTACTCAAATTTAGGTAAGACACTTTATATGAGATTACTTAACCATTCTTACTCGGCTGAAGTTTTGGCAAGGTCAATGCAGGGTCTCTTACACACAGCATATGTCTGGATATTAACATTGCCGGGCCTCTAATAAATGGGCATATTATTGCAGCCGCAATGTATATGTTTCATATATATACAGCTATATCTATGACACAAAGTAGATGCAACAAGATATCGATTGATATTCTATCCAAACTTAATCTTACAATTAATATGAACAAAGCTTGAGGTCTTTACTTTTTTAATATATAAATTATATAATCATGTGTTGCCTCTTTCAAGCTCTGAACTATTGCCGAAAAGAAAATTGTGAAACATATTGTTGATGGTGTTTTTAAATATGAGTTTAATGTAAGAGTATAACACACGTTCGTTTCATGCTATGTTTTTAAAGTTTTCTCTGTAATAAAATGACTGACGAATGATACTTCTTATGAAATTACTAGCAATTGAATGAAATTATATTCTTATTCAAATTTGTCATAATTCTATTACCTATTGTTTTAAATGTTACATTTGTTATGTTGATACATGTGATATGATATTGAACGTTTCTTTCAGCAATATTATGATTGTATTGAACCCCCGACGATGTATAAAGCTTGAGTTTTCCCTTACCTTCCCCAAACTTAGAGTATTTTCCAATTGAATGACGTAATTTATTACCACATAGTAGAAAAAACCACTACCATACTGATTATTAAATCCCTCAGAACATGTGTGCGTGTGCTTTACTAGAGTTTGCTGTGATTCCCTATTACAAAGGTGCAAGACCCATTACGATCGATGGAAATATTTTTGAAAACCAAATTTTGTCAAAATAAGTAATTCATGGAAAAACAAAATAAGTAGATGAGTTTGTGAGGTACTTGTTTCGTGTACTGAACGATAAAATGTACAATGCTACCAGACGGATTTAACAGTAAGTGATGTTTTGCTGACATAATTGCCTGGATCTTTTAAAAGCAGCCCGCAGGACGCCTTGCAAACGTTCCCGTCAATTTCAATATCAGCTTCATAATTGCGATTTATTTTTAATTACTTGAAATAACACAAGAGTGTTACACATAATTAGTAAATTTTGGGTTTCTGAAATGACTCAAACATCAAAATTTGACTGATGGAATAACAAACAACAGCGCATGATCCGAGATTGTTTCGTTATCTGCACTACTTTGATTTAAATTATTTTGTTCTTTTAATGTGAATAATAGGTTTAGCCCCGCCAGACAAGATACTTCAAGAAATGGTCAAAGAGGCACCTGGCCAGCTCAATTTTACAATGTTCCTATCCTTATTTAGTGAAAAATTGAGTGGTGAGTATGGAAGGTGCCCGGTCATATGCAGGCAAAAGCACGTGAGCCTCGCACGAAGAATGCGTAGATCAGTCTAGAGAACAAATATAGTGGCTGTGAATGTATGAAAAACATATATTGGGCCGATGTTGTACTATATAGTCCACTCTCTTCTATCCTTCTATCGTTGTATGTTACTATGTTAGCGTAGCAACTAATCACAATCATGTCACTGAGTTAACATTGGTCCAAATTACGCATTGGTGCCTCAAAACACACACGAGGGGGGTCTCAAAAAGTTTCAGTATGGACGCAATCAACAAACACGCCTATTATGGTAGTTCATCGCTTTTGTCAAGCCTTCTAAACCCTTTTACTTCTCACTGATGAATCACTGAGTGTACTGAACGACAGAACGTTATAGACATATACCCTGTCCCTTATACCCTGCTTTTATTCAAACAGTAATCGTAGCATGTTTTAGACCATGTACGATATCAAGCACCAATGCGTATACTTGGACGGGTGGATTCTTATGACATCACCGTTACTAACATATCTACGGACACATATTCTTGCAGGCAGCGTACCAGGTGATTCTGTATTGGAAGGAATGGTGAAAGAGGCACCGGGAACCCAGCTTAATTTTACTGCTTTTTTAAGTATCTTTAGTGACAAACTTAGTGGTGAGTAATCATCAACGAAAGTGTGCATATATTCATCATGTGTAATAATGTCATCAACTTATTTCATACAGGAGCCGTACCTCAAGATACCGTTCTCCAAGGAATGGTAAAGGAAGCCCCACAAATGAATTTCACTGGTTTCTTAAGCTTGTTTAGCGATAAAATGAGTGGTGAGTTTAGAGTTGCCACCCTTTTACCAATAACCCGGATGTTTGATGACGGAGTTCATATAATCTACCTATCTGTGAATACTACCACCACCACAGAACCTTGTTACAAACCAGTCTAATAATTCAAATATCTAACCTCCACGAGTAGCGAATGTTCGGCGTTATATCCGCTGTTAAACTTATGGTTGTTTTCTTGCACGTTTCTTTGTACATTATAACCCAACACAATGCATTCCTCGATTACGTTTACCCTCGGTTTTCTTCGGTATCTTACGGAAAGTCTGATACGAATGCTCTTCCACATCTAAGAGCGTTTTGTATTGGCTTACGATGTTGAATCATGAAGATACCTTGGTAAACTCCGATTAATACTAACAACATCATATCTACACATCCTTGTCTTAATAATTAACATTCTATTTTATGTTAGCTATATGTTCTACTTATGTTTATACTCACCCACGTTGTACTACTTATTACACTATTTGGTTAACGTAACACCAATGCAATGTACTGTTACAAAGGTTTGCTATCAGCGATATTGTCGATGTATGTAGATAATTGGAGAATAACTAAGTGCTGCTTTGTAAATGAGCATAAACCGCTTTATTGGCAACCCAGCTTGATCAAGTCAGCAATTTAATATTGTAAACTAAATGTTTATATAATAATTGTAAGTTGACTTTCCATGCTACATTATTTCATGCTTGCAATTCTTTATACACATTCTGTACACGTTTGTTATTGTCTTAGAGCATAATATGTCATGTTGGTGTTGCCGGCGAAAATGTTGAATTGAGTTAAATAAGCGTTCGTATATGCATTATATTTCTCCCATAAATTTAACTGTTAATGGTTAGTGAGTATATATAAAGGAGTGTTTGAAATTATTTTGCTCAAATACAGTGAAACCTCACTTAAAGACCACATCAAAATTAAGTGATTCTTATAAATTATGTATTTTCATAGACTGGCTTTCAGTTTTCCTTGCATACTAGTACTTTAATTCGGTTATCTCACGACCTAACACCAAAAACCAACTCCTTCAGAATCAGGGTGATCATACTACTGAGGAGGTTTCATTGTATATACTTTGACTGTTCCCGTAAGTTTTTCAATATTCAAATTCACTCAAACAGTATACATTATTCATATCGTTTTCTCGATGGACGAAATAATTATTAATGATTTTAATTATGAATAAATTATTTCCAATCAGGTACCGACCCAGAAGAGACTCTTAGGAACGCTTTCCAAATGTTCGATTCTGATAACACCGGTTACATCCCAGAGGAATAGTAAGTGTTCTTTGATACTAACTTAATGAACGGTTCAGTCGATCTAACCTGACAACGGTACTTTACAAAAAAGCATATATATTGTATGTAATGAAACAATTCCAGACGTGGTAACCAATACCACTAGTGATAACTATGAATGAATCGCTTGTTAAAAGTCTGGGAAAATCCCGATAATTGGGACATATTTCAAGGAATATGTGATAAAAAAATTAGACATTTGTATAAAATATAACAATGGTACAGAGCGAGTAACATTACCACAGAAAGAAACACTGTTTAATGTTGTTTTAATTTGACCTAATTTCTCTTTCAGCATGAAGGACTTGTTAGAAAACATGGGTGACAACTTCAGCAAAGATGAGGTAAGAACAGTATACTTATTGCATCATATACTTAAATTAAGTCATGAACAATACTGGCATTGAATGTCGAAGCCTCTTAACACCGTTGTTTCGAGTCTGTGCGGCGAAGGGTCAATTCCTAATCAGAAATTATGGCCAGACTTAACTACTATTCACGTGTTAAGCTGCAGTTGTATGTCAGATTATTATTGAGAAAGAATAGAAAGGTTTCAGCATGCAATCACTCACATTGTATTATTCTAACAGCTACATATACTCAGTTGAGTTTTGTGTATAGGCGGAATCCTATAACAAGTATTGAAGAACGATATAAGCAAGCACTTACTTATTGAAGTATTGCCGTTATCAGATATACGAGACTAAGTACTAACATCAATTAAGATAAGATTGACTGTAAATACTAACTTTCCATGACGCAAAGTATTCACCACTAATTAAGATAATATTACGTTATTCACGTTTGGCATTCGTCAGCAAATATTTACTCGCAGGTGTGTTTTCTTAGAATTGATCGGATGAGCTATTAGTTGGAATAATTCCAAGTCTTTATACATTGTCTGTAATGAAAGCCAGCTGCATAAAAGGTGACCGAGAAAAATGATAAACATACTTCCTGTCACTTTTCTTTTCGTTACAATTGTAGTTTTTGCTTCAATCGCATGAATTGTTGATTAACGACATCATGGCACATTCCCTGGCAATTTTTTGTCATTCTTTTTCCAATAAAATAATGTAATTACCACGCAATCCGTTGACTTCTGTGAATTATTTTCTACTTGTGCATTGAAAAACAACACGCAACAAATCCCCGTGTTAATTGCTTATCTAAACAGACTTAGTGTTTCCTTTCACGAAATTTGCTCTTTAAGTGACCTTCCGCCATATTCCGGGAACACAAACTTTCAGTAAAATGTTAAGCGAACGGCAGTAATGTCAATTTATGCGGGTTCGATTCTGAATATTAGAAATTTGTGATATACATGTTGTTTTTATTTAATTGAACAATTATAAACAATTTCTGATGTGGTCAGCTAATGAGAAATAATGTAATGGAAATATTGACCAACAGGCATAGCGTACACACTCACGACGTTCTCAAATTCTGAATCGATAGTACGTCGCTGCATTTTGAATGGGGAATGTAGAGAAACAGGTTAAATAAACGGCACATCTCAATAAATATGCGGTTCCGTTGTACTTCAAAAGTAGCGTGCTCTGCATTTATGTGCATGCAACAAACCATGAAATCAGTTTGATCATCGAATATAAGACTCATATCCTGAAACACATATTTATTTTACCTTTGGCTCGATGCCATGACATTAATTCATTACGCAGCATTTATGCTTACCTGTCTCAATGTACTCGATAATTATCTAGCATAGTGGATGAAAAATCTAAAAAATATGTAAGATATGTACACGTATGAGGCAATGCTGATAATGCTTGGCTGTTATGATAATATTGTACAGGTGAAAAATGGGTTGGAGAGAATGTTTGTTCAATACATTTTTACTGGTACTTTCTTTTCTGACTCCACTTTCTCCAAACGTATATTTGTATACATCAATGGTCCCCGAGTAGAAATTGATGCTACCAAAACTATTGTTTTTTTCTCTATGACTGTGCAGCGTGTCTGGGGTGAGAAACTTTCGCTTCTTCTGGACGAAAAATGTGACTATTTTTGCAAACATGGGAATTGTGATACGGGTTGTTGCTTTCCTAGAATTTTTACTTCCATTATTTTGGCATATGAACTTAATCACCTGCACATGGATTTACTAGTTATTTATGGCACATTTGAACTTACGAATGATAAAGCTGTGGAAAGTTTTGCTTTGAGTAATCATAGGAATATAGTTTCTTTTTGAAAACATGAAAACATTTCGCTGATTGTGATAGACATCTATCCGGAGGCGATAATAAAAATTCAAAAACAAAATCAAACGTACCAGTATGTATATATTCTCTGTGCAAGACATTTGAAAGAAGAGGTTGTCAGATTGTTAAGCTTTTAGATGTTAGTAACCCAAGCGACTATTTGTGTACTTTCAGGTCAGACAAACATGGAAGGAAGCCCCAATTAGCGGCGGAAAGGTCGATTACAATGCATTTGTATCTAAAATTAAGGGCAAGGAACAGGATGATGCATAAATGACACGTGATCATGGGCAGCCAATCAACATTTAACACCGGGTTGCCACCCCTTTGTGTGTGACTCTAACAGTGCACATTACCCATTTTATAGATAAATGTCATCGACCAGTTAACAACTACACGAACTCATTAGAGTCACGTGATGAAGGGGTGGAACTACTTTTCTTTGTCAACAATTTCATCAAATATATATCCGTGTCAGCTATACTGGAATTAACCGGGCCAAAGAGCGTATCATTCCATTTACCGCATTTTAATTCAGTACGGAGGTTTGGCAAACGACGGACTGTTTCTCAGACTTGAAGTGCTAAACAAAGCCGAGAGTTATCCTCCTTGCCTATGAAACAAAATATTTTCGGCAGTGTGCTATCGGAAATGTAATGCACCTGCGAATCTACCCACATTTTGGCATAACGTTTTGTTGTCGCTATGGAGACGTATGCATAATAGTCTGATCATGAGTCCAGATGGACAGTATGTACGAACAGTGATTTGGCATCATCTTGATGATAGATATATCTGATACTGATTTATTACTCCGCTAACATTGGTTCCATAACCTATGTTGGGCTATTGTTAACTTTATCTGTTGGCCCGGTTCACTTCGGTAACTCGAGACGCGTACATACTCAAATGCCATTGCCGAATATAGATTCTCGGCTCTGGTTCCCGCTTACCTGTGGTTTTAACGCCTACACGTTGCTGGTTTCCAGCACAGGTAGATAAACACAGGTAATCGATTAACGCAGAGCCGGGAACAACTGTGCAATATGTGATGTACACAGTGGTTATTTATAGATCCTGGTTATTATATTCTATGGTTTCCATGTGTTTTATTCAGAAAATCTACCTTTGTTAACATACCAAGAGAGCAACATTTATTTTTTCTCTGATGATCAAGTATTTCTGTTTATCAGCTATCAACACACTTAGGAATTGTGATATGCCCGCGGCAAATTATATGCGATAAATAAAAGGGATGAAGATGCAATACTCCCCGGAATGAATTGATTTTGTTTCGGGTTGACAGTTAATTGTATTTAACTAAGAATGCTGTCATGTGGTTAAGGTTTCGTATTTAAGTATTATTGATTTAACTTTTGAATGCATATTGTACCTGTCGCGTCATTATGTCAACGATTCGTGTATTTTATTGATGATTTAATTTATAAATTTTGTAATGTTTATCTTATCTATATTTACCTTGAGAAGGACTATTAAGCGTGATAGTCTTTTTGCTATCTACAGTAGACAAGTACTTGACTCTACAACGGATTTAATACACACTCAAGTTGTCAACCGAATACAACCTTACACTCGAGTCCCGCTGTTGGCTGCCTGAAATCGAACTCGGCGGCAGTATATCTATTTATATTGAATGTTACTTGTTATTAAAATAGGTTATAGTCTAAGGTTGTACACATTTGACAGAAACGGAGACTCATTTCATGTTGAGGTGAGATCAATTCGTGGACGCCCGCTTGTTTGGGTGTAGCGCAAACATTGCACTCTGACCTTCACCTGTATGACGTCATCCAGAGCGTGTATTATTTCCGTACCTTACTCCCGGGGTGGATTGTTCCTGTGTATATTTATTTAATAAAACCTCTGTGCACAGACAATAAATGTCGTTGGTTTTTTCTACGATATGTTTTTATTACCGAATTGCAACGTAACCAAGGCAACCATCTTTTCAAATCAAGCAAACATACCTCTTACGATACTCAGAAATTCTTAAGAAGTCTATGAAAAATGTAGCTTTGCTTTGAATGTTTTTGAAACGAAAGTGTTGCCATGGTTCACCTTGCGTTCTCTGATGCAGATTAACTCTGTCACATAAACGCATGCACATATATTTACACTTACAACATGAACAAGGTTATTAAACAAAACAAAGACCTAATCTTTGAACAAAACAGTCGACCCTCGCTATGTTTCGTATTCACTCATCAATCCGATATTGAATCTCGTTCGGTTTGAAAAAAAGAGCACTAGTTACTCGATGACAAAGAAACATAGAAGCTATCTGAACAGTCGTCTGTTCCTTCTCTAGATGAACTGGTCTAAGTGGGAACACTAGACCTCCAAGTGAGTCGACACACTTCAAAGTGAACATAACTCATTGCATTTTTTAAAACAAATGTCAATGAGACACTGTCACGCTCATAGTGTGAATATTTTTTATAAAGTTCTGCAAATTTCCTCAGTTTTGACGTAATCTACAATAGGCTAGTGTCATTTACTTTAATGAAGCAATGTTCCAAGTATATTCAGTGGTAAAACACTCGATGTCACAAGGAGTTGTACCCAACAAGAGAACTCAGGACACTGTCTCAATTGTGTATCAATTGGTGCTTCAAGTATATTGATATATCTGCATACTTGATCAACATTAAAAACGTGTAATAAGTACAACAAATGAAACATGAAAAGTGTTGTAAAATGCTGGCAATTCAGTTGTACATGTACTTTGATAGTATACAGACGAAGTAAAATCCGTTACGGAACGACTGAACTGACATTTAGCCACGCCAATATGCATGTATACCGAAACTTCAACAATCGCAACTTGAATATTTCCTTGATAAGCTTAATGATGTTTTTAATGATGTATCTGGCTCTTCTGAACCTGATTATTAACGAGCATCATCCAGTATTGTTGTTACATGGTCGAGAACATCCTTAATAAGAACCATTGCCATGTATAATCGTTTAAAACAATCTTGTTTATTCATATTACTAAACAGACAAAATAAGTAAGAAAACACCCTCTTGTTAAACAAATGGAAGTGTTTTTTTAATGTTATGATAATAGAACCTTTTTTGTCGACAACTACAGAGACATTCATTGTAAATGTAAGTGATAATGCATAATTATTGAAGTTTTAGCTGATGGATTGAACTGTCTACGTTGGCTATATATAACAGCAGATCTCATTTAAGTGGATACATTTCAGCCGTAACAATCTGGTGACAAATTAAAATGGATATAGCTACAGTCGGACCTCGTTTATTCGATTTTTATTTCGAATAATACATGGTTTCGAATAGCCCATTCCAATTCGATGTGCATTAAAAAATACATCGGGACCTGCTTCTTATTTCGGATGATACCCGGCTTTCAGATAGAAGGTAGTCGAATAAACGAGGTTCATCTGTACTAACTTCCCTCTCGCAAGTAACATCGACTGTTCACAAAGACAAATAAGTGCATACTCATGACACCATCAAAGTACTTCGAAATAATGATAAGAAATGAACGGTTATATAGCAGCAACGATATCAATTGTTTAACTGGGTAGCCCGCTAACTATTCCGTACTGTAACATAGAGAACATGAAATATATACAGTAAAACATTACTTACATACCACCTCAATAATAAGACCACCTCAATAATAAGACCACCCCAATAATAAGACCACCCCAAAATTCAGACTTCAATTTTAAAGTCTATTTTCACTGTTTGCTCTTTATCAAACTTCAATATTATGACCACCTCATTAATAAGATCTGTTTTAAAGGGTCCCAATGGTGGTCATATTATTGAGTTTTTACTGTGTAAGTAAAAAGTAAAGTGTTAATTTAGTATAGTGTCATTCCTACTGAAAGGGTCAGTCATTTCTGACTTATGAGACACCTAATTTCTGAGCACATATACTTGCCGATTCCTATCTTTAAATGTCAGACACCAGGCAGGTAGGCACACGGTAACCATTATTTAACTAGCTAGCGGCTCATCAACCGACCATATCAAAACGGACCCCCACCGGGATTCGAACCGTCGACCTCCCGCTCCGAAGGCGGATATGTATTTGCACGCACTATTTCGCAGGGGATGAATGAAATTTAACAAGAGTCAGTACACGTATTCCGTATTGGAACACAACTTGCAGAACTAAAATAAATCAAGATATGCATGTTAAAGTAGGCAATATGATTTTCAAAAAGGCTTCAACAGCATATGTGTACAATGTGTGTTCACCTGATTGCATGTATAACAACTGATACATACTCTTAGTAAATGCTATTTAACGAAGCATGTGTGCGTAAGAGAAGAAAAAACAGGTGCCTTATTCATGAACATTATAAAGACTGCAACAAAGTCTTGGTTTATAGCTACATGTTCTGTTTGCTCATATGTTGTTATACGAGGTATGATCCAAAATAAACAGGACCTCGCTTGCTCACAAAAATATGCTGTAATGTGTAACAATATATACAGTGAAACCTCACTTAAAGACCACCTCAATAATAAGACTACCTCAACATTAAGATCAAGATTTTCAAGTCCATCTTCACTTGTGTTGTTCTTTATTCAACCTAAACATTAAGACCACCTCAATATTAAGACCACCTCAATATTAAGACCAGTTTTCAAGAGTCCCAATGGTGGTCTTATCATCGAGGTTTTACTGTACACCGTTTTAAACCGCCTTGTATATCCTATCATATCATGTAAATGCGAAGTGTGTTTGTATTGCCCACTTTTATCTTAATGGCTCCTTGTAATACCATGGTAACGCAAAACATAACAATTCAGATTTTATAAAAAAATGGTCAAATGTGTACAATGGGTAATAACGATTGTTCCGACAAAATTTCAGTCGTTATGACTCAAATAAAACAAAACGCTGGTAAAATAGAATTTTTGTAAATGTAAAGTCTAGTTAGAGTTTCAGATTTTTATGTTTGTGAATAAGGCCTCGGGTCTTTTTTATTTAAGTTTTGAATGTGAAGAAAACCGAGCTTACCAGAACCTTATTCACAAAGATTTTAAACAGAGAGACAGAGTCTCAGACCAATCTGTTTGTGTTCATTGAATCTAAAAGAATGGAAGTTTGCCTGAATAAGTGTTGTTAACCACTATACGCTTTTGCAAACCTTTATCATAATATACATTGTTAGAACAACGTATGAGCAAAAAGAACATTTAGCGCCGCTGTACGAGTTCCACACTCTTCTTGAAGTGACGTCATTTTCAGAAAACGTCATATGTGACGTCACTATGTACTGGCAGTAACTTATACATGTCCCAATATGGCAATATGAAAACGAAGTGACCCTATAGAGTAAATACTGTTTCCTGCTTGCAAATAGAGACATCAAAGGTTGCGTTCTCTTGAAATGGCGTCACTTACAGAAGAGTTTGTAAATCCCATAGCAGCGCTCATTTAATATTTTAAGTCTAAGTCTGGTTTTTAGTGTCATAATGTTTATGAATAATGTCCCTGTTAAGCTTAATGTAATTGACACAAGTACAATATAAACTTATTACTGATTCTGTAAGGAAGTGAAGTGATCCTGACAAATGTACAGACGATAATTTCATGGCAGAAACAGCTTACAAGGTGTTGAAATGCTATCAATTTGGATGAACAGATTTAGCAATTGTTTATTCAATTATTCGGTGATGATTTTAAATCTGCAAATAACAATAATTACATACTTAATGAAGTCACTGGCACGAAGTTACGATATATGCTATTCGAATATTGTAGAATTGTAAGTCGGTGATTTACAAGCGTTTTGACATGATTAATGTTCCATTTTAGATAACATATCTTGACAAAAAGTTAGAGTAGACACTTAACGCAACTTATAGGTGTGCACTTTTTGAATGTTGAATAACTTTTTGATTGATAAACATTTCTACACGAAATTTTGTATATTGCTACGTCGTGTAGAGCATGATTCTTGGGTCGAATTTATTGGTTTAAATAACACGATGCGTCGAGTCCGGGTAGTCACACACGCTATTAGACTATTACAAATCAACCAGATCATCTTTAAGAGGGAGCTGCAGTACTGATATTTCCCCATATCACATTTATTGATTTTATTTGTTCAATCTGTGGATTTATGACATGAAATAAATAAAATATTATGTCAGATATCTACGCTACGTTTGTTGAAAATTTCAGCCAGATCAGACTAATATTGACCAAGATAATGTCATATTTGTACCTGCACACTTATAAGTTTTGTTAAGTACAGGGTGTTAAAAAAGTTTGAAATAAGATAAAATGAAAATAATACTGCGTGCACTGGTTTTATTTCGAATCATGAAATTAACTGCTTTTAATTATGAATCTTTGTTTTATTTAGAACTCTCACGCTGAATCATACTAGTGGTCCATGGTGACATAGATGAAAAGAGCATTTAATTTAAAAAATATGAAAATCAAACTTTGAGAACAATATTTTTTAACACCCTGTATGTATGTATGACAGAGAGTACCAATTTCAATGTCTTATTGCATCCAGGTCGTATGAGGTAGATACGACCATATTCCCACCCTCGATTTGCCAGTACTGATCTTGTTTTCAGCTTCGTATGTGGTAGATACGACCATATTCCCACCCTCGATTTGCCAGTACTGATCTTGTTTTCAGCTTCGTATGAGGTAGATACGACCATATTCCCACCCTCGATTTGCCAGTACTGATCTTGTTTTCAGCTTCGTATGAGGTAGATGCGACCATATTCCCACCCTCTATTTGCCAGTACTGATCTTGTTTTCAGCTTCGTATTCCACCCGGTAATCGAATTATAGCAAGTAAAAGTACACAAATGTATGTCATGTGATTATGTTTTATTGCAAAGGCAATAAATTCGTATCTACACCCACGTTATATATTAGTAGGTCCTATGTGATTGATGTGCGTTGTAGGAATATAAGGTTTGACATTATGACAAACCAACAGTACGTATTGTATGTGCCACTTACAATCTTATAGTGCATGTACTTCTAACGGAGCAAGAAATATACATGTAGATGTTGTAGCAAAAGCGTATCTTTGTTCTTGGAAGACAAGATAAATATTTTTCTACCAGACATAATTGGTTCGCGCTACTTTCAAATTTGATGACAATGAACATATGTCATTGATTTTAATATGATGTTACAGTAAAACCTCAATTAAAAACCACCTCAATAATAAGACCACCTCCAAATTAAGAACACGATTTTCACGTTCATCTTCACTTGTTTTGCTCTTTATTCAACCTCAATATTAAGACCACCTCAATATGAAGACACGTGTCCCAAGATTGGTCTTATTATCCAGGGTTTACTGTAAAATAAATTCACAGCTGCAGTAATAACCGTTTCAGATAATGTTGACAATACGTAAATGTCAAGACGGGAATCCTGTATTTGCGCAGGCTCTATAAGTATCTATGAGGAACGAGCTTTCTGAAAAGTGACACAACATTTGAAACTATTTATCATCAACAGAGTGGACGGGAAAAACCCTGAACGAAAAAAAAATGTAAAGCCCTTTAAATCAACAAAAGGTCAAATATGTTTCTGGTAATTATTTAGAACTTTAATCGTCTTCGAACAACTTGGTCGTCTAGATTATTGCACGAATTAAGATTAAAATCTAGTTGCGACTGTCTCGTCTATGCATAACTCTTCATAGTTATTTGGAGATTAATATAACAAACATAGCGTTGCTATGGTTGGTCATTTCTGAAACAACGAGTTGAACTTGCCATGTCATAAAAAGAAATTCAAGACAATAGCTGAGATGGTCACCGAGACTGTGATATATACTAATAACGCACTGTGTGGACTTTCTAAATTTTCACCGAATTACTTTTATGATACAAGAACAGAATTTGACGCGATTTTAATTTCAAGTGTACCCACATGTATGCTACATTTCATGACAGTCGACAAGTATTTTCATAAAAATGAGTTTCAAAAGTAGAAAAACGAAATTAAATGAAGTATGGTTGGTAAAAAAATGGGCGTTTTTAAATGTACGGAGTAATTGTCAATGCTTCAATTTGTGACGATAGTTATTTGATATCAAAGAAGGTTTCTATATACTAAGAATCAGTACATAGTAAAACCTCAATAATAAGACCACCCTTGGGACATATTGAAAACTGGTTTTAATATTGAGGTGGTCTTAATATTGAGGTTGAATAAAGAGCAAACCTGTAAACATGGAATTGAAAAATGTATTCTTAATATTGAAGTGGTCTTAAAGTGGGGTTTTCCTCTATTTATATGTTGTTTTATCTAATTTTGTGTGTAAAGGGAGACAACTTACGTTTATGTAAGAGTCAATATCAGTGAAATCATTGAAGTTATCTCCCATTGAACTGAATAAAGTAATCTAGAGTTTTGATGTAGCGAGATCCCAGACACATACGTAGTATGACGCCGGACGAGAAAAGATTCTCGTGAACGTAAAAAAACATTATTTTCAAGTCCATTTTCACTGTTTTGTTCTTTATTCAACCTCAATATTAAGACCACCTCATTAAGAAGATCACTTTACTAGGGTAACAACGGTGGTCTTGTTATTGAGGTTTCACTGTACACCCTTATATACTTTTATTTGAGAAATTTCTCTGCACATCTTAAAGAGGCATTACATTTTCTGATCTTTTCTGATAGCTATATTGAACTTGTATACCACCCAATTAGTACTTCGGGAATTCATTTCATCGGTTAACTAGCATTCAAACAAGTGACTGATGGCTATTTAAAGTGAAAATATACAATTATTGATATCATTCAAACAAGTCACTGATTGCTATTTAAAATGAAAATGTACAATTAATTTATATCTTTTGCTTTAACATTACATAAGCAACTTCATGCTTTAAAAGGATGATTAAAAGTTTGTTTTGTCCAAACATTGCAGGGAATTAAAACACTCCGTAAAATCATTACTTAACATTTCTTTTAAATGAGTGTTTAATCAATCACTGCCTTATCTTAACGTTTGTGGTAAGTTGCGTGAAATCAATATCTACTCAAAAGTTGAAATGAATTATAAAGATTGTGAAATCAACTGATTTGTACATCCAATCATGACCAACTTTATAGCAGTAAATGTAATGTTAACCTCAACCAATGTCACTTAAATTCCTTCGAATACATTCATATATCTTTTCCACAATAATTTAGACAGTTTATTCCTAAATAGTGGACATACTGTCCATAATTTCACATAAATAAAACATGTATATACATATACAGAGTTTAGTTTCTATTTTACTATTGTCCAACACAAGCCCGCCCAGTTAGCTCAGTGGATGGAGCACTGCTATCACCCGGGAGGTCCGGGTTCGATTTCCGGGTTAGGCAGGCAGGGGCGTAGCTTCCTATAGGCCGTGTAGGCCGCGGCCTACACATTTCCCCAGAAAGTATACGCCAAAACGCACCTCTTACATTCTAGGGTCAAATTTCCCCCCCAGACCCCCCTAGATCTTGGCCTACACATTCATTTCATCCAAGCTACGCCCCTGGCAGGTCATGCATTACAGTGACAGTTTGGCTACGAGCATCTGTCTTCCAACTCTGATGCTTTTGAGGAACTTGCCAGCTGCTTGTGGAAGGGCAATTTCGTACTGGCTGTTAATCAAAACCAGGAAAACTGCTTAGGTCAACTGACTGCCTGTCGTATAGAACTTAAACAATACTGAATACAAAAATATCTTGAAACATTAACTGAATTGATTGACTCAAGTTGAAGGCTGTTCAGCTGTTGTTAGATGCAGTTGAAATGGCCCGTACTGAAGTATATAATAAATTACACTTTAGGAAAATTGGGTCAAATGCATATTAAGCATCTGAAATTTAGCATAGCTAAAGCCTAAGACCAAGAACGGCTTTAATCCCGATTAAACAATGTTCAACAACTTTGTCTCGCTGTCATTACTATCGAAGATTTGGTGAGCTGAACCTTTTACTGGTACAGTAAAACCTCAATAATAAGAACACCGCTGAGACCCTTAAAACTGGTCTTCTTATTGAGGTGGTCCTAATATTGAGGTTGAATAAAGAGCAAAACAGTGAAAACGGACGTGAAAAGTGTGGCCTTAATTTTGAGGTGGTCTTCTTATTGAGGTGGTCTTCTTATTAAGGTGGTCTTCTTATTGAGGTGGTCTTTAGGTGTGAACCGAAATTTGTTAAAACTTGGTGCAAAGTATACATGTATACAGTTCAGTCCGACGTTACATCATGGTTTTGTTTCAATAGCGATTCGAGCACGATGTAACAGTAGACTGTTGTTTGTACCACGTGATTAGAGGGGAAATCCCGAATTCTTTGTAATCCGGAGTTGATATCCCATTTTTAGGGATGTATGAACGGTCATCACAATTTCTCGGGCGTAAGATATATTCAGTGCACTTAAATCGATGTACATTGCGTCATTTTCTCACCGCAACATTTACAATAGTCCCTGAGTAATTTTGGTAATATTTAAGCCGATTCCCGGGATCTTATGGCGTATACAAGGCTTGGCATTAATCGTGTATCCCTTATTGTTTGAACAATGACTCATAGATTAAAATCAGACATCAATTCATACATTTATAAACTTTATATCAACAAAACTAAACCATTCTATTTATAGATGTGTTAGTTATAAATTTGAGGACACTTTACCTGTTCTCTACACCTGAGTAAGCGCATGTATATACTTATTTCAATTTGTCCTAGTAGTACGTAAAGTAATATACAAGTAAAATAACCGTGGAATATAGATAGACATATTTGGAATATTGCAGTAGTTTAAACAACAATGGATTAAATCGACTAAGTCGAAGGTAAGATCGTGTGTTTTTTTCAAGCTAATATTCAAACGTAGGCACAAATATTGGAGTGCATTTCCGTGATTCGCCTTAGACAGATCGTGAAATTATTAATTCATATCTTTTATATACGTTTTAACATACACACATATAGTAGGGATGATTTCACGGCTGACATAGTTTATACCAGGGTAAACGGACCCAACGATCAATGTTTCAAGTTTCAGTCACGTTTAGTTAGGAGTAGATGGCGAAGGACCATCATTATGATATCATATTTACGTTTTATCTAGCTATCTTGGCCGGGTAAACACGACATGTTTGAACAATATAGGTACAATAAATCGTTATATGCATTTGCCTAATGTATAAAAACTAATAATCTGGTGTGTACGATGCCTGAATGAGAAATGCTTAGGGCTACTAACACGCTTAGTAAGGATCGAACATGGCTCGAAGGGAAATCACGACCAAAGTTACATTTACATACCACGGGATAGTTCACTCAATGAAAGCATAAACAATGCATATCTTATCAGCATGAAGTAGAATACACAACTTATGCAAATACATACATGCATAAACACAAACACTTGTGAGTGATAACCAAATATAGTACAGTATAACCTCTCCTAAAGACCACCTCAATAATAAGACCACCTCAAAATTATGACCACAATTTTCACGTCAATTTTCACTGTTTGCTCTTTATTCAACCTCAATATTAAAACCACCTCAATAAGACGGCAAGTTTTCAAGGGTCCCAACGGTGGTCTTATTATTGAGGTTTTACTGTACATCGATACGAATTGATAAATGAGAAATAATAATGCACATTTGGAGTTGATACCACCTACACTAGGCTTGTAATCTGTAGTACATTGTAATAAATGTGTTGTAGTATTATATTTCACTTTTAAGGATTGGCCAAGTAGTTGAACAGGAAGAAATTGACCGAATATAATCACTCGTTAAAAATAACCATTTCCTCGATTAGTCTATGAACATTGCATAGTCTGTAATACCGAGGACTTAAGTTGATGGATCTCAAAACGAATGAAGCTTCAAATGGCGAGATTAACGGTTCAATGTCCATTTCCAAATTGTGGAAATGTTATGGTTTCAAGTCAAACTTCTACTAAAATATCGTTAAACAAGGATCTATATATTCAGCAATATTATCCTTATCACCCTTGGAAGTTTGATATTACCCATATACGAGAACTTAGAACAGTGATAATTGAAAGAGAGAATAAGTGACTACGGGAACGCCACATACATAAGACAATACCTGTCCGAACAGACCTCGGGGAAAACAACAGTCAGGTATTTAAGGAGGTACTAGGGTAAATACGCAAGGGAACAGGGGCGTAACAGGTGTGGCCTGGCTAGACGGCTCGAACTTCTTAGCGTGGGCGGGAGTAGATTCAAGTCAGCATCTTGAGATATACAGTATCATAGACTATTTTATAGCAATTTTTCTAATTACTGTTACATGTCACAACAACGATTAACTTAGTTCATCATATATAAGTTGTCATCCTGATAAAGTTGCATGACTCATCAATATTCAACAATCGCTTAACCACAAAGACAACGATGTTTGGTGCAGTTGTAAATTCTTGGCAATGTTTGGGAGCGGGTTCTAGTAAATACTGCATTTCGGGTCTCCACCCCCCCCCCCCCCCCCTCTTTCTTACCTTGATATTTCTCTTCCTCCCGTAATATAGCGTAGTGCGATGTTAGGGCTTTCAGTCCTTTGATTATATTATTTAAGTTGTTGTAGTTATTGATACTTATATGATTGATATACTCTCCTGCAGCTCACTACTCTATGTTTGAAACGTCCTCCTACCTTTACATTTCTTTCCACAGTTTCCTTATAGACATTTTCAGTGTAATATTTATACATATACAGTAAAACCTCAATAATAAGACCACCCTTGGTCTTCTTATTGAGTTGGTCTTAATATTGAGGTTAAATAAAGAGCAAAACAGTGAAAATGGACTTGAAACTTGTGGTCTTAATTTTGAGGTGGTCCTATTTTTGAGGTGGTCCTATTTTTGAGGTGGTCCTATTTTTGAGGTGGTCCTATTTTTGAGGTGGTCCTATTTTTGAGGTGGTCCTATTTTTGAGGTGATCCTTTTTTTGAGGTGGTCCTATTTTTGAAGTGGTCCTATTTTTTAGGTGGTCCTATTTTTGAGGTGGTCTTTAAGTGAGGGTTTACTGAATAGGTTTATTTGATTTTTGTTTTATATGTAAAATTAATACTGTTAGATTTGTATCAACTTTGCTAGAACTGATACTACTATATAAGTATATGCTATATTCTATATATTCTGACACTATTTTTAAGTATGAATTAACATATTGCCATTGACCGTTCATGATAAGTATTCAATCATTATTGTAAATATTTGTAAATATTATATGCTCATAGACTGTAAAGTCTAATGTATTGAGAAATAAACTAATATCATATGATCACATCTGTACCAGAATTATCACACTTTCATTATCATGTGGAAAGCTTTCGTCATAATTAAGGTTATGTAATTGAATATTGTATAAATAAAAAGAACATTCAGATTCCATATCTACACTAAAACACCCGGACAATTTACCGGAGAATACGGAATGGATTAGGCTAAATCGTTTTTATACCGTTAATACTCTTAGGTTATATAAACTTATGTTTTTGTTTTTTAATTTATCATTACTTTACGTTACAAATTTGCTATTTTGATGTGCCTTTGCAAAATGTTGTATGTGTGTCAGAGTATGAATGAGTAGCCAATTGTATTTGTAACACAGATTTCGATTAATGAATGAACAAAAAATGAGCTTTGACTGACATTGTGTTGTCTTGGTTTGTTTTGTTTTCATTTATGTTGCACCACGCATCTTAAACTCCATATTGCAACACATTCGCTGTATTCAGATTGCACCGACCATGTTTTTTAAAAAGATTTTGCTTGTTTCAGTCTGTAAACAGAAACTTGTTTTATTTTTTTGCGCAGAGAATAAAGGGCGACAATGTTGATGATAGTACTCAATTTATCCAGTAGTATTTTATATGAAATTACTGGGAACTTAGTATGACAATTTGTTTAGACATAACGATGTATCAAGATAGAAAATGCCATTTATGCAATGTAATCGAAGATGAATTTCGTTTTTTGTTTGAATATGCCCATTGTACCATGAATTTCGTAAACAATATATAAAACAGTATATCAGAAAAAATACAATCTTCCAAAATTTGTTGAATTATTAAGCTCAGAAAATAAAACTGTTGTTAAAAATCTGTCATTGTTTATCAATAAAGCTTTTGACCTAAGATATGAGTTGTATTAGAAATAAGTAATTAAATTGTATTTTCTCCTCACTATTCTATTATTTTTCACATTGTATCAATGCAAATGTATTAAGTTCTATATTAAGATTTATATTATGTTAATCAATCATACTTTTGCATGTCAAATGACCACTGACCAATGTATATTATTTTGTTTATTTTTGTGTATATATTTGTATTGTTTTATGTGAAATTATGGACAGTATGCCTAATATTTCTGAATCAACTATCGGTTATCATTTAGCAATCCCTCAAGCACAATAATTGTATTGTATATTGATAAGATAACACATGTGTATGACAACTTTTCTACCTCTATGTTATTAGGTGCAACGTGTGGGTTCAACCACAAACATAACCTGACTCAGCGGTGAGATTAGCATCGATGGCTCTTCACTCATGTTAACATTCAATCTCATTGAAATCAGCCCATAACGCTTTAGCGCTATTAATTTCCGCTGTTAGGGAGCGTATAGTAAAGGAACGTGCGACTGGAGCTAATTCTAATGAGATTGGTTTACACAAGGGCATGCCGTTTTATATTTTTGTTCAGCGTCCGCGTGCGCCTAGGTTTTGAAGTCTTTGAACCCAAAAAAAAAAAACATTCTCGAAAGTTCAAAATATCGCCAAACGAAGTAACCGCTGTGTCGTATTTTCATATGTTTTTTGTAGAACTTGTATGTCTGAAAAAGTGAGTGAAAACTATTCAGTTTTTCTGTTCGACTTCTAATGTTTTATAAAAAAAGAAGCTGTTTATTTTTATTGTTATCATGTTTACCCCATTAAAACATGTGAAATGATACATCGTCTCTTATCTGGCTTTGCGTTTTTCGAAACGATTTTGTGTGTGTTGTTTTCCGGGGTTGACGATTATCAAAGATAAAAAAACAGTATGGCTTTAGTTAAATCATAGATCACAGGTCGTAGAGAGTGGAGCTCAATGAATATTCGTTTTAACAAGATTGTCCCGACGTTTTAAAATCCAGTCTAACCTATGTCCTCGATAAAGGTAAATCTGTTCTTTTGAAGTGCCACGTGTTTGAGGAAGTAATTGTTAATTAAATAAGTCCTTGGTAAAAGTAACAGGAAATGAATATAAATAGTCAAACAAATAGAGTACAGTAACACCTTAGTTAAAGACCACCACAATAAAAGGACCACTTCAAAATTAAGATCACATTTTCAAGTCCATTATCACTGCTTTGCTCTTTATTCAACCTCAATATAAGGACCACCTCAATAAGAAGATCAGTTGTCAATGGTCTTAATGGTGGTCTTATCATCGAGGTTCAACTGTATATGTTTTCGTATGGAACGCCGGCATTGTCTTTTGTAGTCATGAAAATCTATCATTATGTTTGTTTTTGTGGCATTATGTACCAAGTTCTTTACATGTTGTGCAAATATATTCTGTTTATGTTTGCGCAAGATATAATAACGTCACGACAGAATAACATAACTCATCAAGTAACATCAAATGTTCAAGAATATAACGAAAGCGTCTTTCACTGCAGCATTTCCGTCAAGTAGTTAGACTAAAAGGATAATAGGGATGTCAACGAACTGCAATAACTTGAGTGTTATATCTTTGGTGCCTCCAAATATACAACATGACATGTCAATTAATACCTGTAGATTTTATTTTCACGCGTAAAATGTCATTCAATGCCATAATACCAATCATTGCAATTTAATACACTTGTATTCAGCTTTTATATTGAAAATGTATATTTTATCGAATATTCGAATGCCGAATCAGTATTCGAATATTCGGACGTACAAACGAATATCCGAATATTCGTTGACATCCCTAAATAAAACACATACGAATCGTTTAATCACATGTGTGAAGAAGGTACGGACTGAATATCCAGGATAAATATGTCATGTTGAATGTATTCATACTATTGGCGGGGTCTAACCATCTTGATCAAGTTAGGGTCTGATTGTTGACGTTATGCTTAAATGTATTAAGTACAACACATACAATGCATAATGCCTTATACGTTCTGTTATCAACAGATGCCTCTCTCATAATGTGTTAGAAGAACGGTCGCCATGGAAGATGAAAAGAAAGAAGATGCTGGGCTTATAGAGTGGCCGACATTCAACAATGGCGCGAACGTCGAGGTGTCGTACTCACCAAATTCGGAGGATGAAAAGATCTTCACAGATTTCAAACCTGTTACCGAGATAAGAAATAAGAAAAGAAAACCGAAACCGAAACCTCGAGGTCTTCGACTTGTATCAGGTAAGGTTTTATAACAATTGTACATGTATTATCCCTACCCCCAAAATCTTATTTTCATGCATCCCCCCCCCCCCCCCCCTACATAGTATATTCTTACAACACTCATATTTCACTTTACGCGAAATGTAGCAATGCATTTTTCTCCGTTTGGATACAATTACTTGGGAGAGAATTGATTTCCCTTATAAATGTCGAATATCTCCGATAGGTGTCGCTAGCAGGTGCTTGTGCACGAGATTTTCATGTAAACGTTTAGGTTTTGAAAGTCATTCAGCTTTGGACAATCGACACATTAATACCTGTTTCTCTTTACAGTTAATAATTATTATGAAATGTTATTTCATGCAAGCATATAATGTTATAACGAGGTTTTAAAAAGTCATACACGTGCATCAATTATGTTGATAACCATTGTATTATGACTATGTTATTCGGTCACTCACAATGTAGTCGGTTGCCCAAGTGCTACTCATAAATTACAAATTAAACAGTAATTTGCGATGTATGTTTTTTTGTCTTGCTTATCGGAGATGGTCGAGTGTGTTTGTATACATTTTATGTTTGTATTTAGATAGTTATACACAAGTCACTATAATAACCGTTACTTACTTTCTTACACACGTGACACAGTAGAATCTTTGCCCTGCGTTCAGTTACGGCTATCAGTGGCAAACGTTTTGTGTTGTGTCCCTTGCTCACCGTATCACATTGGCTGCACACGGGAACCAAATTGCAAAACGTTTCGAAACGATAGTGCTGATAGCTGTAACTGAACGCAGGGCTGGTGTATGAAACCAAAGCAAGTCACGTGGTGTTGCATACTTGGTCAAAGACTTTAATTTATATCCTTATGCAGTGATTGATTCAAACATTACCAGACATAGTTGAAATCAGAAAGTTTGGTGACCAGACACATTTGGCAAACATGACATATAAAGACGTTGCATGTTTATGAAAATGACAAGTCGGTCATCTTACGTTTTTGCGCTTCCAATAAAAATCTATTGCGCTTTAGAATGATACCATGGAATTTAAGTCTAAATTCATGTTTCACAAAAATATGTAACGCAGCAATAAAATATGATTATATTTTATAGAGTCAGAGATCTTTGGAAAGAAACGGTCGTGTTTCAGTGACCGGAAACGTTGTATCGTCATTTCCGTCCTTATTACATGCGTCATCATCATTGTTGCTATCAGCATTTTCCTAGGAGTATATTTTGGAGGTAAGATGCAATTCCAATTTGTTTAACACAAAATACAAAACATATTTTACATATACAGTCAAACCTGTCTGTAAAGACCATCCATGGGAACAGCAAAATGTGGTCTTTGTTTACAGGTGGTCTCTATTAAATATCATTGAAAATGGTCTGATGGGATATAAAATTGGCGGTCTTTGCAGACAGGTTTTGCAATAGTGGTCTTTGTTCGCAGGTGGTCTTTAACACAGAGTTGACTGTATGATCTTATAAACAGATAAGTTAACTTCGATAGTTACAGAAATTCGTCAGTCTGGATTTTGTGTACTTCACAATACCTGAGGGCAGACGACACGTAATTCATGATTGATGATATTAACTTACAGCAATACCTAACTTTAAACCACCTCAATGATAAGACCACCTCGAAATTAAGAACACAATTTTCAAGTCCATTTTCACAGTTATGCACATTATTTGACCTCAATATTAAGACCACCTCAATAAGAAGACCAGTTTTCAAGGGTCGCAAGGGTGGTCTTATTACTGAGGGTTTATTGTATCAATACTGGACAAAAAACATGTATAGTCCATTTTTGTTTACTTGAGAACTGTAACAACAAACTGTGCGGTATTTTGGCAGTAAAACATCGACAGATGGACGTACTGTACAACAGCTTAATTTTCAACTAATTTATCATCGAGGGTACATGTACAATGGAAACTCCCGAGTCCGGACACTCTCCAGTACACAAACTTCCTCCATCCGGACACTTTTCTCGGTCCCATTTTAGTTCCTTCTATGTAAAATCATGAAAAAAAACACAGTCCGGATCCTTCCTACTCCGGAATCCTAAAAGAACGTTAGTATCATCATGATATGGTGTCTTGGTGAATCATGTTGATGACTGACTTGTTACTAAAACATCATCGGACTCCACATTACCACACATCACTAACTACCTGCAATATACAGTCGTAATGTCTATAATATTGTATCTGCATTTCAGTTGTCGCAGCTGACAAATCGTCTGACTCGCCAAAAGCTGACAGTTCAGGTAAGAACACTGAGTTAATGATGTGTTGTGATGTTGTATTTATACATTCCACACTCATGGGCAATGCCCAGTTATGCAGTGTAACATCATGCCCAGTCGAGTAGTTGATTTCTTCACAAGTCAATGTCAGCTTCACACCTACGCTGCCTCACAGCTCTTTGATTCCACTATCGTTATTTTCGGTGATTATGAAGGATTAGGAATAAGCGCCCGATTCTAAAGGAGAGTAGGCCTACTTCTCATCAAGAAATGTATAGAGAGGAAGAATGACTTGAGGCGATCACCCAATGATATACATTGGTTAAGGGGTCACACTCATGACTTTACGTTGGCAATATACGTGTATACTACTTGCCAATCATTCCATTTTTGTTCAGAATTTAATAGTATTACTAGAACATTCGTTTCTATATATGAGCCTCAATACATCATTACCGTATTGTTAATGCTTTTGAGTAGATTCACACAAAAGTGGAGATTAAGACAGATCTATTACTGTTGCCTTTTTCTGTTTTGGTTGGAAGAATTATGCATGCATGATTTAAAAAAAATGTAAGAGCGTTGTATTGCTTGAATTGTCAGTTCCAAATGAAATAAATTCCAAACTTCTTATGCGATTTCAGTTGGTGAGAATTCAGAATCTACAACCACTGTCCAATCAGCATCTATACCATCGACTACAAAACCTGTCACATTACCGCCAACTAGAGCACCATCAACAACCACAACACCAAAACCAACAACAGCGCCACCAACAAAGCCAAAGACTACAACAACAACAACCACTACTACTACTACCACCACGACAACAACAACAACCCCACCACCCACAACAACACCAGTTGCTCATTACACCGGCAGTGAAGATGATGTCAACCACATTGTATCATCGGCTAAAAACTGTACAGCAGACATAATCTACAACACAGATGGTACAACTGAAAAAGAAAAATGCAGGTAATTTCCATTAATTCTGAGTAGGAAGTTTTTAGCATTGTTCTTGTTTACATTACACTGAATTAGTTTTTTTTCAATGATGAGTAATAAGGAAGCCAGTTGTTTAGGACAAGAGCTTCCCTGACGCATACTGAGGCATTTGTCGTCATCAAAATGTCGTCAAGTGTTAAACAACTCAAGAAATCCCAATGCTGGCGATATTGCCTCATAGTTCCCATTTGCCTGCTTCTCTTCCTTTATCCCTTCTAGAGTTATCTCCCTTTACATCTTTGTATTATATGTACTACATCTACATATATACTATGAACAGAATATAGGGAGAGATTCTAGAAGGTATAAAGGGATACCTGATGACAATGCCCTGTGTCTCTTGTTTCATCGGGTGTAACGCCGTTTCTCCCCTTCCACAAGGAGCCGGCAACTTCTCCACATGTGGAGGAAAATCGACATTTTTGTCAGATTTTCATGGAAGGGTATGACCTGCCGCGACCGGGAATCGAATCCAGATCCCCGGGTTACAAGTCCAGCGCACTAACCACTGGACCACGGCCGCGGCCCCTGTGTCTCTAGCTATGTACTTGTACTTATACTGTAGTACACGTATAATAACTAAGCAGCGTTGTGACGGTGACCTCGAGAAATACAGATGTGTTCCATTTGATAAATGTTAAAGTGATAGAAGTATATATACTCAGTACATTAAAGAACGCACCCAACAGATTTTCTCAGGTTTTGTGGACTTACATAGGGATACTAGAAAAGAACTGTATTTTGTTTTATTTCATGTTTAAGAAACACATATGATATATTTCACTGCAGAAATTGGGTATTTTCATATACAATAAGTTTCAGAATGTAATAAATTGACAATTTAAAAACATTTCGCAGGTCTCAAACTGTGCGTTTGTAAGTGTCCTAAGTATACATGTGTACATGTATGTGTGTTATGGTGAAGAAATATTACTAGAACGAGGCGCAGTGGTCGAGGGATAGAGTGCCTGACTCCTGATCTGAAGGTCCTGTGTTCGAGTCACGCGTGGAGCGGGGTTTCATCACACACTTCACACTATCTAAATTAGGCGCGAGTACTGGTTGGTAACCAGGAAGCTGCCATCGAGAGTGATGAGTATTAGTTGTAAGAATTAATTTCACAATCGATGTAAAATAAATATATTTTAAACTAAATATATCTATTTAAAACATATGATTATTTCAGCTTGTATTATGAAATGATACGTTGTGTGTATATAATATCTATCGAGAAGAAGTTACTAGTTCCTGTCGATGATTTGGTGAAGGTTATTGAAGACAATAGTCAAATAGTATTTCCTTATTGGATTGAAATTGATCCACCAAAATGTCGAGGTAATCAGACTTTTCATTGTGGATTCTAAATCCATAACTATATCATACTTGCTCACTTTTTTGCCGACAAACATTCTGGCCCATTATAGAACACATAGCCAATCAACAGATTATGACTGTAAACAATTGTTAGATACAAAAACAGTGTTATCAAAAACATCGTCTTGAAGATCGTCTTTTTTCTGATTGGATAATATTACTTCATTAATATTCATAAGCATTTAATACCTTGCATTTGCATGAAAATACAGTGACCCCTATACGAGACTGTCCATTTACTTAAATAAATGTGTTCTTTGCTCTTGAAAAAGGCCAACTTTGGCCGAAATATAGTGCTAGAGTGGACATTTTATCATTACTTTCTACATTGAACTTGCAGTAGATGGTGTTTTAGATGTAGAGAATGTAGGAATCTTGCCACATACACCAGCTGAGCTGTGTTCCAGTATTGATGCCGTTCTACTTCATGGCAAACGTTCATGTCGCTTTGTACAAAACCAGGACGGTCTAGCGGAACAACTTGATGAAAATAAATGCAGGTAAATGTATGGGCTTGTAGAACATTTCTGCTGGCGGCTGTTTAGCCTAGATGTCTTGCATTGTAACATTGCTAAAGCCATGAGTGCGCCTTTTTTATCAAATTGTAGTATGTTTTCAGCAGATATAGGCATGATTAATATAAGCAAAAATGCTTCTTTTTGGGTCCCACTAATTCATAAATTTACATGTGAACAAATTAACATGCACTGTTCCCATTAGACTCTTTGATATTGCTGTTAGCGCTGATTTCATACTGTGAAACGCATTTACTTGGACCACGTTCTGTGGCTTGATGACAAGATGATATTTATGAATGGAATTAGCTCCCGTGGATTTAATCAGAACAAAGGCAACACTTAGAGTAAAAACTCGCAAACGTGTATCCTCTTTGAAACCGAGGTGTATAAGTGTTCTACAAATGTTCTCTACTTATTTCTGTCGATGCCAAGTACTCAGGTTTCCAAAACGTCTTTATTTCCACATCTTATTTACAGTAAATTAGCAGTTGTTCGCAAGTACAAAAATGTATATTATTTTTTCTAATATCCGTTTTAGGACAACCGTGTTCACTCTTATTTTCATTACACATACAGATGAATATGCTAGTGCTATAACTCCATAACGGGGTAATTTTTTATATAAGGGTAATGCGAAAAACAGAAAACATCTTTCTATCTGTCCAAGCGGTGTTCATTCATAGGTCTTCCTCTATCTCCCGCAGACCATGTTTATTTAATGTTTACATACATTTGGGGTATTACTGGATTTCATTATGTAATGTTTACATACATTTGGGTATTACTGGATTGGTTTATGTAATGTTTACATACATTTGGGGTATAACTGGATGTGTTTATTTAATGTTTACATACATTTGGGGTATTACTGGATTTGTTTATGTAATGTTTACATACATTTGGGGTATTACTGGATTTGTTTATGTAATGTTTACATACATTTGGGGTATTACTGGATTGGTTTATGTAATGTTTACATACATTTGGGGTATTACTGGATGTGTTTATGTAATGTTTACATACATTTGGGGTATTACTGGATTTGTTTATGTAATGTTTACATACATTTGGGGTATAACTGGATGTGTTTATGTAATGTTTACATACATTTGGGGTATTACTGGATTTGTTTATGTAATGTTTACATACATTTGGGGAATTACTGGATTTGTTTATGTACTGTTTACATACATTTGGGGTATTACTGGATTGGTTTATGTAATGTTTACATACATTTGGGGTATTACTGGATTTGTTTATGTAATGTTTACATACATTTGGGGTATTACTGGATTTGTTTATGTAATGTTTACATACATTTGGGGAATTACTGGATTTGTTTATGTAATTTTTACATTAAAATTTGGGGGTCATACTGGATGTGTTTATGTGATTTTTACATATATTTGGGGTATAACTGGATTTGTTTATGTAATGTTTACATACATTTGGGGTATAACTGGATTTGTTTATGTAATGTTTACATACATTTGGGGTATTACTGGATTGGTTTATGTAATATTCCAGGATTTTGTGGGATATTACTGGATGTGTTTATGTAATATTTCCAGGAAATTATGGGATATTACTGTATGTGTTTATGTAATATTTCCAGGAAAGTATGGGATATTACTGTATGTGTTTATGTAATATTTCCAGGAAAGTATGGGATATTACTGTATGTGTTTATGTAATATTTCCAGGAAAGTATGGGATATTACTGGATGTGTTTATGTAATATTTCCAGGAAAGTATGGGATATTACTGTATGTGTTTATGCAATATTTCCAGGAAATTATGGGATATTACTGTATGTGTTTAAGTAATATTTCCAGGAAAGTATGGGATATTACTGTATGTGTTTATGTAATATTTCCTGGCTATTATGGGATATTACTGTATGTGTTTATGTAATATTTCCAGGCTATTATGGGATATTACTGGATGTGTTTATGTAATATTTCCAGGCTATTATGGGGTATTACTGGATGTGTTTATGTAATATTTCCAGGCTATTATGGGGTATTACTGGATGTGTTTATGTAATATTTCCAGGCTATTATGGGGTATTACTGGATGTGTTTATGTAATATTTCCAGGCTATTATGGGGTATTACTGGATGTGTTTATGTAATATTTCCAGGATATTATGGGGTATTACTGGATGTGTTTATGTAATATTTCCAGGATATTATGGGGTATGTCTGGATGTATTGCTCGTGCTATGCAATGTACGTATGATGAAGTGTTGACAATTATTGAACAGTACAGTGATAATATTGCTGCCGACTTGTTGACAACTTGGAACCAATCACTATGCGAAGGTTTTTATAATTTGTCTCATAGTAATTCATTTAATTAAGATTTAAATCAAGTAGGGGTTAGGTGGTTTCAACACTTATTTGCTTCTTTCTGCCTAAGCCTGTAATATGCTTGAACATGTACGTTTTTATTGAATACAATTGTATGGTGGGTATGTTGAAGCCGGCAGCTTTTGTTTGGCACGGCCGTTGCTACATTAGTCACAGCGGTGCGAAAGCCAATCAAATTTAAGGTAAATGCCGAAGCACATTTTGGTCAGCCGAACTTCTGTCAATGAACATGTGTTCGTGCAATAAGTCCAAATCGTAACCAATAAACAACAACAAATTTGCTTATTTCAATTTTCGCCGATCATTTTTTTTAAATATACTTCTTGTTTAACACTATTTCAGTTATGGTCAGCAATGAGTTGACCTAACCATTATTGCCGGGTTACCAACCAGTTCAAATCTGTTCTTCCGCAAACAACTCACAATTTCCTCACGCGAATCAGATGAAGATGACACATATATTTAAACCGTCTCCCGTGCCGAGTGGTTAAGGCATCCACCTTGGGAGCGGGAGGTTGAAGGTTCGAATCCTAGCAGGGGTCCGTTCCGATATGGCCGGTTTGTGAGCCGCCAGCTATTTAAATAATGGTTACCGTGCGCCTACCTGCCTGATGCCTGGCATTTAAGAATATGAATACGGATGTAAATGTGCTCAGAAATTAGGTGTCTCATAAGTCAGAGATGACTGGCCCTTTAAATAGGGATGACACTATAATAGATAAACACTTTACTTTTTATTTTTAATACCACACTCGGGGTTCGAACTTGCCTTCTTTATGTCTATTTCATGGCAGATATCTAAATCTAGCAACCATATCATGATAATAACTTGATTTGTTCATATAATCATGTTCTATTTTATTCTTCTATGATTACAGAATTATACAAAGATACAACCGCTAATTCGGTTTGTGAAGCAGAGTTATACATCTATATGGAACCAATATACACGACATGCTCGAGACTTATACAACAAGGAAGTAAAATTGTAGAGAAATCTACAGATAGCACCTGTCTGTAAGTAATGTTTTGTTTATTAAAATTTTGGTAAAACTTCTAAAACTTTCGCCAACTTTATATTTACAACTCGGCATTTATATGTCTTTGGATGTACAACACACAAAACATTACTCTGCCGAAGGATCAACAGAAGTATCCCGGCGACAGGGATCATGCCGTTTTAGCATTAGATGAAAGATTATTTCGTAAATATATCCACAATTACATGTGATATATGTAGTATACCTTTTTATTTGTTTGCATTATTTTATCATATCTCACTACATGTACAATCAAACCTCGATAATAAGACCACCCTAAGGACCCTTGAAAAAATGGTCTTTATATTGAGGGGCTCTTAATATTGAGGGGCTCTTAATATTGAGGGGCTCTTAATATTGAGGGGCTCTTAATATTGAGGGTGAATAAAGAGCAAAACAATAAAAATGAACTTGAAATTTGTGTTCTTAATTTCGAGGTGGCCTTATTATTGAGGTGGTCTTTATTGAGGTTTTACTGTTTATCCATACAACGCACTCCCTCTAGAACGGCCAGCTCTTGAGATTCAATCTCTCTTCAACAACGGTATCCATTTCTCCTGTAGTAAATGTTAATTATCAAATTAACACTTCTACAGCAACAGCCAAAATGTGCTTCTTCCAAAGGGTATTGCTCTAAAGAGGTTCAACTGTATTTTTAATATACAGGTACATGTAAACTATCTGCTTTCTACTAAAAACTATATACTATCTTCCGCTTTTTTGTGTTATTATTGAAATTTATTAATTTAGTTTTATTGAACATTTCATAAATTTATGTTTTCTTCATTTCACATTCTCTCTCCACAGACTGTTTGAGGTGTTCTTTGAGTGTAGTTATACTCACCTACCAAGTATACTTCGTTATGAGACTTGCGAGGTCATCAAGAATGACCTTCGTTCAGTGACCTTTGACATTGCTCAAACTATTTCCAAGGTTAGATATGATGTTCATCCTCTAATGAATGTGACAAACTGTATAGGTAAGTGTAATTAAAGCTATTTATTCGCCATCAAATGTCGATTCTCGACAGCTCTCGGATATGTCCGTACCACTTCGTTACTCTACGAACATCCTCTAGTGTATGTCAGCCGGAGCACTATGTGGCAAAATTCAACATTTTGAGCGGTAAACAAATATTTCTCGTAAAACAGATTTAACATCAAAACACATTCGATTAATTCACATGCTGTTTCTAATTAATAACTCACATATTGCAGTCTTCATATAGCTTGAATATGTGATTTTAATCCCGTTTCATCAGAACTCCAGCGTTCGAGCCGCCATATTGTTTACATGATATTCGAATGGTATTTCCATAAGTAGTGCATAACGAACATCCGAGTCACTTGACGTAGATGGCCGAGGTTTTACGAATGCATCAACTGTGTTTATCCACCTTAATGCGCGCCAGAAGAAAAATACACCATCTGCATTTTTTCTTTTACTTAACGGTTAGAGAAAGCGTTTCTCCTATTGTATTTGGGTTGACCTTTTTTATTAATATACAAGAGAAAGTTGATGCAAGACATCAATGTCGCCGGAAAAATGTTTAGTCAAAGAATTATTGTAAAATATTTAAAGGGGCTTATAACGTAGAAAATATAAAAATGGACATATACATTATTGATGTAAATAAAACGTAAAAATCATCTCAGACTAACTGCTATAAAGGTAGTTATATGCCTCTATATTGGACAATAATACCCATAATAACCCTATTTGTTAGATCTAAAAGAAAAAAACCATAGTGATATAGATATTTTTTGTTGAAGAAACATTCATTTTAAGCAAAAGGGAGTTTGACTAACTTTGATATGGTGGCATATTAGTGCCACCAGTTAGCATGATAGCGTTCGCGAATTGTTTCGTGTTAACCACTTAATTATTACGATAATTATCTAGCTATCTAGTTAATATTCGTGATACATTTTCGGTTAGATAAATATCATACAACTAGAAACAGGCTTGAAAGTGTCCAGAACTGCCACCTCTTACCTTTTTATGATGTATTACACTAAATTTAAGTGGTAATACGAATCTTATCTAGATGACCACTTATTATGTTACTTAATAACTCAAATTCGCGAATTTCACTTAAGATTCGTGTTACCACTTATTTATAAATGCAAGTTTGTCTTCTAGTCGTAAGTGGTAACACGAATATTGAGTGAAATTCGCGAATTTGAGTTATTAAGTAACATAATAAGTGGTTAACTAGATAATATTCGTGTTACTACTTACATGTAGAAGCCAAAAATTCATGTACATGATATTATTCAGTATGTTGATGATTTATTTTTCTTGTAATCCAAATTATAGTTTCAGTCTTGCTTTGTTTAAGTGTTTAATACTATGGATTAATACAGTGTGACATTGTTTCTAGATGATGCTGTACGTGTGGATATACGTGATTCTACATTGAAGCTGGTTACTGTTGTAGATTCCCACTGTTGGTTTCGTAATCTATTCCCAAGTACAGTTTGTGAGTAAGTACTTTGTACCGGCCGACGTATATACTTACGCTATTGTACGTCTGTTTCGTCTTTTTACGCGCGTGATTGCATTTCTCTGATATATTCATAGGCCAGTGTTTGTGTAAGGTTATAATTAGCTGACACAAATCCCACAAATGTAGATTTATGCAAAGAATATTGTCACGAGTTCTCTCTCTTTAACCCTTCTAGAGTTCTTTCCCTTATTTTTTCTTTAGTATTAGTAATGTATACGTACTTAATATACGTATATTACAGAAGAGATAACGGGAGAGAACTCTAAAAAAGGATAAAGGGAGATAACTCGTGACAATCAGTGATGCTGTCCCCAGAATAGTATAAAAAATCGTCACTGTCTTCAAGCCATGGCAAGTTAAATATTGATGCATTTGTGGCAATTAATACTAAAATCAACGATTACTTTATGTAGCATTAACAAAGTCGCTATTCAAGGGGAGTCATTCTTGATATGTATCCAGTAAAGCTGGACATGCAACCATTGTGCTGCAATTATTTGTTTTGAGTTTTGATAATTTGTGATGAATCATTCTGGAGTCTGCGTGGAGAAAGCCAGTAGGCCTACTGTTGCCTTATATTTGGAGATGTAATTTTGACCTTAACGGTGTTGAAACTGACAACCTCCTGATCGTGTGGTTGATACCTTGTCCTAGACACTACTGACCCTTTTTGGAAACTGTTTAATCACTGTAACAGTCCCGGAGACCTTGTTCCTAAACGTCATGAGACTAAAACTCAGACTTAGGTCTATACTTTAAATGAGTGTCGCTGTACGATTTCCAACCTCTTCTTTGAGTGACGTCATTTCCCCAAATCGTCACATGTGACGTCACCGTGTACTGACAGCCCAATATGGAAATATGAAAACGATGTGACTGTTTGGACTAAATATTGTGTCATGCTTGCAAATAGTGGCATCACATGTTGCATTTTCATGAAATGACGTCATTTACAGAAGAGGTTGTAAATCACATAACAGCGCTGAAATGCATAATGTTCTTTTTTGTTCCTAGGTTGCTATAACAATATAGATTTAAATAAAACTAAGCAAATGTGTAGAGTGGGTAACGGCAAATATTCAGACAAAATTTCATCCATATAGATGAAATGAAAATGAAAGGCTAGTTAATTTAACTTTCGAAAATTCAAAGTCCCGAGTTGCAGTCTTAAAATATTTTGTGAATAAAACCCCTGATTTGTACATTGTATATTCTTAATATTTCAGTAAGTTAAGTGAATACATTTATGAATGCGGACCAAATTACTTGCATGAAATTGGTCTGAAGGGAACCGACGAGGAACTCAAGTCTGCAATAATAGATCAAAGTCAGTTGTACCAAGACGCATATGGTATTGAAATACAAACTGTCATGGAACAAGACGACTGTATAAGTAAGTTTAATGTACATGTACTATGAATGCGGAAAGAAAAATATTGATACACACTCATGAAGCCCCCCCACACACACCAAGGTTGCATGCCTGATATCTATCCTAGAATATTGCCTTTAATCCAAAAGAAAACTTAAATTTCACTGACCTGTATTCTATGGTGGCATAGAGGTGACATGCGTGAAATTATGTGTGAGAGAGTATGTCGTGGGAACGAGTTTGTAAGTCGTGGGAACAAGATAAAAATATGTTCACACAGGTCACCTCTATGCCACCGTAGTATTGGTTTTGAAGACTTATGGAAACAATTTTTATTTGTCCGCAGATATTGTATTCCTAATTACCATCCAGTTTCACAGTGATAAAATGGAGGGTTTTATTTCCTGCAAATTAATTCTGATGTCTCTGAAAATACACTAGCACGGATGAATACACTATTAGATAAACAAAATATATTAATGTGTTACAATAGAGGCATGGTAATTTATTATGATTAAATCAATTCGATTAGATTTATGATGGCCTAACCAGATAACACAGTCTGTTGATAATCCCATACAGTGTTCACACATGATATATGCATTCTTTCTGCTAACATGAACACAGTTTTTTATTCTTGTGTAATATTTCTGTGAACGTCGTAGTTGCGTAAACGATATTCTCTATAAAAAGTCTTATCTGCGTTGTGAAAACCACTATTTTAATATAATCATCTCCTTTGTAACCATACATTATCGGATTGTTGTGTCAGATAAATTGAGAATACCGTTACCGTGTACACGATTTCAATTGGTCAATATGTTTCTAATACAATAACATTTACATGTTTTCATTGGCTAATCACCGCACACTTAGTTTACAGGTGTCCTCCAGAAATAACACCAACGATATTTTTTCTCTAATTTCAGAAAAGCTTACCTAACTGTGCCATGGAATATTGAATGTGAAATTTTAATCTTTTCGCTAGTATTATAACCATGATAATATGGACGTATGTATATATCATATATTGCCATGGAGGTGTTTTATATACATTCATGATTGTACAACACTGCCACTGCTCCGGAGCCGCACCTTTTGGGTGGAGCACATTTGGCTGTCATGGAGAGGTTGCTACTCTAAAGAGGATACATTCTTCGCTCTGGACATATTGGTACTGTTTATAGAAGAGAGGTTGTTGCTTAACAGAGGGTTGCTATGGAGAGACTGCATTTTATGTACATAGAACAAGAATATGTAGAAAAGAATCAGTCAATGATTTGTGCTAATTGACGCATATATGTATTGCTTTTATGAAATTATTGAAATACAGTAAAACCTCAATAATAAGACCAGCCTTGGGACCCTTGAAAACTGGTCTTCTTATTGTGGTGGTCTTAATATGAGGTTTAATTTCAAAACGTCTTTCTTTAGAAGTTTGTTATTTTGTATTTAATCCGAATGCTAGTCAATAAAAACATGTGAATTACGAAATGAGCATACGTATCTCCTTCTGTAAACCTATGTGGTACTGTATAACACAGAGTTGTGTGCGTCTAGACCTGCTCATACTTCCTGTTAAGTGTGCCTGGATATAAAGTTATTTGCGTCCCCTTTATTGATAAAACTCTAAGTAAAATATCTGTTTATATAGTTTCTGAATATTTTTCACATTTTTGCAGGCATTTCAACTGTTGTTGTTGTATAGACATATTTATGTGCGCAGCATTATTTTGTTGTTGTTGTAGATGTTGTTGTTTGTAAATTACATTTTTTTAAATTATATATGTGATCTACATTACTGTAGTACGTGTATTGTACGTCATTTCTTGTAAAGAAATTAACGTATAAAACTATTAAAGCTTACCAGGTTTGTTCACCGTGACCTGAAATAAGGTTCATTCGAATTCATCGGGTCAGAAATTTCATTTCGAATAATGCATGTTTTCGAATAGCCCATTTCAATTCGACGTGCCTAAGAATATACATCGGGACCTGATATTTATTTCGGATGTTACAAAGTATTCGGAAAGAAAGTTGTCAAAAAAACGAGGCTAGACTGTGATACCTTCTTTATTTTTACTAATTCATATATATACAAACAAGTGAACCTAAAATTCAAAATGATTTGACTTACATTACTGTACTACCCCCCCCCCCCCCCCTGTTTGTCTCATTAATTCTCCTTAGTTGTCCAGGTCGGCCAGACCATTAATTGTGCCCCTTTTTCTCAAATGTCTGATGTTTTATGGGCTGTTGTTTTGCCGGAGATCTGTGGGGGGTGAGGCATTGTGTTTATGCATATGGCGTTCCCAATAGCAACTGATTCTCTCTTTACAATACAGTTTTGCCAAGAGTTCTTGTCTCAGACATTTACTGCCTGTATGACAAATCACTTTGTTGTCACTAGATTCCGTGTATTCTATTTTCATTGAAAATTATAAATTTATATAACAGGACATTAGTAACCATGACAGTATAGTATATTCATAATTTACCAAATATTTTATTACATGTATTATTGAGTTATATTCATATGTTGCTAACAAAGTTGTATATACATCTATATACAGGGTGTTCAAAAAGTTAGTTCACAAAGTTTGAATTCAGATAAAATAAGAAGAATGACGTGTACACTGGCTTCATTTCGCATAATGAAATCATTTAGTACTCTCATACAGAAATTAAATATTGGACCATAGCGACATAGATGGAAAGAGTATTTAAAAAAAATATTGAAATTCAAACTTTGTGAATGAACTTTTTAACACCCTGTATGATATGAAAATGAAACTGTATTTGCTGGTGCATTTCTTTTTCTTTTTTTATATTCAATAGTAAAGTGTATAAATTACTTACTAAATGGTTTTTATTCCAACTTGTATATAAGAAAACACGTTGTATGTTACTATAGTTACTTGAAACAGAATAATGTTGTTCTTATTACATGTATTTCAATAAAAATGAAATATTCAGCATTAACTTCATTGTATGTACTGAAACCTTTTCTCAGTGTTTTTCCATTCCAGTTTCACCTCTTTTCTTGTTATTGTCATCATATGCCATGAATCGAAATGTTTTGCTAATATTCCTTCAGTAAGATTTAAATCCTGATTACCTCCCCCTACCGTCACCGGTCATTCTCGACAGCTCCCGGGCATTTCCGTACCACTTCGTTACTCGGATAACACCCTCTAGTGTATGTAAGGCGGAGCACTATGTAGCAAAACTCAACATTTTGTGCGGTCAAAAAATAGCTCTCGTAAAACGGGTTTATAATTTCAATAAATTCGATAAATTCACGTAAGAGATGGATTATCGTTGTCATTTCTAGTTAAAAACTCACAAATTTCAGTCTTCATATAGCTTCAATATTACATTTATCAACACTCCAGCGTTCATGCCGCCATCTTGTTTTCATGACATTCGAATAGTATTTCCGAAAGTAGTGCCTAACGTACATCCGAGGCACTTGGCGTAGTTGGCCGAGGATTTCCGAATGCGTCACCGGTAAGTAAGCTGACTGCTTTAATATCCAATAAACAGTATTTCTACAATGTCAATGTTTGATCCAGTATTAAAACGCGCATTGTATCAACGCACGTAAAAATGCTATAATTTTATTTTTAAGTCAAGTGCTTAGCAGATCAAAGTCTAGTGCAACGGCATATTTCAACCATTATGGAGTTTCCCCATCTGTCGGAGAAGTATTTTTCGACAAATATCCCTGTTTCAACTTTTTTATAATAAAAACAACCAGACTACTCCATGCGTTAGACACTTCCGATGTAAATTCAGTCCCCATACTTCGTTCTAGTTGCCACATAATTGCGTCATGGAAAACCTCAAAGTATTCTGCTTTGAACCCTTGATATCGCTGATGTTGCTTGCCAAGAGTAAGAAAGATATCTTCCAATGTATCCATCGCATTTTCGTCATCAAGTACACCCACAGCATCACCAATGAAGCTCATAAAACGACCCCCATGTGCTTTTAAATTTGTATCCCGGGCAAGCTGGGAAAGTCGAACATTCTCAACATGGAACAAAGTTTTTACGGACGGACACATTTCAAAAATTCTCAAAAACACTTGCAATCCATTCACTTGCAGTTCTTTCTTCAAATATGGCCATGTCTTCTTCAATATATCCACCTCCTCTTTGGAGAGTTTGGTCTGTGCGCTTTTTATCAACCGTACGTGTGCCTTGAATTTGGCACTATTAACAAATCGTCTTATTTTTTTGTTATTTTCATTTTCACTTTTCACCGAGTTTGAACAGCCCATACTGTTTACTGTCTACAAAACCTCTAAATAAAACAAAATATTTAACTGATATTGGTTTCAACACACACTACTTATAATTATCGTCTGTACAATTGCAGTCTGCTCTTTGCTATAATTTAGTTTATTCACCGAGCTATCACTGAGAATACGTCCTAATTACGCCTTCCAATAAAACATCATGCTTAGGCCATCCTTACAAAACTGTTAGTTTGCAGTTACGCAACCGACTCATGAAAAATGCCGCGATTCAATTTATTTTTTCAGCTTCATCGATGAAAGACTTTTGTTTCGTTTTTTTTTGCTATTACAGTATTAAACTAAAAAAAACTGTCTATCCAAACCCACTGTTAAAATTCCGGGTCGCGTAGCCGCAAACAAACAACTTGTTTAGGATGGCCTTAGTTTCAAATTTTTAACCTAGCAAAATGGAGCCTATTCCAATTATGACTACCAAAACATATATTCTATTATAACTGTCTGTGTCCTTACATCTCAACATATATTTATCAAAGTCTGATTGATCCAGTCATGTTGAACGATTCCAGTAAATATTGCACGAGTCAGCCTTACAACAATCAGCAAACAGTGGCGGCGATCATTTTACAATCACCATATTTAAAGCGACTCTGTTCAGCGTGAATCTAATTTATACGTAGGCCTACTAATTATAAAGAGGATGTTTGTATGTGTAGGTGTAAGTTCGAATGCGTGCAACGGGCGGACTATTTTCACGACTGGTGTATCTAGGAGTGAAGATTTATGTCAGAAATTGACGAGGTGAAATAACTCGATCTTACACCGAAACATACAAATATTCTATGTATTTCATGTTTCGTTTTAGTATTTTATTATGCCTCAATATTTTACATGACGTCATTTATATATGACGTCATTATCACTTTGATAATTAAAACGTGAAATAAACATGAAATAAGCATGAGATAAGCATGAAATAAGCATGAAATAAGCATGAAATAAGCATGAAATAAGCATGACATAAGCATGAAATAAACATGAAATAAGCATGAAATAAGCATGAAACAAGCATGAAATAAGCATGAAACAAGCAAGCCTCCTCGTGCTTATCGTGTGGTTGCGCAATTTGTAGCTCCACTTCTTTTTCCATTATCATATTCATCACGCATGGTTTTCAGGTACATGTAATATGTTTTCATACAGTGTTATTTGTCTGGTACCTACTCTGCATACCGATAATGAAATGATAAGGGCAGGGCATCCAGGCTAACAGTGTTATCACATTGGTTAAGATGAACGACGTGGAAATAGATAGACTGAACTCTAAGGTTTTCCATTAGTTATTTTTACGCAGACATGTTACAAAGAATTGGTGCTACAGACTAAGTATGAAAGTGAGTTTGATTATTGACTACAATTACAGCAATAATGGTAGGATAAAAATGTATAAATAACTGTGCTGCAGAAATATCTAAATAGTATAAGAATGATTGATTACAAACTATCAATAATAATCAGACAGTTCGATGAAATGGAGAAAATAAACTACGGACATACAGACAATTCAAGCATTCATATGAAACTGAACCGTATGTAAACAATCATATTGTATCAAGACGCCATAGCTCTAAGCGTTCTTGTTGAATTCCGTTGTGGTGTTGCACCACTTAAAATTGAGATTAATCGTTACCAAGGCTTACCATTAAATGAAAGATAGTGTTCCAAGTGATTAATGAAATTGAAAACGAGTACCATGCGTTAATGTCAAGTAGCATCAGGCAGGACCTATTTGAATGTACATATACGTAATGTTAATCCTGATTTCTCTAATTATAATCCTCCTGATACATTCTGTTATGTCTTTTCTTATAATAGAATCGTGACATACAGTGTCAAAGCTTGTCACGATATTCTAGTCACCAGACAAAATGTATTGTACAGTTATTGTTTTACATGTAAATATTGCATTCTCATAAGGAAGTTTGCTCAGTATGTATTCTTCCATAATAAGTTTTTTTTTAAATATTATCTTGATACAAAATTTATGTAGCTTTGTGTTTTGTTTATTCCTTTTATCTTGTCTCTCTTAACTCAGATTGAGTGGTTTAGTGCATGAATTACATTTTTGATATTTTATATATGAATATTTGTAACCGTGAATCATGTACAAAAGTGAGACATAAACAAACTTATCTTATTTTATCTTACATCCTTAAACAATATGTTTGTTTGTTTGTTTGTTTCATCGGGTTTAACGCCGTTTCTCAACGATATTTCAGTTATATACGGCGGCCGGTTCACCTAACCAGTTTTTCCTGGACTGAATTCTTACCAGTACTAACTTACCCTTCCACAAGGAGCCGGCAACTTCTCCATATGTGGAGGAAAATCGACATTTTTGTCAAATTTTCATGGAAGGGTATGACCTGCCGCGACCGGGAATCGAACCAAGATCGCCGGGTTACAAATCCAGCGCACTAACCACTGGACCACGGTATGTTTTCTTTCTATCGCTAAAAATTCCCATCACAACACACTAAACAACTGACAAAAGTTTAATAGCTCTAACATTAGTTAGATTGCATCCACATTCTTTTAATACATTAATACATAGCATAATCTACTCTGCCTTCAATGTCCGAACATACTGCTTTAACCAACAAAGCGAAGCTTTACAATTTATGTGCTAGCACTCTCTTCATTTATCTGATGTTTATAAATATTTGCATTTCAAGTGAATGCTAAATAATGTAATCGGAGAAAAACGCATTAAGTGTAGTAGATTGAATAATTCAAAGAAATATTATATGAAATTCAACATAGATTTTCATTTTTATCCCTTATTCCCAATCTGTGATAACAGTGTATATATAATGATGGTTTAGACTTTCCAATAATAGAAATGTTTATTTTATTGACAATGAGCATTTGAAGTAAAGTGACAGGCGGGTATACGCGCTATATTTCAAATTATGATTTCGAATAACCCATTTCAATTCGACGTGCCTAAGAAACATCGGGACCTGATATTTATTTCTGATTATACCAAGTCTTCGGATAAGAGGTTGTCGAATAAACGAGGGCCGACTGTATATCAGGAACACAAAGATGAAGTCTATAAATAAGTATGCTTACTTTAAATGTACACACTTTTGATAAATCACAGTCGAATTGGAACCGTTATGATCAAACAAATAAACATTTTCTAAGAATACGGCAGTCTGTACTGAGAAGGGAGTGCGGCAATTATCTCATTGAAAGTAAGACATACAATACAGTTAAACCTCGATAATAAGACCACCCTTGGGACCCTTGAAAACTGGTCTTAAAAGCGAGGTGGTCTTAATATTGAGGCTGAATAAAGAGCAAAACAGTTAAAAAGGACTTGAACGACGTGTACTTAATTTTGAGCTGGTCTTATTATTGCGTCTTATTTGCGTGGTCTTTAAGTGCATGCGGTTTTACTGTCCCATGTAATGTAGCGTAATACATCGACCGTCGGCATCTGGCAATGGATGCCAAAATAACCACACATGTTCAACTCTCGCCCTACGTAATAGATACGGTATCTATATGAAAGCAGAGATGGCTACCATTATATTCATCTATAAGACTTCATGTCTGAGATAGTGTTCTAGAAATACAGACGTTGTCATGAGACATTCAATAATTTATCAAAGTCATATAGAATTCTCTACGCTTCAGATGAATGTTTTCAATATTTCATTTAACCATGAAATAAATTGAATATTCCTCATTTATTTCTCGAACCAATTGTTATTAATGATTTTCATATCATACGTGCAACATCAACCATTTAGGTAATAAATATTTAACACATTCCAACACTGCAGACGACATGTTCACAGACTGCGTAAATTATTAGTACGAGTGTCATATTCCAATTTCCTATCAGAAGTGTTGTTTCCGTGTTTGAATTTAATATAATTCTACCGCAACTTCAGGATAATGGAACCCTATTTGATTCCTGATAAATCCACAGTGCCAGTCGGTGCGGGCGACACCTTACATTGTAGAATACAAATGTTGTAAATTATAAACCATATGTAATTTATTCCATTTGTTACATATTGATCAAACAGGTTGCTCACTGATGTTGACATTTATAAATCAGGAATGATCACAAATACAATCTGAAAGAGTATTATGGCATGTTGTACTTTGAGTCCTGTTTCTGTTGATAGTGGCTCGGACAAGTGAACTTTCCTGTACTTTAACATGTATTTTGGCTTTCGTGCCGTTTATCAACATTATTTCAGGAATTTACGAAGATCACTGTTCACCTAGCCAACTTCCCAGCATTGACATCCGGTGTAAAGAGTTCAAGCTTACCCCCCCCCCCCCCCTATTCATACGTGATTTCATGTTACCCTCGCGCAGTTTAGATCACCCCTCGCTGATTGAGCAAATGTGATATTGTTCACTTATATAAAATCATGATAAGTTAATTAAGTTAAAAAAAAATAGGTAACATACAAAATTGAAAGCTAGCACTACGTGACTCTGTACTCCGACTTTTACACGCGTCTTCGTAACAGCGACAATATAGAGATGTGTCGTCCGTGGTTGGACTAGCCCTAACCCAACAATCAATACAATGTTAACTACACTGCTGTTATGATTATTGGTGTTGCTGCTACCGTTGCCGTTACTGATGTTGTTTTCTTGTTGTTGTTTTGATGCTTAATATTTTTATTTATGTCAGTTGCTGTAACTCTTTTTATTCTTTTCAATTTACGCATAGAAATTGTAAATAGACCAGTATAAATAAGGAAATTATGCAATCTGAAACAGTAGGAGGTAGATTGAAATCAACTTCAAGGTATACCCGGAGATAATTTGAAATCGATTTCATCATACCTTCCGGAAAGTTAAAGGGGTAACTTGAAAGGGGGATGTAGTCTGAAATCGCCACACCAGTACTATTAAATACGAAAGCCTGTTGGTGACTTCACGAATTCACGAATTCATGATTTCAACGTGGTTTTCTACACGCATTTGATTGCTTCATATCATGCACATTCAATGTACAAGGTAGAACAAACAGAGTATACAGAGTACACGCATCTATGTCCCTAATTGTAAAATACCTGAAACTCGATCGGTCATCGCACCAACGGTACGACCGTAAAATTGACGGGTAGGCTTGCGGTGCTGCGTAAGATTGACCCAACACAGAAAACAGTTAAGTAGTCTGCCTTTTATCATTATAACCTAAATATGATCAATCGATATGATGTCAACGGGTGAAACAATAATTCTTATGTTCTCCTGTACTACACATCCACACAATTCCATTTCCTATAGTTTGTCAAAAATCAAACTCACCGCAGCATGCAGTTACTTCCCCTGGTAACTAATAGTACTTAACGAGTATCAACTTTTGCGCAGAGGTTGATACAAATGGAAAACTGTCATATTGCTGTTCCGAAATTCAGAAGTATGGAAGAAAAGTTATTGTATATTTCATAACCAATACCCGGTCCGTCAGTTAGTACCGGTCGTGTAGTGACAGGTTGACTTCACAGACGCGTTAAAGTAGCCATAACTCATTAAATAGGTAGATGCCGTTATTGTATTCTTATTATTCATAATATTAATTTTGATCCTGATAACTTAAATGTCTGCCTGCTGTCAATCTGATTATGTTTGTTTCTTCGCAAAAGTTTTCGTGTCTACGAAGATGATACACACGTATATATTATAAGTACAGTAAAACCTCACGTAAAGACCACCTCAATAACAAGACCATGTCAATAATAAGACCATGCCAATAAGGACACCATTTTCAAGTCTATTTTCACCTTTTTAGCTCTGTATTCGACCTCAATATTAAGACCACCTCAATGAGAAGATCAGTTTTGCAGAGTCCTAAGGGTGGTCGTATTATTGAGGTTTTACTGTGTACAATAATTGTACTTGGTGTTCTATAAATAGACCATGTTATAAAGACGCAAACACACATGTGTACTGATATTCTTTGTATTCATGATAATTTATAATATACATCAAGCATTCATGTACATAAATAGAACAAAGAAACACGTGAACACAATGGTAAGGCATAAATAACTACATGCTGTAAACTGATGGATAAATGTGGATTTTGATAAAATACAATTTTTTTTTATTACGTCAGTCATTTCATCATTGTGGCAATAAATGAAAGTTAGAAGAAAAATGTGAGTTTTTAGCACGACCCTTGTAACTACCCGATATGAATGCTTTCATTTACATGTACAGTCGGACCTCGTTCATTCGAATTCACCGGGTCAGAAATTTCATTTCGAATAATGCAAGCTTTCGAATAGCCCATTTCAATTCAACGTGCCCTAGAATACACATGGGGATCTGAAATATATTTCGGATGATACCAAGTATTCGGATAAAAGGTTGTCGAAAAAACGAGGGCGGAATGCATTTAAGATTTTGGCTTACCGTCAGACTTTCTTATCGAATTGTTCTCGATATTTTTACGATGATCCGCATTGCCCAAAAACCTTTAACAACATACAAACCATGTAGAACTTACAACGAAACTTCGTCGGTTGTAATTCAAGTTATTTCACTTATCTTAAAACAAACAATATAAATCAGAAAAATGATTAACCAAAGATATAACTGAACATGTGTATTTGATACAGTAACGCGTTAAACGTGACATTTCAAACAAGAGATATCTTTTTAAAAAGATAAACGGCGTAGATAGAATGATGTCTAAAGAAACGCCCCATGTCGGAACTCTGATTTTGTCAGAAAGGTACGCTACGGGAAAGTGAATTATCTTTTCGAGACACCCCGTTTAGTGCCTCTCCGCTTAAAATATGAACCAATCAAATCGTATGATTTGTTGCATATTTAAACAACGCGCCTCATATACAATCTTTGATTGGTCTAAAATGTAGGTCAAAACAATATTATACAGCTACGCCGAAAAATTATGATGCTATCATGAAATTGCTAACTGTTGATATTAAGAGTGAATATTTACAAAACAGATTCAATTTGTTATCCGAAAATGATAAGAAGCGTTTGCATTATTCCTAGTGCATAAATAAATAAATTAATCAGGTTATAACTGAAAATCATACGCTAAGAAATGTACAGAGATACACAAGGAGTTGCATATTTTGGCCGTTTGTTGACAGGTTGCTGAAGTAGAGAGGTTGAAAAGATAACAAGTGTTCGCTACAGGAAATGGCACTGTTGTTATAAGAGAACGTGTTGCTACGGAGAGAACTCCTTTAGACATGTTGAATCGTATAAATAAATTTATAATTTTATGGTGATATTTTTACTGGACTCTGTCTGTCCGATGACTTGTCAGCCTCTGTCAACTTCTGAAAATACAATTAATCAATTCGTTCACAATAAGCATTATTACTCCCATATAAATAACAAGGAGAGAATTTTACTTCAATTCTAAATAATAATTATATGACTTCTATTAAAACACTTTAGTGTTATCACCACATTTTGAATTTAAAAATACACGTATTATGAGGAGGTATGATAAATAATCTACTACACAAATGTGTATTTTATGGGCAGACAACTAATTCACACAAGATGTCACTTGTCTACCGTTAACTACCTATTGCAGGCACCAATACACACACAATTTCACTTGTCTATCGTTAACTACCTATTGCAGAAACCTATACACACAATTTAACTTGTACGAGGGTCATGCAAAAAGTTCTGTCACTAATGGGCTTCCGTAGTTTTATCCCAGGTATTTTTTAAAACGTTTCATTGCACTTGAATGGTGTGTCCAATAGCTAATGATATCCGTTTATTTTGTGCAAATTGCTTTTCAAATGACCGAGTTATTTCAAATTGAAATACATGCAGTCATATACACTGACCAATTTACTTTTCACATTGTAAAATGGACGAAAAGACTGAAATTCGTAGCTATATTAAATGCCGCATTAAGCTTGATATAGATATTTGATTAAGTGTGTGGTATATATGGACCTCATGCCATTTCGATGCGCACAGTTGTTAGGTGGGTTAAAGCTTTTAAAGCTTGGAAGTTATCTGTCGAAGATGATACCCATTCTGGTAGGCCTAAGACCTCTGTAACCAAGGCAAACATCGCTGCTGTAAAAGTTGTGGTCGAACAGAATGCGCGATTGTCGGTGAAAGATATATTGCCTTGTCCATCTGGTCATACAGTAACTGGACGATTCTACAATAACTCTGTACTGAAGAAAGTGAAAGAGTTTTGCAATAAGAAACGTCCAAGCAAAGGATGGTCAGGAGTCCATTTTATACACGACAACGCCTCCTCTCACAAGTGCGAGGTTGTTAAGTCTTTTTTGGCTTCTGAAAAGGTAGAAGTTGTAAACCATCCGCCTTATTCACCTGACCTGAGTCCTTATGACTTTTTTTTATTTCCAAGGCTTAAGAAAATGCTTTCTGGAAAGAAATATAAGTCCAGAAGTTCTCTTGGCAGCGCCATTTATCAGTGTCTCCAACAGATACAAAAAGAAGACTATGTATCTGCTTTTCGCGATTGGGTAAAAAGTTTACAAAAATGTGTTTCGGTAAAGGAGGAATACTTTGAAGTTTTGTAATAAAAATAATTTTGATAAAACGTAGCACTTAAGAAATCCGAACCCAATGACAGAACTTTTTGCAGGACCCTCGTATACCGTAAACTACCTAGTGCAGACACCAAATACACACAAAATGACACTTGTATACCGTACACTACCTAGTGCAGACACAAGTTCACACAAAATGACACTTATATACCGTAAACTACCTATAGCAAATACTAAATACACACAAAATGCCACTTATCTACCGTAAACTACCTAGTGCAGACAACAATACACACAAAATATCACTTGTATACCGTAAACTATTTTGTATTCATTCGCCGAATTGTAGAGCACCGAATTTCCAAACAAAGTCTCGACTTGGGCGAGATTTACCGAGAAAACTAACTTGTTTTTACTCTAGTTTCATTTAGCATAATGCCGGGTAACGAAACTTACCTCTGGTCCAAGACCAGGAACATTTGGTCCACCTTCAGGAAAAGCGTAACTGTTCCAAAATCCACTGATGCCAAAGCCTTGAGACGCTGGACGTTGTAAATTATTTCTCAACCAAGGAAAGGATATTTTAAAGTTTTGATTTGCTGATGCTTGTCGCAGTCTATCGTCTGCTACAGCCTTCTGCCATGACGTGTGCTTCCTGTAGCTGCCATATTCACCAAAGGTTCGTCCATTTTGAGCTTGATTCTTATGCACATCTTTATCTCCACTTGTGGTGCCGCCAATGAACGACTCAGTCCCTTCCGGTCGGTTGAAGGACTCAAAGCGTTCGTTCTGTCTGTGTTTGAATCTGTTCATTCGCTGCGTTCTAGTCGGGCCACGGTCCCGTAGAATCATTAACGGTCTGTTAAAGTCATTATTGCTGTCGGATAACAATTTACTTCGTCCATTCCTGTTAAAACCATGACATAAACTCACTGCAAACAAAGCCAGCATCAAGGTCGCACAACAAAGTCGTCTGCTTACATCCATGTCGTGGAACACTGAAATAAACAACCGAAAGATAACAATCATTGTACGTCACGCGAAGTATATAAAGAGCGTGATATTGTGAACTTTAACCCGAAGAGTTTGATATGAAACCTCAACTTGGACAAAAAATCCAAGGTTTGATTTTCTATTTCCTTAAACTCAGCAAAAATGTTTGTAAATGGTATTTCCGACAGATGGTGTTTTTATTAATGTTATACGTTATACATCTGTCAAGTTCTCGGAGAACAAAATAATTTTGGGCGGAGTTGAAACAGTAATTAATGGTATGCAGCTAATAACATACTTGCTATAAACATTTCGATTTACTGCTGAATTTTGCTTTTACTTTTAATAGGCACAAACTCATTAATTGTCTTACGCATTCGTCAGGAAAACACGGAAATATAAAATGATTATTATTGAAAACCACGTGATAACAGATTTCCTTGCACTTTTTTGTTTAACGTCAATTAATTATAAAAAGTTCTGCTCTTAATTGAGTGTATTTAACGAATTCATATCAATCATCGTACTACTATAGCATGATTCCCGGTGTAAATAGTTCGAGCTACCACCTGTTCAAGTTATTCCCCGGTATTCTGAAATCGATTTCATAATACCCCGCGGGGGAGGGCAGTAACCTGAACCCGATTTCATATTACCCCGAGCAGTTTAGATGACCCCCTCGCTGACTGAGCTTATTTGATAATTTTCAATTATTTGAAAGCATGGTGAGTTAATAGAATAAAAATAACGAAACATACAAAAATGAAACCTTGTCTCAAACTGCAAAAAAATCAATAAGATGTTTATAACATGCTGTTACTGTTGTTATGGGTGTTGCTGCTGCTGTTGTTGTTGTTTCTGCTGCTGATGTTTTCTTGTTGTTGTTTTGATGGTTAACATTTTTACTTAAATCATTTGCTGTTATTCTTTTCAATTTACGAATTGAAAATGAATATAGATAAATACGGAAATGAGGGGTGTAATCTGAAATCGTATGAATCCGAGTGACTAAATGTTGTTTGTGTCTAGGAATATAAAGTATGTTCATCAATACAAGACTATGATTTTATAATTTTTCATGCATTTAAGTCCACTTCTTTTGCAATCATGCTTTTAATGTTCAATCTACTGCGACTAGTGTAGAGATTTCAGACCACTCTCGTTTGGAGTTACCCCCTGGGCTCGTGATTTGTTTTCAAAGATGCTTGTCCCGGACTAATGGAAATGTAAAATTTGACTTGTCCAACATAGGAAGCTAGTTGTCTGAGAATATCGGTCAATTTAGTAACAAATGACCATACACAATGTTAGCTTCACAATCTAAAATTAATAATCACATGTATTTTAAAAACAGACTTGTCCGAGACTAACTTCAACTCAACTGTTGGTAGCCCGATTCAACATTAGACTAGTCCGGGACGTCGGATTAGTGGATTTCTAGACCCCTGGCCCCCGGGAACTTTATAATACGTTCATATTTTAAATATGCACTGGCATTTTAATGTGGTATGTACATTGATAAGATTGATATATAGACATGTTTATTTCAAGTTACCCCCAAGGTGATGTCAAGCTACAACCTAGTATTTCTGCCAATTGAATTCATTATACATTCATTATACATAGTATGTATTTTAAAATGTATAACGTATATGACAAATTGACAAAGCGATACATACAGATGTACTCTAAAACACTGCATTGTCGATTTTCTTTTATCTTTCCAAAAAACATAAATATAAGTGTCCGATACCAGCATTTTCAATCGTGACCTACGCGCCGAATTAGCGCTAGCATACTGGACATTCTTGTATCCGGGACACAAGTTTTGCACTTCCTGGAAACTTGAAAGAAAAGTTGTAAGGCAGTGTTTTAGAGGACAAGAGTATGAGGGCATTAAAAAAAATACAAACCAATAAGACTATCTACCTTTTAACATGTTTGTGAATGTTGGTGAGTGGTGGAATGTCTTATTAAACTCTTTGAAAATAAACTCTAATCTATTTAATATCCTTACTATAAATACTCGTTTAATCATATCTCGTACATAAATGACATAATCGGACATGATATCCCTGTCTCTCTGTCAAGTCATCAAACCTGTTTACTTCAGTACAAAATTTACGTACTGCCAATGGCAAATAACGACCGCTTAAATCCGACTGAAATTGATAGAACGTCAATGTTACACACGCTTTGACTCATCAGTTGGGTTAAATTGATATAAACAAAAAAATCATTACTCCAATCAAAATAATGGACGCCAACACGACTCAAACAACACTTTTTAGTACGAGCTTATTAGTCACATAAACAGCCAGGGTCACGTTATGACCTTTCAAGCTATAACGGTGGATGATGACCTTGGGTGCCTCTTTAAGCATTAATCATATCGAACTTTCACTTTCTGTTTAGTTTAACTTTAGTTTAAATGGTATAAACATTTTTTTTAAATATATCAAATTTGTACAGGTCACATTTTAAGGATAAATTCTTTCCGATTACAGAGAATATTTTTTCATGATTTTTAATCGACGCATTTTTTGGTTCTTTGACCAGAGTTTACTATATATTTAGAACAAATATGACAAAAAAGTTTGGCATTGGTAGTAATTTCGTAAGAACCATCGACCTTCCGTAGGACAGCTGGGTTGCTTCCTCAATTACCAATTCTAGATTCCATTTTGGATGAAACCGACATGCATATTTGTATACATCCAATAAAAGAAGGAAAAGGGGTATAGCACATTTCTTATTCAGGGACCGTGGGCTCGAATCCCGAGTTTGGGCGCGAGTACTGGTTAGTAACCCGGAAATTAGACATCGAAAGTGATTAATGTAAATTGTTATATCTGGTTGCACACCAATATGATATAGATAAGTTTAAACAAAACTAATCGAATATTTACATTTTGTATTTCCTTAAATAGAAAACGTAATAACATAATCGAATATATGCATGTTGTATTTCTTTAAATAGAAAACGTAATAACCTAATCGAATATTTGTATGTTGTATTTCCTTAAATAGAAAACGTAATAACATAATCGAATATATGCATGTTGTATTTCCTTAAATAGAAAACGTAATAACATAATCGAATATATGCATGTTGTATTTCCTTAAATAGAAAACGTAATAACCTAATCGAATATTTGTATGTTGTATTTCCTTAAATAGAAAACGTAATAACATAATCGAATATATGCATGTTGTATTTCCTTAAATAGAAAACGTAATAACATAATCGAATATATGTATGTTGTATTTCCTTAAATAGAAAACGTAATAACATAATCGAATATATGTATGTTGTATTTCCTTAAATAGAAAACGTAATAACCTAATCGAATATAGCATGTTGTATTTCCTTAAATAGAAAACGTAATAGCATAATCGAATATATGCATGTTGTATTTCCTTAAATAGAAAACGTTATAACATAATCGAATATATGCATGTTGTATTTCCTTAAATAGAAAACGTTATAACCTAATCGAATATATGTATGTTGTATTTCCTTAAATAGAAAACGTAATAACATAATCGAATATATGCATGTTGTATTTCCTTAAATAGAAAACGTTATAACATAATCGAATATATGTATGTTGTATTTCCGTAAATAGAAAACGTTATAACATAATCGAATATATGTATGTTGTATTTCCTTAAATAGAAAACGTTATAACCTAATCGAATATATGCATGTTGTATTTCCTTAAATAGAAAACGTTATAACATAATCGAATATATGCATGTTGTATTTCCTTAAATAGAAAACGTTATAACCTAATCGAATATATGTATGTTGTATTTCCTTAAATAGAAAACGTAATAACCTAATCGAATATATGCATGTTGTATTTCCTTAAAAAGGAAACGTAATAACATAATCGAATATTTGTATGTTGTATTTCCTTAAATAGAAAACGTAATAACATAATCGAATATATGTATGTTGTATTTCCTTAAATAGAAAACGTTATGACCTAATCGAATATATGTATATTGTATTTCCTTAAATAGAAAACGTAATAACATAATCGAATATATGTATGTTGTATTTCCTTAAATAGAAAACGTTATAACCTAATCGAATATATGTATGTTGTATTTCCTTAAATAGAAAACGTTATAACCTAATCGAATATATGTATGTTGTATTTCCTTAAATAGAAAACGTAATAACATAATCGAATATTTGTATGTTGTATTTCCTTAAATAGAAAACGTAATAACATAATCGAATATATGTATGTTGTATTTCCTTAAATAGAAAACGTAATAACATAATCGAATATATGTATGTTGTATTTCCTTAAATAGAAAACGTAATAACCTAATCGAATATAGCATGTTGTATTTCCTTAAATAGAAAACGTAATAACCTAATCGAATATAGCATGTTGTATTTCCTTAAATAGAAAACGTAATAACCTAATCGAATATATGTATGTTGTATTTCCTTAAATAGAAAACGTAATAACCTAATCGAATATATGTATGTTGTATTTCCGTAAATAGAAAACGTAATAATCATTTTTACTTATGATGATAGCGAGATTACTGGATATATTCTATCAATAGTAACTTGTATGTTTTCTTCTCTGACATAAATGTTAAAAAACTGTTAAACGTCAGTTACATTGCTTCAAAGAACAAAATATCTACGAAGATGTACGCAAATATCACTTGAACAGAAGGGAATACGTTAGAAATAAAGAAGACTCGCGGTACAAGGAAATGAGTTTTGAAAACGTAAACACCGCGTCGTAGGAATAACTTGAAAGGGAGAAAAAACATTCCAGTATTTACCTTGCCAACGTTCATATGTTTAAAATCCTAAAAAAAAGTAGTAACACAAAACGAAACAATCATATGAGATGATAATTAGGTAAGCTTCAGTCAAGTGAATAGAACTCAACTAATAATTAAGATGCCCACGTGACCAGCATATGAGGAAGTGTTTCAAGTTAGTTACGCTCCGCGCGTTTGCCCGCCGGCTGTCAAATGTTTCAAGATTGTAGTGACAAACCTATGTTTAATATACAGTTTTGTTAGTTTTGCGCGAAGTCCATTGGTTGCATCAGTAAACGGTTACAATTTCCGCTCAAATAAATATTTACGAATACATTTTAAATGTCATGTTTGTGGTTTTATGTTGTGGTTTAATAAATAAATTTATGTGTTGTGTTTGATTTTATGTAGTTTTAAACATAAACAAGAAATTTGTTGAAGTTTAGAAGTTTCGTTTTCATTTCATGAGCATTTTACTTTCAATTAAGCGATTCATGCTAACGTGGATAAACATATTAAAATGACATATTAATTATTTTATTATATATAAACTTATAAACCTGTCTGTCTTTTTAACTCGTAATTGTGTACAGTATGGTCTAATTTTCCACAATATTCGTTTTTACCACAAGGATCGAAGCAAGAAGGTCATGATGACCCTGGATCGCTCACCCGGGCGCTTGAAAAAATCTGGTATTACGGTCCTGTGTCATAGGTTGCAAAATTTCATTGAATTAAGATTTTCACAATGTTAACAAAAATTTAGATTTCCAACATGTTAATCACCCTAATCACAATACTTATAATGATCGTATAGGGAAAATAACCCCCGCCCCCTGGCAGCCATGTTTTTAATGAATCACACAATTTGAACAATCTTGGTAGATGGTCACTATAGGAACATTCGCGTGAAGTATTTCCAAAGTGGGCTGGAAGTTTACACAGGAAGATTTTTAATGTTTCCACTATATACATATACGAAAAGTAGCAGAATTCTGCGTGGAATGGAATTTTGAAAGGGGACTTCTTAAGGATTATTTCTGCGAACTTTGGTCAAAGTAGGCGAAGTCGTTTAGGAGGAGAAGTTTAAGAAAATGTGGGCGGATTGACGGTGAGAGATCAGAAAAACTCATCCCGCGCACTAACACTGAGTTACAGGATTGTAGAATGAGGAGACCAAACAATGTTAACATCATTCATATATCTCCTCAAATCTTGATCATCAAACACGATCCTGTCTATCACGGTAATTGAATACAAACAAATAGGAGTTTTCATCTATACACGATTTTAGTGCAACATTACACCTTGTTATCGTTAACATCGATTAGTGGCAGTTGCCAGCATAGAAAAAAAGTTATTACAGGTTGAAAACACAAACAATAAACAGTGAAGCAGAATGAATTCCTTGAAAATATTGGCAGTAGCACAATATCAGTGCTCACAACAAGAGTGCCAATAAAGTCTTATATCACTGACCTTATCTTCTATTTCTTGGATCACATCATTAAGTAGAGACATGTCTTATTCTAACTCATGTGCGTAAAACCTCTATATGAGCGCTGCTATCGGATTTACAACCTCTTCTATAAGTGACGTCATTTAAAGAAAACGCAACATGTGATGACACTATTTGCAGGAAACAACATTTAGTGCATATGGTCACTTCATTTTCATATTGCCATATGGGGCAAATATTGCTTACTGTCAGTACATGGTGACGTCACATGTGACGTTTTCTGGAAATGACGTCACTAAAAAAACGGTTGGAAATCGTACAATTATCAACCTCCTGCTCCCAAGGTGGATGCCTTGACCACTAGGGAAATGTATAAGGAACAACACTTAAATCGCTTGTGATCATGTTTTTGACTTATCAAGTTTACCTGAGCCGTTTTGGCAAGGGGACACCCGGAGATCACCTCTACTAATCCATTTTAAATCCTCATCATTGGATTCATATTCCTTCATATTCGGTTGTCAGGACAACCAAATGGTTTATTAAATGAAATGTTTACGATCACGTTTGACAAAGAACCTAGCCAGTATTATTTCTGTAAAATATTCTTAAACTATCTGTATTTCCCAGGGGCAGTCCAGGATTTGGCTCATTGAGGGGGGGGGGGCATATTTTTAATCATTTCTTTTGGTTTTTCCCAAGCCTTATAAAACGGCAATTACTGTGTTTTATTATTTGTTTATGAAAATCGTCATTATAGAATGTAATGCTACAATCACCTGAATCACTTACTTGAAAATCTTATAATTAAAGATCTCCGTATCTTTCCGTATTTATACTCAGACAATACATGGAAGGGTGGGCAATTTTCTAGCAGAATGTGCGCCCCTGGATTCGCTAGTAGAACAATTGTTGAATGTACCTAGACAGACACGAGAAAGACTGATCAAATAAACTAATGATGAATATGTTGGTTGGTCAGTAACTCCACAAAGCTAATTTCTGTGATTTGTTTACCCAAGTCAATAAAAATGGCTATACATTGCTTTCTACAGGTCACACTGACCAGTCTATACAATGCTTTCTACAGGACACACTGACCAGTCTATACTATGCTTTCTGTAGGACACACTGACCAGTCTATACTATGCTTTCTGTAGGACACACTGAACAGTCTATACTATGCTTTCTGTAGGACACACTGACCAGTCTATACAATGCTTTCTACAGGACACACTGACCAGTCTATACTATGCTTTCTGTAGGACACACTGACCAGTCTATACTATGCTTTCTGTAGGACACACTGACCAGCCTATACATTGCTTTCTACAGGTCACACTGCCCAGTCTATACATTGCTTTCTGCAGGACACACTGACCAGTCTATACATTGCTTTCTACAGGACACACTGACCAGTCTATACATTACTTTATACAGGTCACACTGACCGGTCTTTACATTGCTTTCTACAGGTCACACTGACCAGTCTAAACATTGCTTTCTACAGGTCACACTGACCAGTCTAAGCATTGCTTTCTACAGGTCACACTGACCAGTCTATTCATTGTTTTCTACAGGACACACTGACCAGTCTATTCATTGTTTTCTACAGGTCACACTGACCAGTCTAAGCATTGCTTTCTACAGGTCACACTGACCAGTCTATTCATTGCTTTCTACAGGACACACTGACCAGTCTAAACATTGCTTTCTACAGGACACACTGACCAGTCTATACAATGCTTTCTACAGGACACACTGACCAGTCTATACATTGCTTTCTACAGGTCACACTGACCAGTCTATTCATTGTTTTCTACAGGACACACTGACAACCAGTCACAATTACAATTGGACAATATACGATAAAGAAGGAGATTTAAAACAAATAGTTTATTTCAGATCAGTGCATTTAATGCAGCTTACAATTAGTAACTTACATGGATTTCATATAAAACGGGTAGAACACAACTTTCTGTATTCTTTTCTTCAAAAAAAAATAAAAAAAATATATTAGTACATTTCAGAAAAGGAAACAAAACTGTAACAATATTGGGGTTGCCATGGCAACGCATATTTGATGGTTTTGTGTACATTATCATAAAATGTATCAAAGTTTATTGTGTACGTTTTATCAAAACAAGGTTATCAAGTTGCCATGGTAAACATACAATTTAACTGAGAAAATCATATCTACCAAGAATTGTTTATGTCAATAAAACAGCAATCCAGACAATCAATGATTTGTTAGGTTCTTAATTCATGCTCTAAAATGAACTACTGTGACTATATATATTGATATAAAATTAACAACAAACAACAATAAGAAATCTTTGTTCATTTGTTTGCTTCTAATAAACATCACTGAAACCTTCCATAGAGGGAGGTAAGACATCCACAAAGGGAGATAAACCAATCATAAAGGGAGGTAAAACATCCACAAAGGGAGGTAAAACATCCACAAAGGGAGGTAAACCTTCCTAAAAGGTAGGTAAACCTACCATAAAGGGAGATAAACCTACCATAAAGGGAGGTAAAACATCCACAAAGGGAGGTAAACCTTCCTAAAAGGGAGGTAAACCTACCTAAAAACTTCCACAAAGGGGGGCTAATTTTATAATCAATATAGATATTAACATGAATATAACAAACAAAGATTTTTTGAAACAATCAAAAATACAGTATTACAATGCCATCACAAATTTATCAGAATAAAATAGATCTAACCAGGTTATCAAAAAAAGACGAAGAATCATATCACAATTTTTACACCATAAAAGTTTTGTTTAAAAAAAACAACTGAAGCTGCCAGCAGCATAGATATGAACTCCGATAAAAAGAATCTGGCATCTGTCTGGTTACTTGTTGAAATAGGCAGAAACCAATGTTACAGATGTCATTCACTTCCACAGTTCGGGTCAACAATATCAGTAACAGCAGTGGTCAGGCAATGTATATATTTTATAAGATTTGAACCAATGGCATAAACCATAACTGAATTTAAAAATTTTTCATGAAAAATGCATGTTCAACAACAGTATTTTGTAATTGCAAGAATTTACTGTTGTATAACATTCCGTGACCTCGAAACAGTTTGCAAAAAAATGAAATGATTTGTTATAAGGGATTCGACGAAACCATTTTAACATTAATTTTGAATGAAAATGCTACACATACATACAAATTAAATATAAGTTTATAATATAGTTTCAGAAAATGATATGCATTAAGTATGTGTATAAATATATCTACTATAAGTAAACAGCCTGACAGCGGTAGAGAATCGAGTCACATTCATATAATTATATACAAGTTTCACGGTGCTAAACGCTAAACCAGTCTATTTGATCTGCATCTGTATCTACTTTCAGACTGGTTTCCCTTCTATACCTCAATGTTGTGACATCACTTCGTGGTAAATACATCAATGTGAAACAATTATAATCATGTTAACAGTGACATTTAGCAGTTATTATTAAAAATTACATACATAAATATTTATTGTTAGTCAAAAACATTATCTATGAATAAGATGCGGACATAAGCACATAGAAACGATTGAATATCGACAACAGACACATACACTGCCCTCCAAAAGTTCCTTCACACTTTGACAATTTCCCATTGCAATTAATGTATTTGTTTCAAATCGAAAATGCTTTTTTACACAGCAATAATTTTCTGTAGAAGTATTTATAAATGTGTACTGAAACAAATTATCTTATTTTCTGTGTCAGATCAATCAGTTACACACATACATTGGTTTCGGATGCAGACGATTGATCCTGCTGCCGAGATGTGCAAATTGTTAATTCTTAACTATCCATCACAGAAGTGGGATTAATAATTTCACTTTATGGTCATACATGTTTTATTTGAAATTCTGTAAGATAAAAACAAAATATTCAAGTGTGAAGAAACTTTTGAATAGCATTGTACTGTTCAAAACAGGCGACACAACAATATGACTGTCTAGTTTCTGGATAATTTCAGCGTATTTCTTTCAGTAATTTTGACTCATGTGAAAGAATTTGCACAAACAAATGGTTCAGTTTTGATAAGCAGTGATAACAAATACATCAAAGTCATTGCCATAAGTTAGGAATGTTGCTCAAGATTGTTGAAAATAGTTCATAAAAAGTGGCGGGGTAATATAACTCATTATTTCATAATTTCTAAAAATAAGATTCTAAAAAAAATTACTGTACATATATGAATGATTTTCCGACATTTAATCACAACTCTCAGACTGATACACAATCTAGGGATGATACGATACTGATATGAAATTTGTGATATAACAATCTATAATTACAAAACGTGAAAACTTTGCAGCAGTGAGTGATCAGGTATATAATGTAAGAATGTAACATCTTAGGCCTTCCTTAAACAAATTTTGTTCGCAGTTATGTGACCCACTCATGAAAAATGCCGAGACTCAATTTATTTTTTCAGGTTAATCAATGAAAAAAATCTTTTAGCCATAACAGTACTAAACTAAAAGAAAACCTATCTACCTACCAACTGTTAAAATTCCAGGTCGTGTAACCGCAAACAAACAATTTCATAAGGATGGCCTTATTTATAATGTTCATGCTTAAATAAGGCTTAAAAATGTAAGATCTGACCCCAAATTCACAAAAATACTTAAGTTTTATTATTTATTTAAGTATGGTAATTTTCTTAGTTTTATACTTAACTATGTTATTTAAGTACATTTCACGAAAAACGTCTTGTTGATTAGTTCCCTTTAAGGAGTTAATATACAAAGTACGGTACTGAAAATTGCATCTTTTTTTTACCAATGATCAGCTAACCACAATAACAGAGGCATACAGCTAAGATTGTCTTAAGCATCTACGTAAGTATTTTTCTGCAATTAGGGCTTGAAGTAATTCTATTGTGTATTTATAAACAAAGTACATGTAGTTGTACATAACAACCAAGAATCAGAAAATAGATGGTTCCAATTATGATATTTTTCTAGTCCCAACGAGGACCATGTGGATATATACAGTGATTAAGCAATACATTTTCGCAAGTTATTTTACTCAAGTCACAACCACTATGAGCCGCACTCTGTCTTATATAACACTTGTATAAGCCGGGGTCTCAACATAGACAACTTTAACATTACAGTACAGGATATACAAGATGACAATGATATATCAAAACAATATAAATAGGAATATTTACAGCATTAGAATTTACAGAGAAATAAAAACAATAACAACAGCATCATTTTGGGCTTTTAAGAACACAGACTTCAGCATCCAAGCAGTGTTGGTAGCATTTTTTTAATTGAATGAATTAAACACAGGTGTGTGGTACCTGTGTGGTAGTGTTGTGGACACCATAGATTTGAGCCCTGGTAGTATAAATGTAACATCATAAATTCATTAGTGCATAAAATCATGAAGTTTGATCCAGTACAGAAATTTAAAGTGTCAGTTTCATTGAGACAAAGGATATACATTTCTATTTCAATTTCACACAGAAAACAGACAGTTCCCACATCAACAACAATTACCTCCCTTGTTCGTAATCATCTGCCATTTTGATAGGCAAAACTGATAAGCACTTATAGGAGTAATTCCCAAATATGTGATAATTGAGAAAATACCAAGAGAATTCGCATGTGTCATAAAAATTTTCTTCAACTTTCTGAGCCATCTGCCCACATGAGCATAATGACCAAGTTATCTTTTTTATATTTGGTTACTTTATCATCATTGACATTATATTCCCTATAAACTTTAAGGAAATTTGCCAATCAATATGGATGACCATTCAGAACAAGGGAGGTAATTATTGTAAATGTTGGAAGTATCTATACCTTAATTATAATATGGAACCCCACTTCATTATAACAACAATAACAACAATAGAAACACTAATTATTATTTTTTGTTAAAGCAAGCGGAATATTTTTCAAACGAGACAATTCAGAAAAGAAGTCTTAACAATATGAAAGTTTTAAACTCATCAACACAAATCTAGAGTGAGAGACATATACAATATTATAACACTCAGCATGTAGATTTTAAGACAAACTCTGAGAAAATGTTCAATATAAGTGTAACAAGGCTCAATTGATCTAGAAGACAGTATCCGTGAACAATGACATAAACTGTTGCATGACAGAACCTGCCTAAGTGACATTGCTCATGACCTTTGATGTATTTCCCAATGAAAGTTCAGATGTCACAAAATAAGCACAGAAGTGTTTAGGTGGCTTAATTTTGATCTATAGAATTAAATAAGCGCTTAAATTTTAAGTGTAGTTTGTTTGTTCCACTTGAAAAACAGAAGATTAATAATAAGATTCCAACGCGATGTAATCATTTTGTTCTTAATATTGGAATCGCTATAAAAAGAAAAGTAGATATCTGATTTTAATATCTTTGGTATTATTGATACTATATCTGCTTGAAAATGGTAAAAGTGATTTTTTGGTCACTAATATAGGTTTTGTCAGGGAACACCTCGTATGTACTCCTATCCAGTAATGATGTTTGATCATAAAGTTCTACTCATCATAGGAATTCTGACAAGCAAATACATGTTTGTGAATCCTGCCCACATGACAAGCTCAAAACTCAATACTATAACGTGAAAGACTATGATCAAGTAGCAACAGAAAAAATATTATTAATTAAGTCATGGTACAAGAGAAACATAAAGCATATTATTTGTATTCTGTAAGGAGCTTGAAGTGACATGAAAACGTCCCTGAATAATCTATTATATACAGAGTAACATACTAGACGCCATTTTTACAGAAGCTTTGATTAACATGTAATTCCAGTGATGTCAAGCTATATACAATATACAAGAATTCTATCTGTGATGTACATATATAAAGTATTGAAAAAGCTTACAGATTTAAATCACTAGGATTCAATTTGGTAAATGCAATAGAAAAATACAGAAAAAGTCATAAATCGTAAGTTAAACAAATTTCTTCCTTTCAGTTTTAACATAAATTCAGAAAGTTTGATAGAAAATTAATTAGTTCATAATATGTTCATAAAACATAAAGTGAATCTGTAACTAACTCGTCACAAAATCCAAAAAAATATACAGCATATAACAGGCATAACGAGATAACAAATGCATCCAATCAAAATACATGTACATAAAACAAAAGTTATATGACCATTATTAATCAATTAGTATTGTAATAAATGGAATGATGATTGATATAACAAGAAAGATACATACAGCAAATATCATGTATTATATATTGGTATCATGAGTAATGATTGCATGTTTCTTGTGTTTTGTTTTCTCAGTTTTCACAAATTCTACACTTTGTTTTCTTTGGTGACCTGAAATCATACAAAAGTATACAACATGAGCAAGATTTGCATACAACAACAGTCCACGGTCCTCAATGCCTGCGACTATAGTTAACACTTATACTTTGTGTGACATTTATTCCACAAACTACGCTATCAAATCATCTAAAATCAAAGGAAATCATTTGCACGTTATGGAACATTCTGTAACCAAATACAGCAAAACCTAACTTTAAGACCACCTCAAAATTAAGAACACAATTTTCAAGTTCATTTTCTCTGTTATGCTCTTTATTGAACCTCAATATTATTGAGGTTTTACTGTAATGCAAGCACCAGGGTAGACAACTCAATATTATTTGCATATCAACTACATGTAGTTTCAATGATGACTGTTCATTCAGTTTATCAATCACTATATGTTTGTTACCTAACTTGTACACCATGACTTCGTCCTATAGCAGAATAGACGTGTCAATATACAAAACTATTGTAACTAGCATAGTTACAATTCGATGGAATCAGCAAAGATTGCAAGTATAGTCAAAATAAACCTACAACAAATTATACTAATTATATACTAATATACACCGTCTCCCGTGGCGGTCTGGTTAAGGCATTTGCCTTGGGAGCAGCAGGTCGAAGGTTGAAGCCTGGTAGGGGTCCGTTTTGATATAGCCTGTTGGTTAGCCGCCAGCTAGTTAATAAATGGTTACCATGCGCCTACCTGCCTGGTGTCTGGCATTATAGTATAGGAATCAGGAAGTAAATGTACTCAGAAAGAACGTGTCTCATAAGTCAGAAATGTCTGGCCCTTTAAATAGGTGTGACACTATAATAAATAAACATGTTACTATACTGCAATGAAGTAATACAAATGTCTATTAAACTGTAATGAAGAAAAGGTCTGTCATTAATTTAAAGAAAAGTTAGATGCAAACATCGGAAATATTCTAGTATAAAACATTCTGTTTACCTAGTGTTACCATGGTACTTCCTATGGCTAAGCCGGTGTGACCAGGTGGAGACCATTCATTATCACCACATGGCAACTGTATAAATAATGATAACACTGCTGCCTTCTGGTTATGTAGAGGTTCCAACGCCACCTGCCCAGGTTTATATGCTGGCTGTAACAAACAATATGTACAATATTATTAAGAAGTTCAACTAGCAAATCAGTTACATCTATAGAATGGAATGTGCTACTATTTTTATACAGGGATATTTTGTGTATGTCCGTTGAAACTCAGATATTTTCTGTCATACATTTCAGCAATCAACCACAGTTACTGTATGCCACTAATATTTCGAAGGGATTACTAAAACTGCCAGAATTTCCACGAGTTTAAACAATCATTGATAACCAGTATTCAATTTTGAATACTCCAATCTAAAAATAAAACTGAGTGGTCAAGCAAATATTAGAATATCGTCCATGAGAAAATAAATATGCCTTCTACAGTAATGTTAATTGTTCATGCAAGATTTGTACGCGAGTTAAATAGAATAAAAAATATGTCCTGATTTATACATGATTTATCAATTTTCTGTAGTGGAAATAAAACATTTAAAAAAATTAATTACTCTTTTTCTTTTTCGGAGATCTGTGTTAGTGTCTTTCTTCTCTGCTCCGATATGTTCAATTCTTCTTTCCACTTCTAGTACAGCAGTTGAAAATGGTCGACTTGCCATTTCTTCCATTTCAACTATCATTCTCTGTAATAAAATCCCACATAACAGATTGGAGGAATCATTAATATTAAGTTTGAAATGAGAGAAAACATTTTATTTCATGATTTCTGGCGGTTTACCGTTGAATTAAGGTGAAGCATTATCCGATAAACTCACAGTAAAATAATCCAAGGGATAATTTCACTAAAACAGACTACTTTTTTCCAAAAAAAAGTCCCTGTTGAGTGCCCCAAATGCAGTTCTCTCCCTTTGTTTAAATTGTCAGTAAAGGAGTAGTTATCTCCCTTTCCAGTTTACTTTTGTGATGTCTGCTTCAATTGTCAATATGAAAAGGATGTAGAGTCTGTGGATTTATCAGAACTTACCACAATATTATGATCCAGTTTGAGAAATTATCTATTATGAACACAATTAATTACAAAACTTAACTTTTCGTTTCACACATCGTTTGCTAGATTCTAGTTATTTGTTGACGATTTTGAATGGCATTCTGCTTGTCAATGATGGCGGATAAATACACGATATAAAAATATATTTTCACATCTGACATTAAACAATACAACATTTCATTTGTTTGCTAACTCAATAATTGGTTGCAACACTGTCCAATTAGGCATATAATATATGTACTAACCTGTCGTCTTCTGTAACTATCGTACTTGTGTTTAATCTTGTACAGAATTGCAGCAATAATGAGCAACGACAGGAAACAACTGAAATATATATCAAATACAATTATACTATGCTCTTACATTTAAACCCTCATTAAAACAAGCGCATTAACTAAGAAAAAGGCAGGTATTTGATAATAACTGTTCTGCTACAAGTAGTCAAAAGTTTTATTTTCCCAAAGATTTTCAATGTTCACCTGTGTTTTAAACTCTCAATAACTGTTAACTGGATTACTAATCAGTAATCATGCCAACTACAGAAACTATGAAGTTTGCAATTCAACCTCTTTAAAGGCAGAATTTGAAACCACAACCTTAAGGATTAGAAGCCCTCTGGTCCAGGTACTATGTTTCCCTGTCATCAGAGTAGACTTTTCTACATTGTCAATGTAACATCCTTGGTACCCAGGCTATTCATAACATTTATGATACCATGGACAAATTGGCTAGCGAAACTTCGTAATGCTTGAATATTCATTAGTATTTCTCAACCAGTGAAATGGATGATAACAAAAAATAAGGAATATCCTTAGTGAAGAGCTATTGATGTCCTGCCTAACACGGAACTCATTGGATCACTCAGAACCACGATTTTATCCATAAATACTCAGCAATCTTTATATGAGGTGTGTGTCATGCGGCCAATCAAGCGGCGTGATTTCACCTCATTAATTATTCATGAGTACAAGATTATTACAGTCAATTTGCCTAGGGTATCATATATGATATGAATAGCCTGAGTACCGAGGATGACAATGTAAGGTCTGAGAAGTATATCCAACAGTGTTTTTTTCCCAGTTAAACAGAGGCATAATGCAATGATTGTACAAATTCACTCACCTGAAGAACGTCACAAAGAAATGAACCAAATCAATCTTTGGAAATTGTGAAAATGATATCTGAAATATACAATCTTATACATTAAGCATGAAAATCATTAATCAAAGAGAGACATGTAAGGTTATAGGAGAAGATATTTCATTTAATAGTAATACAATATGCCCTGTACATGAGTCATTCCAACATTATCAATGACAATAAATGATTCCTTAGGGATTCAACTTGGTGCAAAACCTCAAGGGTCATTTTGATAATTTTTCACTGGATTTTACTACCTTATAGCCAAAGTACCTATTATTTAGAGAAAAATTAACCCTTCAGCAACTGTCAAAATGTGGCCTTTCAGGGGTCAAATGGGCAACTTCAGGGGCCAAATGGCCAACTTCAGGGTCAAATGGAAACCTCGAGAATTACTGTCTGCATACCTCACTTCAATAACAAAGTTTGATTAAAGAGAAGAATTACAAAGTGAGTTATTTAAACTGAACACAAATAATATCACTGTCATAAACATAGAAAATCTGACACATGTTAAGACTTCAGTTTGACCGGCTATGACTTAGACCATTATTTATTCCAGACATTGTAGCTCTATGATATTTTTCCAGCACCGGTGGAAACTTGGGAAATCCCAGTCCGGTACGCAAGAAATTATGTAACAAATGTATTCAACAAAAACATAGGTAAAAAAACACATTCTAAATTCCACTTGATCACTTACCTGCAGCCAGAATGGAGTTGAAAAGTTGTAAACATACACAAAGAATGTGAAATTATTGTCTGGACCAAAGTTATAATCTTTATGTTCAAACTTTGAACGGAAAGATGTACATCCATAACCTCTTGTTTTGTATTGCTCTTGTGGGTGAGATTCTGAAAGTAGAAACATAACATAAATAAATTCTAACACAGCCAGACAGCTGGGGCAGTACTCACAAACAGAAACTCAAGCTTAGACTTGAAATTCACAAAAAAATTATATTTTAGCATCACTTTGTTTACATTCAATCTAAACCCCAATGAAATTCTGTCTGAATAATTGTTGTTGACCTTTTAACACTTTTGCGAATTTTTATAAAAATCTATATTGTTATAACAACCTACGAGCAAAAACAAAATTTAAAATCTAAGTATGACTTTCAGACTTAAAATGTTTATGAATTAGGCCTCTGAACTATCACATAACATTATAGAAGGCAAATATGACGGAGTTGGATATGTGGCGTACATGCTCCTTGACTCCATAGTCAATTTTTTAGGACTTTTGACACTTTTTTAGGAATTTTAGCAAAATTTTAAAAAATTAGATTGTTTAGGAATTTTAGGGCCACTGGAAACCTACAACCAGTATTAACCTATTCTTCCTAAAGCTACAGATAACGTTCATACATTTCAACTCACAACCGTCGGAGTGACAGACAAGTACTTATCTACTGACTTAAATTAGGAGTGGCTCTTGGAAATCCCTAAAATTAATCCAACAACAACAACTAGCTCCCTGTTACAACTAGATGTCTCCATAGGACACAGATGTAACTGCTTTGGACTTTTAAGTCGAGAAAGGGGCATAACTCCTTCAAACATTGGTGGATTGTAACTGAAATCAAACTTGACCTGTATGTTAACATTCTATGCTTAGGTACCCAATATGAATGGAATCCAACAATCTTTCATAGAGTTAAAGATCAGAAGCCAATTTTTCACATTGATGGAAGCACGAGACAGGAGTAACTTATAACGCCCGTTTGACAGTTCTTCGAATGGCGGGGGTACATCAGAACAAAAATTCTTCCATAATAACTTACTTGATTTCCATGTAATGTTTATTAATGCGTTCCCCGAGCAGTTCAAGGTAAATTCCACATCTCGATCATTCTGGAAACATAATTTCAGTAATTTCTCATTTATTGAAGTATATAAGCCAATTTAAATATCCATTACACATTTCATTATTCAGAAAATTCACGGTCATACCGACAAAGAGGAAGTACCTTAAATAACATAAAATAGCTTACAAAAGAGACTATGAATTCAAGCTTGATATAGTATTTACAGAATATTTCATATAATGTTTAAGGGGTATGTTCACTTACTGCAAGAGGTATATTCATGAAGTTGATCCCAGTATAATGAAGGTCTTCATTCTTAGACAAGTTGAATGTAAACTGGTAATCTGTCCGCAAATCGTCTGTAGAGAAATGAAGAAAAATTATAGGTTATTCAACTTATATCTGATTTTAAACAGTTTTCGGCGCAGCCTTACTAACATGGTTTTGCTATCTGCAAATCAATCTTACATTAACCACCAAGGCAACTTCTCTTCAGCCCAACAACGATTGTAACCTTGACGTGGATTGGTTAACCTTTCGATAATGGGTACGTTACCTTACCGAAATCCACTGAATTAGGGTGAATTTACCGAAATCAATTTGGGATCTGGAGTGAACAGCAATTGTAACATTTCGGCATTGTTTTATGTTGCACAACAAATTTTAACCTTTACATTGCACTGACGATCGTTTTAAAGATATGTCTGGTTTTTATCATAATTTAGTAACATGTCCTGATCAATTAACATTACCAGTGCAGGGCTCTAGAAATTTTCTTTAAATACAGTTGTACTAGACTAATGTACATGTTCATTTTGACTTGTCCGCCGTGGGAGGGCATGGAGGCTTGCATAACAGACGTGTCCTGAAATAAGTCCAACGCAACTATTGGTAGCCTGATTCAGCAAATAGACTTGTCCTAGACGTCGGGCTAGTAGATTTCTAGAGCCCTGCAGTGTTCCTCAGTTCCCAGCTAGAAGTACCAAGTACAGATAAGAGACTTTATGACATATTTTCCACAAAAATTGGAACATTTTAACAGTTCCAGACTTATAGGGCAACAGACAAACAAGGAAGGCACAAATAAATTTATTATTCCAAAAGAAAGCTTAAAGACTTATTTAAGACCATCTCAATAGTAAGACAACTTCAAAATATAGAACACAATTTTCAAGTCCTTTTTCACTGTTTTGCTATTTATTCGACCTCAATATTAAAACCACCTCAATGAAAATACCAGTTTTCAAGGGTCCCAAGGGTGGTCTTATTATTGAGGAATTACTGTACTATTAAGCTTACAGTAGTTTACTTACAATAACAGGTACCACCATCATTTGGATTTCCAAAGTAGTTGTTCTGATATTCACACCTGTAATATGAACATATAAATATAATAAGCAATAAATGGATACCCTAATTCCCACAAGTATGAAAATTTTTAAAATTACGATACATCACTTGCATAAATATAAGTCATGATTCACTAAAATGAATTAGTTGTCAATGGTAGAAGTTGCTATCATTATAGGCAAGTATTATTAAGCAGCAAAACCAGGGCTGTCCTCCTCATTTTTGGTACAGAAGAAATACAATCCTTATTATTGGTTTTATTGTATGTATTTGACATAGAACATTGTCTGGTTATCAGTGAATTCTGCTTTTAATTTTTTGGTTCTCAACTGTTTTACTTGTTTGGTTTTTGGCTGTTTACTTGTTTGATTTTCAGCTATTTACTTGTTCAGTTTTCATCTGTTTCACTTGTTTGGTCCTCAGCAGTTTTACTTGTTTCGTTTTCAGCTGTCTTACTTGTTTGGTTCTCAGCAATTTTACTTATTCGGTTCTCAACAGTTTTACTTGTTTGGTTTTCAGCAGTTTTACTTGTTTGGTTTTCAGCAGTTTTACTTGTTTGGTTTTCAGCAGTTTTACTTGATTGGTTTTCAGCAGTTTTACTTGTTTGGTTTTCAGCTGTTTTACTTGTTTGGTTTTCAGCTGTTTTACTATCTTCAATCAAATTATCATGGAATACATTTTCTTCTTCATATTCAAATAAGCAGTTCATAAGTTAAACTTCCATAGGTATAGATATTTTATTGTAACTTACGTTTGACATTTATCTCCTAAAACACCTCGGGTTCTACAGAAACAGGCTCCTGTTCTATCATGACAACTGTCTGCCTGACCATTACAACTGCAAGCTGTAACAAAGATAGATTATTCTGATTTAGATGTTCACACAAAAGCTAGTGGCAACCTGACAAAATGCTGCATCAATGTCACATGAAAGTCTCTTTTCCATTTCCCCTTAATCAAACAAAATACAAACTTTAAGCACAGGTGCTTTTAAAAAACATTACCCTAGATGTGTCCACAAGACACAGATGTCCCCGCTATAAGCTTTTCAAGTGTTATCATTTGGAAATCAATTTTTGAAGTGGAAAAAGGGCCATTACTCCTCCAAAAATGGGTGGACTGTAACCTAAATCAAACTTCATGGGTATTTTATAATCCTATGCGAAAGTGCCCAATATGAATAGAATACATCCATCGTTATTTATCAGAATTTAATATTGTGCACAGACAGATGCACCACTGATGTATCGACAGGGGTATTAACATTTTATGCATAATAATATATTGTCAATATTCTACCATTTGCATATACATTTATCTCATCAGGTCAGATTCCAATCATTTTAACAGTGACTTGAAGCATGATATATCCTCAAAATACAGGAAGTATAGATTAAATGTCTAGATCCACAATAGAGGTTTCATGTTCCAGGAAAATATAGAGTAAATAATAATCATACCAAGCAAATGTTCAGAAACATTGTACACGATAATTCTAAACATTTCAAAATGAAACAAACATAATGAAAACAAGACTCTTACCTGTACAGTTAGCACCATTAGTTGGGTTTCCATGGTAACCTTCCATACATTTCTCACAATTTTCACCAGTAGTAAGATCATCACAATGGTCACATTTAGATTTGTCAGAAACATTGGTACAGCTGCTGTGTCCGTTACACTGACATACTGAAATATATAACCATAGACATTGATATACAAAAATGTACTGACATAGTTCACCATAGACATTGACATACTGAAATATATAACCACAGACATTGACATACTGAAATAGATACCCACAGACATAAACATACTGAAATAGATAACCACAGAAAGTGTACATGGGATAATATGGTCATATTTCGATACCATGGGGACTAAACATTGACATGTACCTGCTGAAAGATACTTTTAATTTCTATCTGGTTGTATATTTTTTGAATTGCATCAACCATAAAAATTGACCAATTTAATTTCATTGGTCACTAAGCAACAGCAAATGCACCGTGCTCAGTTTACTCAGACTTCGACTTCAAAATGTTACATGTTTGTTTTGCTCCAACGTTGCTGTAATTTCATTCATTTAGATTGAATGAAAATGAAAGGCTGGTTAATATAACTTTTGCTTATTTACAGTCTAAGTCCGAGTTCCAGTCCTAAAATGTTTGTGAATAAGGCCCCTGTACTAATACACATGAAAGACATTGACATGCCCCAATATGGACTCGAATCAATGATTCCCAGCCATGTGACAAGCAAAAGTGAATTAGACACTAACTAAATAGCTAAACCATGAAACGAAGAGCATGTTTATATAAAACACAGTAGACGCAAACTGACTACATGTACTCACATGGACACGTAATGAAATGCCATCGTTCCAGAGGGCACATATCCGTATTCAATTCATATTTTTCAGTGGCGTTGTTCCTCGTCATCGGTCCGGAAGCCCCACCGGGGACACATTTACCCAGACCTGTCTTACTGGCATCATTACACCAACCACAGTTTGGGTGTGACTTACATTCATCACAGGAACGTAAATCTTGACATCTTGTTGCTATGGAAACAGAACAAGAGGCCCATGAGAACATTGGAGACATTTGGGAGAAGTGGAGAGATTTAGTGAATTCGATGAAAATTAGAGATTTTAAACATTTTCCATGATGCAAATCAATTGAAGTACAAACTAAACAAAAGATTAAATACATGTTTATAACATTTAATTTCATTAATGAGCACTCACTTTTATCTAATCACTACATTGAAACATTTTGATTTCCCCAATACTGTAAACTTAGAAGACATTTTACAATACTTAAGTTAGCAGTTTGGATGGTTGGTTCCTGTCTATGGCATTACGTATCAGCTAAACTTTCTACATGTTATTTAATGTGGATATGTAATGCCCCCCCCCCCAATCATCATTGCTGCAAAAAGGTAGCATTATTAAAAACATGAAATATTGTTTAACTTACATTTCTTGATTAATATCAAATATTCACAGTAATCTTACCTCGACATTTTTCATTATGTGTCACCCATTCCTGACATTGTCCGTACAGAAACGACGCAACGTAAGAATTGTTTTCGACACAACGTTGCTGCGAGCCACACCACATGCATCCACCATTCGTACAATTCTCACACTCTGAATGTTCAAAGCATGGAGTTTCACACGCTTCCTTAGCGGTCTTCTTGGAATCTTCCGACTCTGTAATGTATTGTATACAACAGTTAAATACAAACATCACTAATAAAATATCTGAAATCATTTCAAGGTAGACTATGACACGGCAAACTAGATGTTTAAGCAGATGAATGATAAAGAGATATTACTGAAAATAGAAAGATTTCTGCATTGTTCAGCAGTTTACATGTGTATAAAGAGAAATACAAATGTTTATAAGAAACAACAAAATATCACCGACAAAATGAAGCAAAACGATTTTGTAAAGGAACAAAGAGACACACAGTAAAGTGATATAGTATACAAACAACAGAGTTAATCAAAACGACAGGACATTGTCATGAGTTCTCTCCTTTTATCCCTTCTATAGTATATGTATATATAGTAAAATATATAATATACCATAGAAGGGATGGAGGGAGAGGAAGGGATGGAGGGAGAGAGAGAAACATCAGACATGGTCAACATTCTAGATTTTGTGATAACTCATTTCCAGGAAGGAGAGCAATTGTAGCTGAAATAAATGGTCATCCGTTTTTGGTAATCAAGTGTTATTTAGCTTTAATTTGTAGTGACCTAAAAGCACAGGAGATTGTCACAAGTTCTCTCTCTCTTTATCCCTATTAGAGTTCTCTCCCTTTATCCCTTCTTTAGTATAGGGATAAAGGGAGAGAACTCATGACAATCTCCTATGCCCAAAACTACACATCAGACAAGGAATTTTTTTTCATGATTTCCACATATTTAATATTTCATTATTGGACGATATTTCACTGAAAATGAAATGTAAATAAAACCAAGAACAAAGCTTAGTTAACCAGGATACAAAAAGCAACAAACCATTGTAAGTATGAGGACTGATATAGAATGCACAGGCATTTAAGACAGCCACTACAGCAACAGTTCGTGTAAACTCAACAACACAACAAAAATTACCAAGAATTTTTAAACCACAGGAGATTGTCACCATGTTCTCTCCCTTTATCCCTTCTAGAGTTATCTCCCTTTATCCCTTCAAGAGTTATCTCCCTTTATCCCTTCTATAGTAATAATATTAATATTATGTACACAATGTATATATATAGTACAAGGAGTCTAACACTTTTCACACCTGAAAGAAGGGATAAAGGGAGAGAACTCGTAGAAGGGCTAAAGGGAGAGAACTCTAGAAGTGATAAAAGTAAAGAACTGCAGTTTAGACACAGAAAGTGATTAATTAATAAATATTTGTAAAAAAGTCCTACACAATTGTATGTGAAGATTTATAAATCAAGGTGCAGAGAAGTAAGTTACTGATGACGATGCTAATGAATACAACATTCTATAGACTTATTAAATGTATAAAACTAAACAAAAAACTAAGAAACAAAATGAAAACATTTAACAATTACTAACATATAAAGCGTGTTCTGATGATATTAATCTGTGTACTAAATGACTTTTAGTAAGCAAAATTCAGAATTCCTAAGTTTTGTAAAAGTTGGACATACTGGTGGTTTCTTTTACTGCAATAACCCTTACTTATTCTTCAGTTAAATCCAATTTTATAGAAATATTAGGACTATTATAATGACAATAAATTTTTGTGCCAAACTAAAGAATCTATGCCAAATGATGCTACTTTAAACAAGCTATGAATAGTATACGAGGTTATAACAAATTAAACAAGCTAATATCTGAGTTTTTATGACGCATTTTTCAGACGCAATTATCAATATTTGGTGATACCGTCAGTATGAAGCAAAGTTATTAAGGCATTATCCTGGTTAATATGATTACAGAAAAAACCTGCGCACAATGTTAACAGCAATTCCACTGGGAATTCATAGAAATATTCCCTCAGGATGGTAGTTTTGCTTCAAAAGCCTTGTTTTCAAGATGAAGAAGTATCAAGATAAACAGTATTTCTTAGAACAACTAGTTATATGTAATCGCCCTCATGATCATGAGCACAGTAAAGTTAAATACTTCTTCTCTAGAGTGAATACTTCATTGCGTTGTTTACACATTTGCGTGAATTTTTGTTGGCGAGAGAAACTAATATTGACACAGAGCGTCTTACTATAGACACAGAGAGTCTTACGATAGACATAATCTTTTCTCAACATCCAACAGTCTCAATTCTATATACAAACACAAAACTTTTGCAGTAACTGTTAACGACAGCTTTTTATGTACAAGGACATAGCAAAGTCAGCTCAAAACAAGAATAAACTATCACAAGTTTCTTGTTATAAAGTGTTTCCAACACAAACATGAATGACAATAGTTTCTGTGTAATTAAATAGGCAAAGAATTGTTTGATAGCGATACTCAACAGAGGTGTCATCACTTCTTGAAGTAGCAGGGAAATCACCAATAGTAGGCGAGGATCTGGAGGGGTAGTCCCCTTAATTATGATCATTCATACAAGAAAAGTAGCTGGGTGATGATGCTTAAATCACTAGGTAATTTTACCGGCTCTTATTGACACCCCTGCTCAACCCAATCTTCACTTAACTGAGGCAGACACAATGTGTCCATTTACATTAGAATTAAGCACAGATCATGCTACAAACATACTACTAAAAGAATAATAGAAGCAAATACAATGCATAATCAAGTATTAACAAGGCACTATGGTTTGTTTTCTTGAAGGATCAAGTCTCATTCTAACATTCTAACTCACCAGCATTGACAACTTCATTATAAAAATCTGTTGTATCACCTATAAATTAAAGTATGAGAAAAAGGTAACCATGACATCATACATAATATACTGTTACTATGACGGCGAAAATAATGACAATAGAACAAACAAACAAACTTTTATACTAAATAAACATTAGAGTAAAATAGAAAAAAGCTGATATGCATTTAATCATGGCAGAAGCAAAATATGTAAAATATTAATTACAGTAAAACCTCACTTAAAGACCACCTCAATAATAAGACCACCTCAAAATTAAGAACACAGTTTTCAAGTCCATTTTCACTGTTTTGCTCTTTATTCAATCTCAATATTAAGACAATGTCGAAATGAAGACCAATTTTCAAGGGTCCCATGGGTGGTTTTAATATTGAGGTTTTACTGTACAAATAATTAATTTCGTCAAGTGTAACTTAGGTATTTACCGCGCAACAAAATAAAAAACTTTGCTTAATTGAAACAGCTGTCGTACAATAAGGAGCCATTGTAAAGGTCATATCTTATCATTTTTTATACACAGCAAAACTTGCACAGGCTGTAAACTCACCTCTTAAATAAAGGCAAAAGTAGGGATTTTATTAGGTAAAAGTAGGGATAGTAGGGGTGATTTCTTACTTTTGGGATATCAAAAATGGTTAATATTCAACCTACTGTACATTCTCCATGATAAGACCTCCTTGCTTCACGCAGGTGAAATATTTATTTTGAGTTAACGCCTCAGTGGCATTGTCTACAGATAACACAATGCATGTGTATATATCAGATACATGATGCCACTTGTCTTCTATATGATACGTAGTAAAAACATTTCTTTGCAAAAGGGGCAAGAGATTTGGTTGAGTCTATCATATAAATTTGTTGAGCACCAAAAATGAATAGGTTGTGCTTGAAACTTTGCTCAGTATGCACACAAAGTAAACTAACAAGGGTTAGCTTGATGTAATGATAACAATACATTGAACCGTTTCTACATCAGTCATAGATATAGTCAAACCTCACATAAAGACCAAATGGGAAATGATGATCAGGGGTAACCCATACTATCCATGCCCTAAGATAAGAAGTACCAATATTTCAGATTAAAGCAGTATATTTCAAGCTGAAAATGTATAGAAAGCATCTATAATATACATATCAACTATGACTATAAGCTACAATATTAGCAGAAAGCTTTGTTATAATGTCTATACTAGTACAATGCAAAATGTTTAATCACAGAAAAAGTCACACCAAGTGCATCCTCTGTACCCAGGCTATTCATAACATATTATGATACCCTGGGCAAACTGACTGTAAAAATCTTGTACTCATGAATAATTAATGAGGTGAAATCCAGCTGCTTGATTGGCCATATGAGATTCAACACCTAGTGGAACCCTTGATAAGCAGGTCCAGACAAGTTAAAACATAATTCTGCGTCTGTAACCATTCTAAAACTTAACATAGCAACCATTTCTGATGATTTAACAGTACAAATCTCATGCATTTTCACTATCAAAGAAGTCAAGACACAACACAGAGGTGATTTCACAGGACGCCCAACACATACACACAATCACCAAGGCAACAACGGCTCAATTTCTCTCATCAGTTTTGCAAGAGGGACAAAACCCAAGGCAGAAATGTTTTCACAGTGGAATATATGACAATACAGCAATTAAGCTATTGCACCATACCTCCATATAAAAACATACGAGCGCTGCTATGGGATTTACAACAACTTCTATAAGTGACGTCATTTCAAGAAAACGCAACATGTGATGTCACAATTTGCAAGCAGGAAACAATATTTACTCCATATGGTCACTTTGTTTTCATATTTCCATATGGGGCAAATATTGCTTACTGTCAGTACATGGTGACGTCACTTGTGACTTTTCAGGAAATGACGTCCCTTAAAGAAGAGGTTGGAAATCATACAGCGGCGTTCATATTATCATAATAACAATTTTCAGGTTACGGATACTTTAATAATTGTTTGAAATATGTTTCATTCATCAGAATTAAGAGAACTTCATTTGTAGCAAAGTTGGTAGTAAATTCATATCCAAGAATAGCACAAGAATAATAGCTGACTAGACAAGACACAAAACACTGGTCACATTACAATTTTCAAGTACATACCAAAGAAAGTGTTTCGGTCACGCTGACTGTAAGTACACGCTTTATCCAGCTTACTCCAGATGCACTCGTTGTGTCTCGAGCATGCGTAACAATTGTGTAACTGCGTACATGCTGTGTTGTACTTAAGGGGACAATCGGAAACTTTTGTGATCATGTACTGCGAAAAGAATTGGGTAATATGAGATAGAAAGGGGGAAAAGTGATTGGTTTAATATCTAAACAACTGCAATTTCCTGGAGAAAGGTCACAGCCCAATAACATCGCTTACCTGAAACTTACAAGCAGGATTAGATATGCCATGCAAATGAAGGAATAAACCGGTTATATATAAATACATGGATCTATTATAGTGCAGTATAAAAGTAGACATGCTCTTCAAAGGGACTACATGTTCATAATCTATACAGGGATGTTCAAGGTCAACCAATGCATTGATCTTAAGTCTAAATATTGACAAACAAAAGAGTACAAGCCAAACAGGCCTATCAGCTTCTGTTCATATATGCAGATAAACTAGTGAGGCTTCCAGGTTGATTATCATGTTAAAACAACATTGGAGTCCATCAATCTGACCACAAAAAGGTACTTTACCTAAGGCATACATTTGCTTAGTACAATTCGTCCACTGTAGCTTCACTAGCTACTATTATCTAAAATGTTTCAAAACAAATTTGACTGTTAAAATTGTACTTGTAACTTATTTCATCAAAAGATCTTTGAAACACAGACGGCTGAACATATATGTATATGTACATACATGCAAGCCGAAATATCTACAATGTAAGACATTTAGTGAACCTTTGTAGATCACTCTACCTACTGTCTATACTGCATTATATCAGATCTGAGTTCACTAGCTGATACGTCCATGTTTATAGAACTGACTGATTTTTTTCTAAAGCATTATGTTTTGGAATAGGAGTTTGTAGCATCAATATAGCAAATCCAATTCAATCATAGCTGAATTTTGAAATAAAGTAGACTTTTTATAGCCAAACTGAGAGTATGTGATACAGAAGGCATCAAGGCTGAATGCGAGCAGAAAACTAACTAAAAATAATAACTAACAAATTGGGTCCATAACAATGGCATACAAAAAACACCAGTCAGAACTACCAAGGACATGAGTAAAGGTATGGTTAGTGGGTCGGTACACGGTGCCACCATTATGTAGGACAAGCCCCTTAGTAACAAATGTCATGTATAAACTGTGAACTCAACAACTTGGAATTTATCGTATTAACAGCCTTAAAAACTGATAAATTGTCAATTTGAATTAAAGCATATTAATTTTTTTTTTCTTATTTCTGAATATTATCACAGAAATGATTGCTGATGTACATAAATATACTTTACACAGCAGTGTGTTACAATGTGTTCACTGAAAGAATTTCGATTACAGGGACTTTCTCAGTTGATAAATGACATTTGTTGGAATGCAAGCAAGACCGGGATGATATATTGTAGCAGGCTATGTAGCACTAGTATCCATCTTACTGGTGGTGTCCCGTATATCACATCTACCATTCTGCCATGTACATGCTGCGTCTAATAGACACATTCGACAATTATTATGCCATGTGCATGTCCGCTTAATTTCATCGATAGTAAAAGCTGGACACTGTAAAATCATGGAAACACAAGTATTAGAAAGCTTTCATTTCCCATCAACGACAATATGTATCATAAACAGCAAAAATAATAGCAAGAGTAGCATGTTACTCAGGAGGGCATGGTGGTCGAGTACCTAATTCTTGATCTAAAGATTGTGAGTTCAAGTCCTGCATTGATCCGACACTGATCATGAACTTCACAATTTTACGCAAGTACTGGTTAGTACTCCAGGAAGCAGTCATCTAGAGTGATTAGTATAAGTTGTATGAATACATTTCACAATCAATATTATGTAAATAAGTTTCAACAAAACAGTAAAAGTAAAGTGTTTATTTAATATAGTGTCACCCCTATTCAAAAGCCAGCAATTTCGGACTTATGAGACAACTGCTTTCTGAGCACATGTACTTCCCGATTCCTATCATTTAATGCCAGACACCAGGCAGGTAGGCGCATCGTAACCATTATTTAACTAGCTAGCCGCTCACCAACCAGCCATATCAGAACGGACCCCTACCGGGATTCGACCCTTCGACCTCCAAGTCCCAAGATGGATGCCTTAACCACTCGGCCACGGGAGACGGTTACATATTACAATCTAATTTAACTGTCATATCACTTATTTTCCTACAGAACCCCAAACAGCATTGTCTGATAAAATGTTCCACAATAAATCTAAAAATATACAGAAATGAGTATACCTTGCTATAAACACAATACATCATACACAAATTATGTTCTCAATAATTTATTAAAAATAATTCATAAATAATTAATAATCAATTAATACAATTACGGTTGTTTAGCCATTCTTAAACTTTCAAAGCCAGTGAAACAAAATCTAATACATGTAGTAATGAATCTCATTGATAAAACATCTATATCTCATTGATAAAACATCTATATCTCATTGATAAAACAGCTATATCTCATTGATAAAACAGCTATATCTCATTGATAAAACAGCTATATCTCATTGATAAAACAGCTATATCTCATTGATAAAACAGCTATATCTCATTGATAAAACAGCTATATCTCATTGATAAAACAGCTATATCTCATTGATAAAACAGCTATATCTCATTGATAAAACAGCTATATCCCATTGATAAAACAGCTATATCTCATTGATAAAACAGCTATATCTCATTGATAAAACAGCTATATCTCATTGATAAAACAGCTATATCTCATTGATAAAACAGCTGTATCTCATTGATAAAACAGCTATATCTCATTGATAAAACAGCTATATCTCATTCATAAATATACTGATGACCTCTTGTATCTAAATGAAACGTAAACCTTAACAACATCTTTGTTGCAACGAAACCTGATCGTAACACAACACCCAATATATCAAACGCCTAAATATCTTGAAAAATAAGACATTTGTTGTGTTACGATTGTGTAATGTTGTGACAAAGATATATAAATACATATATACTAAAAGCCATTAAAAACGCAACTGTGTACCAAGTTTCGATTTACCGATAATCTACTTTTGTAGCATAAATAATAAACAGGTATCAAAGTCACAGACATCATTCTATTCCATAAAAATAGATTTACGGGCCTTTTAATGTATTTTATTGAACAATATTAATCTAATCCTTTACTTGTACGTTTATACAAGAAATATATTTCTTGTGTGAAAATTACGTTTAAAAATGTCTGTTTGAAAAAATATTTATGTTTCTAGTCAGTTGCGTTTTTAATGGCTTTGAGTATGTCAGTGTTAACAGTGAAGATACATCCTAGAAAAACTTAAAATTCTTAAATGTCATTTTGTAATACAGTAAAATAAATTGTTTGTACAAATTAAACATATTTGCATACATGACTGTACGGTTTTTATCTTTAGAATTTGATAATGTATAATTGAAAGGATAAATTAGACTTCCTCAGTTTTAATGAATACCATCAGTTACCCGTTTCCTGATATGGAATGCTCCAATCTAAAAATAAAACTGACAGGTAAAATATCTCCTAGTATATACTTGGTAAAATCTACAATTTCAAAAGAAACCTTCATATTGAATTAAAATTGTTCCATTAAAATCCTGCAAAAAATGACAACAGAACTACATACCTTGACTGTCTCTGAACACGACGTTGAACAATTGTTGGAGCACCATTTACAGTTATATGCCGTGGACAGACAGGATCCACACGAAACCTGATCATTACAAACTTTATCTGCCCCTGGAATTTATTAATAAACCAATCAAACTTAATACAGTAAAACGTCAATTAAAGACCACCTCAATATTAAGACCACCTAAAAATTTGGTATTTATTCAACCTCAATATTAAGACCATCTCAATTATTAGACCAGTTTTCAAAATGGTCTCAAGGGTGGTCTTATTATTGAGGTTTTACTGTTCTCAAGGTAGATACACTGGTCTGGATATAAAGATTGTTTTCCAAGAAGGTTAGACATTTTCCAATGATGGAAGATTTTCATTCATTATTGATAATATATCATAAATGTTGAACTAGCCGAGACATAAAATATCAATGTGCCTTATCAGACATTCTATGATCCTATAGTTCATAACCAAATAATATTTTCTGCCAAATATTCTCATCTATCAACAGTCCAGACATAGGTCCACATACACACTAAATTTTCATCCAGACAAAAACAATATTTTCACATCTAAGATAAAATGTTTAGTTTACATAGCTGTTTATACACTTTATTTGTCCTTATGTTATTTTACCTAACAAATTACCTTTTAAAGGGAGACAACTCGAGTCCTGCACAAAATTGGTCAAGTTTTGCTGATGAGCATAACCTCTGTCCACACAGGTACCGACATCTGTCCATACGCAAACTCTACCATGGTTGCTTACGATACAAGATGTTTCATTTCTATGAACTCTACATTCACCTGAATATCAATAATGAGGATAAACAATAAACAGTAGGAATGAATGTGAAATATGACAGAGAGAGGAGTGCCAGTATTTCAGACACAAGAAAGAACTATCGTTTCAACGACTCAATAAATCTGATAAAATTAAACATACAGAGAAAATCTTGAGCACTGAAACATCATCATGCTATGTTGAACATGAACAATATGTCATTTCAATGTCCTTTGAAGTAGAACAGTCATAATCCTGACTTGAAATCAAGTTGAGAAACTCACAGGTAGACTCTGCCCTGTGTATAAGCCACCCTTCTGGGACATAATAACTGCAAGCTTCATCCTGATGATCAAGGAAATTGAATCATCCATTGGCTATTTTGGGAAGATGACCCATACCCTTCAAATTGGGAATTTATGCGTGTTAATCTTAGATATTGGGAAAAAAGTCTAGAAATTACAGCAAAACTTTAGGAATAAAATGAAAGAATGTAGTGATTAACAACTGCTATATATATATTTTTGTCATTGTGAATATAGCCAAATAAAGGCTATACAAATAGCTGAAAATAAACCCTGAATCATCATATGATACATGTAAGTGGATAAAGTTAACAAGGTGGAGATGTTTGTAATTCCAGATCACAAGTCTCACAATATCAGCCGGTGTGAATTTCCTTTTTTACAGAAGTATATTTTGTATGTATTTGGCTATTCAATATTCATTTCAGTGATTCACGAACACTTCTGCCTGTGAAATGTCTGGACAAGGGATTTCCTGCATGCTTGTGTTCAGGCCTAGGATCCGCATTGATGAACAGGTGTGCATTCTAGGGACCCACAAGCGCCCGATTAGTCCATTACGGCAAATCTGCGTATTTTTTTAGTTAAACACCTTTGTGGAAATTACTTTCACCCACTATCGTCTCTGTGTTTGCACCTTGCAAGCATCTCAGTAAATTTACTCTTGCGACCCCCAAAATTTATCAGGGACACAAAAACATTTTGCAATTTGGGATTACCAGAACCCCCATCTGAAAAATGCAAGGGAAAACTGCTGAACACACGAATTTGTCAACCTTTTGACTAACACATATCCACTCACATATAGTAATCATACATACCTGTCTCATATACTAGTATATCATTCATCATGACTCCAGTAAATCCACCAAACATATACATGAACATTCCATTACCACTGAAAACAGAATCAACAGGTATCTACTTTATGCATGTAAAGTTAACAAATTAAATATTTCTGTTACCAATAAACTTTTAAGTGTTCTGAATAACTAGTGTAAAAAATCATTTATTCTTTCATTTGTCAAATACTTCTTTTCCAAAAATATTTTTGCTACAGGATGGCGAGTTAACCCTTACAGAGTTATTACAATTTTCCTTTGTCAAATTTTAAATGACAAGTTTTAAATTATCTTAAATCAACAATTACACTTGATTATAAATGATAAATGATCTCAGATGCATCGATATTGTATTTAGCTTTTTCATTCATTATTCATTGCTTTATCTATTTAATAATATTTTATGTAACTACATTGTATATGTCTTTCTTTGATAACTGTGATAACTTAATATATTGCTTAAAATTCTTCCTATGTCACACAATACTATATATTAAGGACCACAATGGAAATAAAGAGTTTTTACTCAAGTGCTTTTTTGTGTTATCCTTATGATATAATTTTGATTGATATGGCTTTATTAATTCATACATATTGTTATTACTAATATATATCTTAATTTTATACTGACATGTAAACTGTACAATTTATGTTGAAATAAGTCTATCTCTACCTGATATAAGGTTGAGCAACATGACCATATCTAGCAACTCCTTGCAATGAGTCTGTATTCAGAGATTTCCATGCATTACATTCTGCAAGAAGAGAGAAAACAGAATCATGTAACAGTTTGAACTATTTCACAATATTTTCATAATTATTAGCTTGTTCAAACTTTTTCAGTACTAAAAAAAACGCTACCAACCAACCCACTGTTCAAATTCTGAGTCCTGTAACCGCAAACAAATTTTTTTTAAGATGGCCCAATCAATACTGCACTTTAAAATACTACAAAACAATGTTCTAATTGACCATCCCAAGTATTCTCACACTTAAAAATGTCCACTTATTCTCAATACCATCAAAGGTGAATAGTTTTGAGCGGTCATCCATGAAAGTCTGGGTTTCAAACATTTCCATATGAGCACCGCTGTACGATTGCCAACCTCTTCTTTAAGTGACGTCATTTCCAGAAAACGTCACATGTGACATCACCATCATGGCATGTACTGACAGTAAGCAGTATATGCCCCGTATGGAAATATGAAAACGAAGTGACCATAATTATGGAGGAAATAAAGTTTCCTACATGCAAATAGTGACAACACATTTCGCGTTTTCTTGAAATGACCTCACTTACAGATGAGGTTGTAAATCCCATAGCACCCCTCATATTGTCATGTATTGCAACAATTAAGATCATGGTAAGCATGACTGAACCACCAATAATGAACTGTAGTTGGTACTTTGAAGACAAATTTACCTGGATCGTAGGCCAAGAAATCTGGAGAGTAACATAATGCACCATGACTTGTAGATGAATCGTTGTGTGTGTTTCCTCCAAACACAAGCATCAGTTCTCCGAGCATCACAGCAGAATGCAGGTACCTTACTGATCCACTACGAGCCAATATTTTCCTGGAGTGAAAAAAATATCAAACATACAAATAATCTGACTTGTGTTAAATTGAGGCCTGCCCTGCATTCAGTTACGGCTAACAGTTGCAAACATTTTGTTTTCTATCCCTGGCTCACCATATCACATTGCCTGCACACGGGGAACCAAATCGCAAAATGTTACGAAACGATAGCCTGAAATACCTTTACTGAACGCAGGGCTGTTGCTGTATTTTCAAAGTATTTGATCTAATAATGAATACTCTCAATGGAAATTTAATTCCTGGCACATGTATTAAATCAGTCATACAAGACAGTAATGTTGAAACTAGAATAAATCTTACCATTGTTTTTTCCCTGGATGGAAAGAGTAGAGTTTATCTGACAATGAATACTGTGTACTGCTATGTCCCGATATATATCCACCATATACGTAAATCTCCCCCGTTTTCTCATGATAAACACTAGAATGTCCATATCCTCCTTTCACTAATGCTCCATTTGTTTCAACGGTTGTTATCTTTAAATCTGTGTCATCTGTAAGACAATAAAAACATGAATTGGTAAAATTGTGTGTTTTGGGTGCAAAATATGACCGAGCATTTGCAAAACCATCTCACATGTAGTATCCAGTGTAAGAATATGAACATAAATTTGTTTGACTCTCAGTACTGTCATGTATTCAGGACATGAAAGTGAATAAACAACAGAAATCTTTTCTAATATTGCTTGTTTCAACCACCAAACAAACAATGACTCACGAACTTCATTCAAACATGTGTAGTTTTCAGAACAAACTTGTATATCAGTAACCTGAGGCCCATGCTATGCTCTACAGGCTGGCTAAAATATAGCAATTTTGTCATTTCAAGGGGCCATAACCCCATTATGCATGGGCGGATCTGGCTGGCTTTCGAAAGGAACTAAGCTCTCATGGATATCTAACTACTGTATACGTTTGGTAAACATCGTATAATAGATGAAGGTGCTATTGTGTTCACAAGCTCCATTATGTAATTTTGACAATTTCAAGGGCCATAATCCAATCATGCATGAGAGGATCTGGCTGGTTTTCGAAAGGTACTGAGCTCTCATGGATATCTAACTACTGTATAATTTTGTTTGCTTGAGATTCAATCAAAAGTGATGACTTTATCGTGTTCACAAGCAATAGTTTACGGACGACGGTCAACGCGCAATCGCATAAGCTCTTCAGGCCTTTGCCAAGTAGAGCTAAAAGCGATTACAGAACAAGTCTCAACAATAATTTTTAGACAAGCTAACCAAAATTTTGCAATATAACAATAATTGAGATAATTATATTACAATTATTTTATATCAAGAAGGCATGGCGTTATTGAATTGAATCAATAAAAATCACTTACCTAGATTCATTTCTTGTATTGTATTCATATATCCATACACCGGACTGTGACCGAATATGATATACATGATGTTACCAATAACAACGGCAGAGTGCCCAGCAACAGCTTCCGATTCATCATAATCTTTGTACGACCATGAGTTAGTGGAAGCATTGTGTATCCACAATCGGCTCTCAATATGTTGGCCGGACACACCACCATACACATATAAGCAGTCCTATAAAATATATAAAATATACAGTCAACTCTCGTTATGTCAAATATTTAGGGACCGTAGAAAATAGCTTAACTTAACGAAAGTTCGACTTGATAATACTTGATAATATTCTCTGAATGCAAAAATTCGTCTGACATGTCAGACAGTCCTCGAAGCTTGGAATTACAATTGTATTGTCTGACATGTCAGACAGTCCTCGAAGCTTGGAATTATGATTGTATCGTCTGACATGTCAGACTGTCCTTGAAGCTTGGAATTATGATTGTATTGTCTGACATGTCAGACGGTCCTCGAAGCTTGGAATTACAATTGTATTGTCTGACATGCAAGAAAGTCCTCGAAGCTTGGAATTATAATTGTATCGTCTGACATGCTATAAAGTCCTCGAAATTTGGAATTATGATTGTATTGTCTGACATGTCAGGCTTGGAACTATGATTGTATTGTCTGACATGTCAGACTTGGAACTATGATTGTATTGTCTGCCATGTCAGACTTGGAACTATGATCGTATTGTCTGAATTATGATTGCATTGTCTGACATGTCAGGCTTGGAACTATGATTGTATTGTCTGACATGTCAGACTTGGAACTATGATTGTATTGTCTGAATTATGATTGTATTGTCTGACATGTCAGGCTTGGAACTATGATTGTATTGTCTGACATGTCAGACTTGGAACTATGATTGTATTGTCTGACATGTCAGACTTGGAACTATGATTGTATTGTCTGATATGTCAGGCTTGGAACTATGATTGTATTGTCTGAACTATGATTGTATTGTCTGACATGTCAGACTTGGAACTATGATTGTATTGTCTGAACTATGATTGTATTGTCTGACATGTCAGACTTGGAACTATGATCGTATTGTCTGAACTATGATTGTATTGTCTGACATGTCAGACTTGGAACTACGATTGTACGTCTAAAAATGCCCGATAGTTTTCATGAAATGAATCCATCATGACACCACTGATATTTACTTACCTTATAATTAACCATTGTATGACCATATAAATGTTCTGGGTTGTCTGTTGATGAAGGTGTGACACTCTGCCATACACCTGATGTAATATTAAACCTGAAAGCAACATGTAGGATATATGGTTAAAACAAGGAAAACAGGATTATGTTACAATCTACTCTAGATTCTACTATGCTTTCTCAAAGAAAAACATATATATCTATTTATATATATTGTAAGATTTGAAAAGCCGTTTATAATAAAAATTGAATTCCTTGTCTGAAACTCTATGAGCAATGAAGTAAAATTTACTACCAATTTAACCTCTCTTGAACATCAACCTCTTAACAAGAGTCGAAATTTGTATCTACAAAAGGGTGTTGCTCTAGTGAGGTTGCACTGTATACATCCAAAATATGCTGTCCAGGAAGTTTACCTATTTGTGTTGTCCTCATTTCATCTTACAAAAATTTAAAATGTTTTTCCATTCCAGATCTGGGTTGTTTTTTTATCTTGCCTTCATTGAAACAAATACATTTTATAATACTATGTAACTACCAATGTTGTACGGAGGCATTTAAAGCACATACATACCTTGGACACCAAGATTTTCAAGATGTAACCAAAATTCATGGACTGCATATTTTGGATCATATATAAAGAAAAAAATGAACTTACATGACAAGAAAATCGAAGTCACGTCCAAATGAATATCCTCCTGACAAAACAAATTCATCATTGGTAAGAATTGAGGCGGGTGATGCTCGCCCTAAAGGGAAGTTTTGACCCTCAAGTGTAACCCATATCTCATCCTCCTTGGTAACGCTACAATCAGGACCTGAAGTACAATGTGTTCATAGTGCATGAAATTGTATATAATTCACAGTAACAACACATTGAAATATTAAAAAAAACTGTCTGTTTGGTGTCTCCTAACCTACTGTATATGTGGATAATATCGCGTGTCGAAAAGTTTGCGAATTCCCTATTACAGATGTTCCACTAGTGGAAATGTTTGCGAATCGCCGAAATCTGTTTGTTTAAAATATCTACACATCATAGAATTTCTTAAATTTACTTAATTCTCCAAACGTTATGGTAGGACTTCCAAGTATTTTCGGTCATGCAGTGCTTTAGATGTGACTCTAAGTAATGGCTACACAGTGCATAGAAAAAATATTCTTCCGTGGAAGTGAATATTGTTCGCGAATTTTGTGCATTCACGAAATTCGCTAACTTTACCACCTCGCAAACATTACCACTTATACAGTACCTGCCGAAAGGTCTGTGCATCAAAACTATTTTGGTCTTGATTAAGAGAAATATAACGAAACATGTATTTACAAGAATCCTTTTTTCAAACAAAAAAGATCTACATCCCAAACCAACATCACAAAGTAGAGACAGGAGACATCAAACAAAGACCTCTTTATATATACAGTAAAACCTCAATAATTAGACCACTCTTCTTATTGAGATGGTGCAATATACTGAAAATGGACTTGAAAATTGTGTTCTTAATTTTGTGGAGGTCTTATTATTGAGGTGGTCGTATTATTGAGGTGGTCTTTCAGTGAGGTTTTACAGTACCTCTAATATCAATCTGTTTTAATCTTTACCCACCTTTAAAGCCATTTACACACATACACTGTTGTTTATTTGTATCACAGACACCATTTGTTCCTGAGCAATTGTTGGGACAATATTCTGTCTCACAAAATGAACCAGCAAATCTACTGTCACATAAGCACGCAGCATCAACACATACACCGTGACCGGAACAATTATATGGACAACCACCAACACTGAAATATAAAAAACCAATAAAATGTATCGACAGTTATTGAGGTTGAGTAAACAGTGAAAACGGACTTGAAAATGGTGTTCTTAATTTTTAGGTGGTTTTATTCTTGAGATGGTCTTTATGTGTTGTGTTACTGTATATCTAAAATATACACTAATGATGTAGAAAATTGTGTGAATTTATCAGTATGATAATAACGTAACGCCCACTTTCAGTAACAATTAGGAAATATTGTCATTGTTAACGACTATGATTTCTATTATAATAAGCATTACTTAGTATTTACGAACATTTCTGTCCAATAACAAGTACATTGTATGCTGTCTTTTTTTTTCATACTATCTGCGGTAACCATGGTGACTTAATATGAAAAATTCTCTGATACAAATCAGACAACGTCATAACACTGAGTCATTCATTAGTTTATATTGTAAATAATTAAGCCCATGTCCTTAACCTTTATGTAACATGGTAATAAAATCTTATTCTGTATAATAGACACAGCAGTATATACCAAAAAAGTAGGAGAAAACTAGGAATGAAAGTCACTGAAAACTCAGAAAAAAATTATTGAAAGGAAATATGTTATATTCACAGCCTTTTTCTATTTGATTACCATACACCAAGGCAATTGGATCATTTAGTTGCCTGGTTATTTGTTTCCGCAGCCACTTGTAGGCATCACTGAAACATAGGCCAAGCTTTTCAGTCATCAGTTAAGAAGGTTGGACTATGCACCAGTGATACCAGACAACCAGACCCACATTTCAGCAAAGGAGCCTGTCAACTAAAGATCCTCATGTCTTCTTCCGCAAGAAAATCTCCAAAAACACATTAAAAAACTTCTAGACATTATCCAACATACTACTCTGCTGATGAAAAAAGTAGGAATACTAGGAGCTTTTTTGGGTAGCTAGGAAAAAATAGGAGCACTTTTTCAAAAACTAGGAAAAATCAGGAAAACTAGAAATGCTGGAGAGCCTGTACACAGTATAATGAGACCATGCCAAGCCGTAGTCAACAAGGAACATAACTCTGTCATGACCCTATGTCTTCAGCTTTATGTTCTTGTTTGCCGACACTTAATTTCTAGTTTAAACAGGAAACATGTCTGGACATAGCACGGGAGTGTCAATTTATTGACAAACAGGGAAGTTTAAAATTGACAAACAGGGAAGTTTAAAATTGACAAACTGATAAGTTTGAGATAAAATTCATGTCCAATGTTTCATAAACCAAGATATGGGAATGAATAAAAACAATATCAACAACTGGTAATTATCTAATAAATGTCTGTGGGCTGATTTACAGTTCCATACAGCAAGCACACAAATTGCAGCATAAGCATAATCAGATTATGTGACATGTCATGCTTAAAATGCTGGATTCAACATTAAATGTAAACTTAAGTTAGCAACATTTAGATGCAATGTTCTTATGAGCCAGGGATTATTTGGGCTATTTTGGGAAGATGACCCATAGTACGGCCATACCCTTAAAATTGGGAATGTTTGCACATTAAACTTAGAAATTGGGAAAAAGACTAGCAATGATTGCAACATATTAGGAATAAAAGTAAAGGATGTAGTGACTAATTAATGGACAAATGCTATTTATATAAACTGCCTGTGAGAATAAAGCCTCCAACTTTGTTGCAACCCAAACTCATATCAATGTCTCTGACTAAGTCCTTGAAAGGCGATTGACTTCGTGAGCAAATAGGTACTTTGTTTGCAAGATCCTCTATTGGTTGATAAAAAAATGTGTCTCAGCCACATTAAATCAAAGAACTGAAGGTGCTTCCAAGTTTTCGATATTATCGTATAAGATATTAATACACGACTGTTCAGGTGAACTCATTTGCCAAAAATGACACAAAAAATCCAGAAAAGCTGTAAATTTATATCAAGACTTCTGCCATTCCACAATTGATATATCCCTGACAAATCAGCCATTATACTCATCAAATCTATAATTAAATCAGACGACTTTTCATCTACTATTTTCTTGTGTCGATGAATAAGGCAGTACTTCGAGTAGACCATCCGGTTGAAGATGATAGCAAGGATACGCTAAAGCGCCTCAAAAATAGGGGATGGGGAGAAGGTAATCGAAACAATACGTGAAGACCGTACACATTATGCACAGAAGAGGTACAAACCTGTAATTAATGGTAAATCCTGTCATATTGTATGCAGCATCACTGTAGAAATATAAATATGCCTGGCCTGAATGTGCTACCACTTCATCAAAATCATTCGTAGAATTGATTTCTGCTTGAACCAGACCACTGTAATATAAACATTTTGTGATATCATCTAACAAACATTTTATCAGTATCAAAAACCAGTCATCCAACTTAGAACTAATTTCATTAAACTGGTTTAAAATATATCATTTAATAAGTATATTAGTCATTTTTAAGTTAAAAACTGATGATTCTTTCATTGGCCATAATGCTAATCATGGGCAACTTCCATGCAAATGTATCATACTGTGTAAATTTCAGCAGTTCTTTTACCTGAAATGTTTCATGGAAGGCCAAGAAAAACATATGTTTCCTGTTACAAGCTGAACAATCCTTTAGGTAGTTAGGTATTCTATCTTTCATCCATACACTAGGGACGAAAGTAAAAAGCGAAAAGGCCGGGAATCTACACTTACAACAGAATATGCCATCTATAAATGGCACAACAAAACATCCAAGTTAGTAAAAATACGGACATCGTAAGTCATGGCGGAAATATAGTTGCCCCCCTCCCACCAAACTTTCTCATTGGATTTACATCAATCTCAAAAATGATGCCGGTGGGTGTCAAAAAGCAGGAATCTGCGGATTGGTGAAAATTCTTGTGTAGGGACTACAAATTACGATCATTGTATCTTACATTGGGTCTGAGGTAAATATTAGGTCAATGGGTTAAAGGAAACCAATCGTTCTCAATCTTAGCTAAAACATTTATTATAGAACATAAAACATACCTGAATGCTGCAATGAGAGGTGAAAACAAAGAATCGCCATCGAAGATATAGAGATGGTCCCAGCCACATTCTGTAGCAAACTGGGTAGGTTTGAATCTCAATGGAGTACCAGGCTGAGGCAAGTCAGGTTTCACTAACCACATACATTTATTGTATACAGAGTAGTTCCCAGCACCGTCTGTTATAACCCCTGAACTTGCTGTAAGTCTGTAATGGAAAAAAATACATTTTTCATGTAGTATACAAGTATTATAGAACAAGAGGGCCATGATGGCCCTATATCGCTCACCTGAATATACTGCCATGTTTGCTATCGAACTTCATAATTTAAGCAATGTTTTAAGAGGACCACTAGACAATGCTAAACACCAAAATGTCAAGGCTCTAGACCTTATGGTTTTTTTGCACAAGAAGATTTTTAAAGTTTTTGTTTCTAAAATCTATTATTAGCTCTCATGACCTACTTTTGAACAGACCAAAATTATTTATAAGACCAATTTAGGATAATTCCTGTAAAGTTTGATCAAAATCCATTCAGGGGTTTAAGAGGAGATGACGCTTATAGTTTCCACTATATACATATATAGGAAACAAGGCCCACACCCTGGCGGCCATGTTATTTGACAGATTTTAATAATTTATGCAAACATGTAAGAGGACCACTAGACAATTCTACTTACCAAGTATTTAAGCTCTAGACCTTAGGGTTTTGGACAATAAAATTGTTCATGTTTACACTTTTAAAATCTATTTTTAGCTCCTGTGACCTACTTATGCAGCAGACCGGAACGATTTATGCAACTTTGAAAGAGGTCCACCCAAGGATCATTCAGTTGAGTTGAGGAGATGTTGTTTAAAGAAAAACTAGACGCACGATTTACGACGACGGATATCCAAGGATCCTAAAAGCTCACCATGAGCACCTCTAATTCCCCTCCATGCACCCCAAACACCTTCAAGCAAATCACCCCTCCCAGCAGTTAACCCTTGTCTCCCTAACCTCAGACCCCATCTCAAACCAATACTGTCTTTGAATGTTTTCCAATCTTTAAACCAATGCAAACGCCAAAGGTGCCCTAACTGGATGAGATAAGGCCATAAAAGCCTACCCTTGTAGAAGAATATTAATTATTTAACATATGTACACAAGATTGACCTGTTATAGACTGGCTTTCAATGTGTGTTAACTTGCTGGTAGCAACCAGCATCTAGGTTATTCATAGTTTAAAGATATCATTGGAGAAAGATAATATTGGTAAGGAATCAGAAAAAAATGGGTGGTAATGGGGCTGGAGTGTGAGCCCTAAGGGAGTTTATGTGTGGGATGAAATTTAATGATTAATTGAAATGTCTGGATTACTTAACATACAAATTGAAAGCCAGTCTATTACAGGTCAAGCTTGTGACATACATACTAGGAAGTGGGAACAACAAGACAGTCAAACAGGAATGAGATCTTATCTTATCTTATCCGATCAATAATATTGTATGAAATTGATACAAGAAATAATTTCCTGAATAAGATATGAATAATGAGACAAGACGGGGAAAGATATACGACTTAACACAAAACAAATTTATCAGGAAGATATGTACTGAAGGAATACACACACTGTATGACATCAGACAATATCTTTCTCCATTCAGGGGTGTCAATAAGAGCCAGGAGCCAGTAAAATTATCTGATAACTTAAGCATCATCACCCCACTACTCTCCTTGTATGAATCACCATAATTAAGGGGAGTAACCCTACCCCCCCCCCGAGACCCCTACCTAATTTTGGTGATATGGTGATTCCCTGCTACTTCAAGAATTAGTGACACCCCTGTCCATTACATATATACTTGATCACATATCATGTCATACTGATCCTATACAAGGGTTTCACTTGTTGCTGAATCTCAAGTGTCATTCTGATTTATTTCAGATGGATTTTACCATTTAATAAATTAATAGCCAAAATACCAATAATTAATAGAAAAAAATACCATTCAACAAGAATTCTTGGGGTTAAAATGTCGCCTTCTGAAATTCTAGGGTTCAAAGGGTCAACTCCAGGGTCAATTAGATCCCTGCATAAATATGAAATCAGAATTAGATCTACGTAAAATACTGAAATGCAAATACTCTATGCAGCAATGGGTATATTTTGGGAAGAAGATCCATACCCTTCAAATTGGAAATTTCTGCACATTTACTTAGAAATTGGGAAAAAGATTAGCAAAATATTACGAATACAAGTAAAGGATGAAGTAATTAATTAATGGACAATTGCTATTATGATAAACTGCCTGTGAGAGAAAAGCCCCTTACTTTGTCAATAAATTGAACAAAAATGTTTTCTTCAGATTTATTGGGAAGTTTTACATTCAAATTTGGGAAAATATATACTGTTTGACATTGGGAACATAGCTGAATAACGGCTATAAAAACAGCTGCAAGTAATTGATCAACCAGTGTTTAAATAACAAACATGTATATTTCATTACATTGTATACATAACTAGGAAGTCCCGACAAGAACATACGGTTTTATTACATGTTTACAACCTATACAACTGTCAGCTAACAATATGATATATGACAGGGCAATATAAACTTAATCTCTCTATCAGTTGACAAGACTTCAGTGAGCAAACAAATATGAAAATTGCTCAGGTGTTCAACAAATTTCCCCATTAGGTGGATAATGATGTCACCCATGTCGATTAATACTGTTTTCAAAGACAAACAAGAGAAGTTAGTAAAACATTATGCCCCCTTGTGACCTTGACCTTTGACCCCAAAATCAATAGAATTCCTCTGCTACCCCCAAGGTGAAGGGGTTCTTGAGTTATTGGTCGGAAACGAAAAGGTTACAGATCGACCAATGGACAGACATACCGACTGACCGCCATGTGCAAAACCAATATGCCCTTTCTTCTTCGAAGGGGGGGCATAAAAATGTCACAGCTTGGCTTTTCAGAGACAAAATCTGATAAACAACAATTGAAACATGTTGAAATGTTTACCTTATCCAGACAGAGAGGTGTCAATAAGAGATTGGAGCCAGTAAAAATACCCAGTACCTTAAGCATCATCACCCAGCTACTTTTCTTGTAAGATTGATGATAATTAAGGCGAGTACCTTCAGACCTCTGCCTACTTTTGGAGAATTGCCTTCTACCTCAAGAATTAGTGACATCCCTCTTATCAAGACAATACCAGCAAATAGAGGGTTCAACGCAAGACTATCATAACTCCTATGTATTTATATAAAAGTTACTCCTTCTTGCACTGAACCCTTGAAATGAGAGATTTCACAACCTCTGTTTTCAGGATAACCTACTGGCCTGAAGCCTGAGGCTAGTAACTTTGATTTCGGACTTGTAGAAATTTCTTGGTTCTAGCCTGAATGGGCAAGTGCTTTTATTGAATATACTTTTCTAGGAAATAGAGATAAAAAAATCCCTCTATGAATTTAATCAATTGTGCAGATACATCGTTAGTGATTTACAGCTTGTTACCAATTGGTGTTATCTAAGTTTGGGCTAGCTAGAATGATTTCGGGCTGGATTTCAGGCCAGTTGTTTGACTGAGTAACTAGCCCAGACAAGTAAGTGCTCTGAAAAAATTAAGGCAAGGCTTGCAACCTTTGAGTATGTTTCTAGAACAAGATACCTTTGTAAAACATTATGCCCCCTGTGACCAAGACCTTTGACCCTGAGACACCAAATTCAATAGGGTTCCTCTGCTACCCAAGATGAATGTGTGGACCAAGTTTGTGGATGATAGGTCAATGGGTTCTTGAATTATTGATAGGAAACAAAAAGGTTACAGACCAACTGACCGACTTGTGCAAACCAATTTGCCCTCTCTTCTTCAAAGGGGGCATAATAATAACATCCCTAGTCCCTAAAAATGACAAAAGTGTTTGCATCTTTTTTAAAAAGTTCATGTTTTGGACCGGTTAAAACTGGCTTTTCACCACTACATAAATGTTAAAAGATTTTAACAATATACAGGCTATCAACTCACCTCTTTTCAAAAAGTAGGGATAAAGTAACACCATGGCAACTCTTGTTGTCATAGTTACTATAATGTATACATGTAATTTCTAAGAATCAGAATATAACCCAATAATCTAACAGATCCCTAGACCTGTGAGTATATTCAATGACATCAGATAAAATATCTGTATTTATTTAAAGTTACCAGACAGATCTGCTGGGAAGATATGCTAGATCCTAGTGATATTGTTTTACTGATTAAATTTCTAATAATTACTTCTAAATGCCAGACGCCACTGTCATCCTCAGACAATAAACCAAGTAAATCACAAAACCGTAAATGTCAATAAACGGTACAAGCCTTATTAATGCATTGTAAGGGTGATGTATGACAAATATTAATGTTTACGCCCAACATTTAATTTCTATATAGGATTTCAATCAAGTACATTAAAATGACAAATTTACATAATGCACATGATGACCTTCACATTGATGTTGCTTGTGTTAGGAGAAATGAACCGAAGAATGAAGTGATTAACAAGTGAAGGGTAAAGACTCAACTATTGTATCTGCTTATTTAACAAGCCAGAGATACAACAGCCTGGCATCAATCATTGATACATATAATACACATGTACACGCTTTGAAGGACAGAACTACAACATGAGTAATGATCCATGTATGCTTCACTAGAATATGACATGTTAACTTGATAAATTAATTACTGAACAGAATAGAACATGGTTCATTAGTCATACATTATAATATACAATTTGGTCAAATGACACATGTTTCCTTGCACCCCTGTTCCCTTACGTATGTACCCTTGAGCCTCCTTAAGTGCCTTATGTTTTATGGATTGTTGTTTTCCTGGAGGTCTGTGTGGAGAGGCACTGTCTTATGTATGTGGCATTCCCTGTACCAACTTATTCTCTCTCTTGTGTATTTATATATATATATCAGGGTTCTCCCGAGGACTTGAAAACAGAAAACCAAAACCATAAGTTGCTGCGCCCTCAATGCAATTTTAAAGAAATTTTGCCCAAAATAGGAATCCCTATAACACATTATTAGGAGTCTAGTGAGATCCCTGTGTATGGATATGTATACAAAATACACTAAAACATGGACACGTATGGAAGTACATATCAATTATTTTGATACATATGACCTGCGCCATGACAAAACCTGTATTAATCATTTAATGATTAAAAACCTATTTTCAGGTTTTTACAATTTCTAACAGATATATATATGTTTCAACTTTCATTAACTACTGAAAGTATTAAAACCTGTCATCTGCATTTCCAATATTAAGAACAAGATGCAAAAGTAAGCTACAAAATGATGATGTCACGTCAAAATGCACACGATTCTTAAAAAAATTATCCTGCTCTAGAACTTGAAATGGAAAAAAAACAAATTATGTGATACTTAAAAAATACTTCCTCGTTCATTTAATTCTATAAATCACGTTGGCCTTCAAAACATCGTCAAACAAAGCACTTTGTGTATGTGACGTTGAGACTTTGATTGGAAAATACTTGACGTCATAACCAACGTCACTAATACAGGTTTTATCGTGGCGGCGTCACTAATACAGGTTTTATCGTGGCGGCGTCACTAATACAGGTTTTATCATGGCGGCGTCACTAATACAGGTTTTATCGTGGCGGCGTCACTAATACAGGTTTTATCATGGCGGCGTCACTAATACAGGTTTTATCATGGCGGCGTCACTAATACAGGTTTTATCATGGCGGCGTCACTAATACAGGTTTATTGTGGTGGCGCTCATAAAGTGACAAGTCAGACTTCCAGTACAAACTACAGTGTTGTTTGCTTTGACATGGAGATGGAAAACAGCCTCCAGATACAAAGTAAAAATGAACAATTTGTAATAATACATCATGAACCACTGTATTTCAAGTATGTAATTGCGATACAAACATGCTATTGTAAGTCATGACACATACAATTCATTTATTTGTTCAAATAACAAAACATGCAATTCTGAAGCCTCAGTCAACACCATGTACACAAATGTTAGATTATCATTATTTGTCCATCAGTACAATAATCCACAGTACTACTGTTAATAAACATATCTAGTTTCAGACAGACTGAGGTAAAATATTCTATCTATAATTACCAGTTCTTAATTACTGATAATTGAGTAAGAAAGTAATCTGACACTAGTACATGTATGACAGAATGTGATAATTGTACGTAAATAATCAATTATGACATCTGTCAACATGTTTGCTTTAGTATAGTAAAATGTACTATACATGTTGAAACCAATTAATCAGGATAATTGAATGTACACAACATACATTGTAGGAAAACAAGCAATATGCGGAGGACAAGAAGACCTGTTGGAAAAATAAATTAAATAAATAAAAATTGGAACACTAACTTCTAGATAAGGTAAAAAAATGGTTCCGTCTGGTATGTCTGACAACAAGGGTACATGTACTACTAAGTGCTGCATCTCATGGGTCAGTAATAATGTTTTACTGGATATTACCATTTTATAGTCAAAATACTTATAATTCAGAGAAAAAATTACACTTCAGCCAGAACCCTGAGGGTCAATAACTTACCACTATGTTTGCCATACTATCTGACAAAAGAATTATTGAGAATAAATTCTCACAAGCATTCCACATGTTCAGGTTTGACATTAGTCAGAAAAAATAGCTTATTTCTTCATTGTAAATATAACAATATCATACGTAGTCTAACGCAAATCATACAAAAATTAGAAAACTGGTGCAAACTGTTAGCTTACTCAATTAGCATATATACCATCATATAAAATATAATCAATAATAAATAATAAATACAGAACATGAAAGCTGTACCCAATTTTAAAATTGCATAGCCTACAAAACATTGGAGCACTTACCGATGCAGAATTGACAATTTATTTAAGCAGAAAATGCAGCAATCAATTACAAAGCGAACATCCTATATAGCAATCAAATAACAAAGATACTTCCTACGTTATCTGTTTACGAGACAATTGAACGCCATCAGTATAACATTACAGCTCATCACGCTATATTTAGCCTTCAATGGAATATCATTTACAGATCAAGAATTGTACAAATCAATTTCTAAGTTATCAGAATTTCTAGCATCAATTACACAGTGTTACACAGCAGCAGAGATCAGAGAGTGGTCATGATACACGGAACTTCGTTGTTTGATTAACTGGAACGCTATCTATCGTGCCATATGACTTTGCGTTTGACACCAGAAAAATATCAGTCTGAGACATTGCCCACTTCTCCGAGAACAAAATCTGGTTTAGATTATAACTTATTATAAGCACCAAAATTGTTTTTCTTTGTATCTATATTATGTACTCGTATGTCTTATTTATATTGTATGTACATTAGCGTTTTACTTACATTGTATATGTACATTTGTAAATGATTGGTTTTTGTTTTGTTTACCATACGACTGATTTGTATTATGGGCCGGAGGCCTAAATTACTCGCAATAAATATTGTTATAATATTGTTATAATAAACAGCAAAATATTGCAATTTGACCAATTTAGACAAAGCTTTACTACATTTAGAACATTGACGTCACACACCACAAACATAGAATTCTTATTCTTCAATAAACACTACATTTTCTAGTTCTATATATGTATATGTTATATAACCACCATGTTCTTAAATAAAATTATTGAGTTCAATTTTTGATGACTAACTCAATATAGTCATGTATGATGTAACATTCATGAGTCAGAGACACAGTCATGAATATCGTTCCTTATAAATACTGTACTCTATCCAGGGGTACCATTTGACCCTTTGACCCCTGGAATTTCCTAAAAAAACATTTTGACCCTCAGGATTCTGGCTGAATGGTCAGTTTTTTCTCTTAATTATAGGTATACTATTTTGGCTTTAAAATGGTAAAATCGAGTCAAAAATTATCAAAATGACCATTGAGATTCAGTAACTAATCTATCCCTGTATAAAAAGCAGAAAAACCCAAGATGGCAGATATTTCACCTAGAACATGATCATACCCTTGTGTTCTCTAATCTTTAGTATCACATCAATTTGTATGCATAATTTGTGATTGAATAAATCAATTATTGCGCATCCAAACTCCTGCCCATGCTTTATACTCTGATCGAATATAAGAACATATTCATTAATTCAGTTCTTGTCATCTGGATGAGTTTAAGATCTGTTTTGGATAACAATTTATATCACAAATTTATATTTCTTCATCAAACATAAATAGAAAAATAGAAGTGACTTCTCCCAAAAATCTGACAGATCCTGTTGAGTATGTGTCCATGACAATGGTAAAGACTATTGTAAAAGAAGTTCTGATGGAAACAGCTGGGGGATTTGAAAGTGAAGACACAGACACTGACAGTCACTTGTAAAGGTTTTGGACTGACATATCAGAATTATACATAATGTACTAATTTAACTAAAGCACAAAAATATGTATTGTTTATCACTACTGAGAAAAACGCATGCTCGGTTAAAAACAATTGCGGGCCCTAGATCATGCTAGATGGCCTGTAACAACTTACAATTTAAAATTGGCCTGTTCACTTCAAACATTTTGAGAACCCTGAATACCCAATGGTAATTCTGAAAATGCTATGGTTAAAGATTTAATGTACAAGTGCTCACAGAATATTCAAGCACATTGGTATCTTTCATAATGGAACACTGGTGCAGGGGGAACCACAGAACTACACAGGTCTAGGAAAGTTCATGCATTCCAAGGATATACTACGGCAAATAGATGTTGTGGTACCACATGGACTTTTGACATATATTATAAAATCTTTTGGATGATTATAATAGACACAATATCCTTATATTATCAAAAAGATGACATATTTTTGCATTTTTAGTAGCAGTAGTATAAAATAATTATGTTAGATGATTAACTCTGAAGTTGATTTTACTTTCTTTCTGGACAAAATAAAGGTTGGACAAAATAAAGGTTGTCTATGTACATAAATATTTCCAAAATGACTTTTATTCACACTTAATAATATTATACATAAGGGGACGGACATTACATAGGTTGATGAGCCGACGGGTCCAGTTTTTCCTGTTAATGGCAGATAGCTACCGTTTCCTTCGCTCTTAATTCTTCTCATTAGGAATTCTGTGCCATGAAATCTTAGAACCCCAGTGGTTTTTTTGGGGCCTTTTTGGGGCCAAAATTCATACCCATTCCCCTCACTCAAAAGTATGTTTTTTTCCCCTTTTCTCAGTTAAAATTCCCCTCCTACAGCTTTTTTTTAAATTGGAGATATGTTGCCAGTATTGTTGATATTTTTAGTCAGAAATATAGAAACATTGACCTGTAATGAAACTAACCAATATGTTAGCATATCTACATGTTTACATCACTGCAACAAAGAAGTGTAGTGAATATAGACATAGAAATGTATACTTTAAATGCACATTATTTCCACCCTATTTTCCCTCACAACGCTATTTTCCCCTATTTAAGGGCCCCGCCACCATTCCCCTAGAAGTGAAAAGAAATACTGAACCCTTTCCCCGCTTGTGTGTACAACCAACAACTATGAAAGACTGAATCATAACTTAAAGAATTAATAATTTAGATAAAGCGAATTAGCGTTATAAACAATATGGCGCTGTAACCGGATATCGATTTTCTGCCCACCACCAATGTTTATATTTCTATAGCCGGTGCGCGTGACGTCACGGCGATTACTCCTATGGGTGAAAGTAATAACGAAAAGTGCCAATCTGCCTAAATTGGCTAATCAGATGCTTGTGGGTCCTGCAGATGCATGTCTGTTCATAAATGCGGGTCCTCGGCCTAAAAATTACGACAGAGATCCAGGAAATCACTGACTGACACAACTTTTTAACATCTAGGTCTCGCATTTACAACCACTAGCGGATTCAAGGGGGGCGCACCCGGCGCGCGCCCCCCTAAAATTCCCAAACCTTACATGTATGTCCATGAGCGTAGGAAAATTCGAAAAAAAAACTTTTAAAAGTGATGGATTTTGCCAATGTCAAAGGTGATTTCCTTAAAATGTTCTCATCCGGAGCGGATACCCCTCCCGCACCCACCCCATGCACGGCCCCAATGCTCAATTCTTACATGCGCGCGTGATGTCTCAGTCTGAATACATGAAACCTTAATTATAACATTTTCAAATAATCGATTATGATTAATTTTAGCCTTATATTCTATCATTATGAGGTTTGTAAACAGTCATTCCCTTTCTATAAGGCTCGAGTTAAACTCAAAATATTTACGCCCCCCCTAAGACCGAATCCTGGATCTGCCCCTGACAACTGACTGTGCATTCCAAGGACCTACAAAAATGATAGGGCGATCCACATTTTAGATATATTCTTTGCACTATTCAGTAGCTTAATTTACCAGTATCACTTTGTCACTTGCATTACTCATGATTACTAACAACTGGTAACATTAATGTTTCCAGCCACTGATCTTCATTTTTCAATAATGTGTGGGACCCTAAAAATTATCAGCGACACCTAAACTGAGCTATAAGTCATGGACAGAAGCTGCACTTTAAACTAACCCAAAATTTAAATGGTGCCATAGCAGGGTTGGCTTGGTATTTACCGGTGCTGTATTTAATACCAATGGTATTTCCCGTACTGGGAAATACTCTTTAATTTTACAAAGTGGGAAATAGTCAAATACTGGGAAATACTCCAAACTTCAGCAAAATGTAGTTTATTATGACAAAAAACACACAAAATAAGTGAAAAAATAGAAATGTGTCCATAGCAAATGCTATTATTCTGCTCATAGTTTGTGAATGGGTATCAAAATTACCAAGTGAACAACTGTACTGATTATGGTAATAAGTCAAGGGCCATAACTTTGCACTTACTGGGCGTAACCATACATGAAACCCCAGGTGCACAACTAATGAACTATACAGGTTGGTGAACTTTCTTGTAAAGTCTAATGACTCGGAGTCGGGCTCTTATACTTTTGGAGATATGAGTGACACAAGATTGCATACTCTGTAGGCTATATTTTAACTAAGTCAAGGGCCATAACTTTGCACTTACTAGTCATGGCCAAATATGAAACCCAAGGTGCACAACTACACATGCTGGTGAACATTCCGTGATTTTTTTATCATTGGCTCATATACTTTTGAAGATATAAGTGACATACATTAAGAAACGCATATAATGGGCAAAGGTCTTTCTTCCTGGGAACGATTTCTTGGCTCAGATGATTCACTTGACAGATCTGTTTATGTAAAGATTTCCATGCACGAATTCAACGAGGGAAAATATTTGCACATTCTATCAATGAAAACAAAATATACCATGGAATACTTACAATGTTCGACCAGAACACTGCGGACGAAGCGTACATGACGTTCCAGTCCAGCCGTCAAAACACAAACAGTTCGTGTTGTTCTGCGTACAATTTCCGTTCACACAAGAGTTTTTATCACAGTTTCCTTCACTAAGAATTAATGTTGGTGAACACATAAAATAGATCAGCACCAATATACAGACAGATTTACACCGGGAATAAACTAAATACGTTAAATTATAAGACGAGTACTTATGTTTTTCAGCCATCTTGACTGGGCCTAAATTACGGAAATTACCGTGACTCAGACGGAAATTGGCGAACGTGTGTCCTGTAAAAGATAGAATCCCGTGAAATTTACAAATCAATCTGAATTATCTCCCTTTCTTTAAAACACGTCAGTGTTTACTTCCGGATGCTCAACATGACATATTGAAACAATAAACATATTTTAGTTAAATTCTTGAATAGATTCGTTTACAATGGGTACCACTTTTATAGTTTTAGGTAAATTATTTATAATTTGAACATTTCGTACTATTACTAAATTTGCTTTGTACTTAGAAGTAATTTTACTGCCGGTCAATATTTTGACAGGTTTGATAGTGACACATGGTGTTCCACCACATGTAAATTTCTGAGACATTTCAACCATTTTATATTTCGGCAACAACAACTCAACTGCGGATAATGTCAATATCCATTGTGCTGTGTGTCAAATAGTAGTTCGGAAGCAGGAGAGTACATCTACTCGATTATTGGTTTCTGACTCTCATCTAGAACTATAGTACTAGTAGAAGGGTGGGCCGCATCTAGAAGGAACATAGTTCTGATATTTAGACGTTTAACTTTTGCCATTTCACCATTTATATTTATTACTTGTCGTTTCATTCATTGTCAAGGGTAAATTCACTTTGCAAGAAAGTAACAAGATTATAAAAGAATGCAAAGCGATATCATATCTTTAGGACAGCTGCGGAACAACTCGACCCCTTACCAACTCGACCCCTAAGTCAACTCGACCCTTATCATGTTTTAATGGATAAATTGCCTTTGTCTGGCCAAATTGGGTTTATGTTTGATTGATTTATCCATTGTGTTCTTCCTTGGAGGTGTTAATTATAAGTGTGTTATTGTCGAAACATTTTAAGAGCGAGTAACGAGAACATTTGGATAAATAGTTATATGTACTTATATTTCAAAATTATATTACAACATTATGTCATATTCGGCATTTATAAATCATGATTTTTTATTAAAATTTCATAATATCACGGACATATAATAATGTCCGTGATAATACACATACAATAACTCAAATATTGTCATACATAGCATCTGAGGGGTCGAGTTGACTTGCTGAATAATGGAAAATAGTGGACGAGTTGTTCAGGGGTCGAGATGGTCAGGGTTAATAGCAGGGGTCGAATTGTTCAGGGGTCGAGTTGTCCGGATACCCTTTAGGACTATGAGGTATCCAGAGGGTCATAAACACGGGGGTTCACAAGTTTTGATTTTCATCCAGCTGATTTGAGATTGATGAAGATATACATAACACCAATGGTGCTTAATAAATTGGTTTAATTTAACAATATTTCAGTTCCCCTGTAATCATGTCAGTATGTCAGTATGCATTTACAGTGAGAGAACGCTACATCAGGGTATTACCCTCCCATTCAGGAAGAATATTACTATATTTAGATTTTTAATTCCCATTCGGAAAGCAAAATGTCACTTATTTGACGGTTCTAGAAAAGAACTTTCTTCTCAAGCTAGAACAATATTGACATTGGTTACAAAGGAAAGACTTAGCGAAATTATCCCTGTGCTCATTTTAATTTTTTATTTAATCTGCTAGTATTGAAGACATAAGAAGTTCATTCAATTATATTAACATAGAACCAGAAATTTGCCAATGAGAATCTCGAATTCTGAATTGAATAATAAATCATACCTATGAGAAAAATCTGCATGTGATTCATATACTTTCCAGAGATAATGTGGTACATTCTGTTCTTTGATTTGAATTAAACTATATCATCTTAGGTGTCCAATTTAGAATAAGAAATGAATTAAACATGTTCCAATAGTGATTACAGTCAAACCTGTCTTAAAAGACTGCTCATGGGAGCAGGAGAATGTGGTCTCTTAAGACAGGTAATCTCTTAAGTAAGGATACAGTATAGTAGCATTTGACAGGTCGTAAAAGACAGGAGGTCGCTTGTAAAAGGTGGTCAGAAGGACAGATTCGACTGTATTTCATAGAAAATCGTTGATGGTTAAGAACTCATATAGTGATTATTCAATGACACATGGTGTTCACATTAACTGTGTAATTTCTTGTCAGTATACAAATAGCAGACTGTCAAGAAATGTAATCACACATTTCCAAGTTTCTTGTTGGAATTTCTTAGTCACATATTGATCATGATTCTCTGTGAGTTTCTTTTTGGTATATTGTAGTCAACTGTTAAGAGTTTTTATCAGACTGTCAGACAGACAGACAGATTCACTTGATAAACCCTGCTTGTATCATCCAATTAATTTGTATTTACTGTCATTATTTGTTCTAGGGTCTTCTATCATGGCTATACTGTTAGCTGGTTACTTTGCTCAGAGATATTTACCACCACCGAAACCAAAAATAGTTGGCATAGACCTTGGTGAGTAAAGTTTCATTAGTTTTATAAATCATTAGAAATGTAATAATATGATTTTAGATTATACAGATTGTTTACACATAAACTTCATATTGTCATGAATGAATTATTAAATATCAGCACTGCAATAACGAGGTAGTTCTGCAACATTTCATTCATAAGGAATTGCTTGTAAATATATGAGCATGTACTCTATTATTATGAACATATCCTGAACTTCCAGGAATTATGAAAAATATGTACATGTATACAAAGTGTCCTATTGTTTGTTAAAAAGTTGCATAGAATACATGAACACTGTTTTACTCAGTATAACAATATAAACTCCTGACTTTCTATTCCAGGTACAACATACTCGTGTATCGGAGCATACCATGCTATTTCTGGCACTGTAGATATCATAGAAGTTCAAGATAAGCACAAGTGTATTCCTAGTGTGGTTGCTTTCAGGTAATACAATGTATTCAGTGTAGTTATATTACTACATTTTCTTCCAGTTAGTTATACTATTAACTTTGTTGTGCCAGTTGGTGTCTGTTTTTAATCAGGTTGTTGAAGACAATCCTGGTAATGAGATTTGGTATTTTGCTTGTCAGACAGGTGGACATGGTTGAACAGAGGGTTTCTGGTTAATAACTGTAGTTCTAATCCAGATATTTTCATCAAACTCAACTTGTTATCTTTTACAGATTTCAGTGAAATTATACGGATTTTGTCTCCACTCTCTTCATTTTGTTTATTAAATTGACAGAAAATGCCAGTACAGTCAAACCTCACTTAAAGACCACCTCAGTATTAAGAACCCAATTTTCAAGTCCATTTTTCCCTATTTTGCTCTTTATTCAACCTCAATATTAAGACCATCTCAATAAGAAGACCAGTTATCAAAGGTCCCAAGGGTGGTCATATTATTGAGGTTTTACTGTAGAGTGAACGATAAACAATTGTATAAGGCGTAGTTGCTATCTATGATGCTTTCAAACAATGATAACATTTGTTTAGTCTATTTTTTAATTAGTATTTGCAGAAAAAGAAATTAAACCTTAAATGAATGCATTGCTGATAAAAATCTTCAGCATGATTTTCTTGATTAATGTTATGAAAACTGCATTAATATTTGCTTACAGCCCTGCTGGACAACTCCTGGTTGGATACGACGCCGTTGCACAACAGGAACATAACCCTGAAAACACAATATATGATGCTAAACGATTCATCGGTAAAATTTTCACGAAACCAGATTTGGCTGAAGCGCAGAAACAATATAATTTCAAGGTACTGAATTTCTGAGACAGCAATAAGGATAATTGCCAGGAGCCAGCATTTTCAGCATTGTGTTTTTTGTTAATACATGTAGTAGGGCTACTTTTGGCACCCATTCAAGAGTGTCGACATTAACACCCATGTCACTAACATTTTGCAGGAAGGCAGGTTTCTTATGAACTACTGGACTGAAGACTTTTAAACTCACTATTGCCATCATTTGGGTCTTGTAATGACCTCACAATGCAAGTTCCATTACAAGCTTCGCTAGGTACACTTCGCTATGTCCAATCTGTTGGTGTGCATGTGAAGGCAAAAGTGAAAAGGGTTTTGGCTAATAATCTCTCAGAGGACAAAAAGTTTGGAATTATATAAATTGTAAACATTATTATCATTATAACAAAGGAATTGTTAATGAATAATCTCCAAGGAGACTATTCTGAATACATTACTGGTAACTGAGAATTTTTGGAAGTAATTTTCAGGGGTGTCACTAATTCTTGAAGTAGCAGGAAAATCACCAAAAGTAGTTTGGAGGTCTGGGGATTGTTATATTCATTCATATAAGAAAAGGAGCCAGGTGATATTGCTTAAGTTAACTGTTATTTTGCCAGCTACCAGCTCTTTTTGACACCCCTGAATTATTTTGCCTATCATTTCAGCTTGAAAGTGACAAAGACGGCCTGGTTTATTTTGTGTTAAAAATGAACACTACAAAAAAGATACTATACCCGGAGGATGTGGGAGCCATTCTTATTGGAACATTACGCGAAGCTGCAGCAAACAACATCAGTGCACCAGTAACTAAAACTGTCATGTCTGTACCTGCTGAGTTTGATGACAAACAGAGAAATCATACAAAGAAGGCTGCCATACTAGCAGGTAATGTTTATCTGCAATAAAACCTCACTTAAAGGCCACCTCAATAATAAGACCATCTCAAAATTAAGAACACAATTTTCAAATCCATTTTCACTGTTTTGCACACAATATAAAGACAACCTCAATAAGACCGGTTTTCAAGAGTCCCAAGGGTGGTCTCATTATTGAGGTTTTACTGTGCTATATATACTTAGACCAAGCTCACAGGAATCCATCCAATGAGCTGCATCTGTTTCAACAACCGTCTATATTGTATATACAACAGTCCATGAACTTCATGTAGTTTAAGTTTGATAGACAGTCTAGTGCCCCTCGTCTATCTTGTACATATACATGTACTGGAGAAGGGATAAAGGGAGATAACTTGTGATATTCTCCTGTGGTTTGATCCCAGAGGTTGTTCGATCAGCAACTATAGTGACTATGGTGACCATGGTTGGATGATAAAACTCATTCAAGTTTATATATGGTCTAGTTACTCAGGTTACTCTTCGAACTTAGAGGTTTGAATACTATATCGAGGTTTTCCGAACATTAACTATGGTTCAACCACCGATTTAGTATGGTTGAACTATGGTTAATATTTGGAACTCCTCTATAGGGTTTTCAAATCTATAAATTCTAAGAGTGACCAGAGTAACTAGACCATAGATGAACTAGACTGAGTTTTATCATCCAACCATAGTCACTATAGTTGCTGATCAAACTACCTCCCATTCATTGTATATTTTGTCAATTTCCGAAGTTTATTTGTGATATTGGCCACTTACTCATTCACATAAAACAAGGATTCTGTGAAGGAACTAATACAATTGCTTATAATAATTACACATAAACATATGAGCGCTGCTGTTGGATTTACAACCTCTTCTGTAAGTGACATCATTTCAAGAAAATGCAACATGTGATGTCGCTATTTGCAAGCATGAAACAATATTTACTCCATATAGTCACTTCATTTTCATGTTGCCATATAGGATAAATATTGCTTACTGTCAGTACATGGTGACATCACATGTGACGTTAACTGGAAATGACGTCACTTAAAGAGGTTGGAAATCGTACAGCGGTGCTCACATATTAACAAATATCCAGGTGAGTGTTTGCAGGAACCTTGCTGACTTATACTTCATTATGTACTTCAGGTCTGGAAGTTTTACGAGTGATCAACGAACCGACTGCTGCTGCGTTAGCTTATGGTCTTCACAATAAACTTGGTTTACAAAATGTAGTTGTTATAGATCTTGGTGGAGGAACTCTCGATGTCTCGCTACTGAATGTACAAGGTGGAATGTTTCTTACGCAAGCTATGGCAGGTGCGATAGATGTTCATGTTTAGTTTTTACCAAACAGCTAGCTGTTATATCTAATACTATTTATTAATATTTCATGTAACTCGCTGTCTTTCTGTGATAAACATACTGTGATAACTTAATACATTGCTAAAAATTCTTCCTACGTCACACAGTACTATAATATTAAGGTCCAAAATGGAGATAACAATTTTTACTTGAAACTCTTTTTTGTGTTATCCTTAACATATAATGTTGATTGTTATGGCTTTATTAATTCATGCATATTGTTTTTACTAATGTATGTCTTAATTTTATATCACCATGTAAATTGTACATTTTATGTTTAAATAAACATATCTATCTATTCAAATCTAAAGTATTGAGAAATGAAAACTTATATAAACATATACATTTTGTATATCTATCTAATACTGTACATATGCATGTTCAGTAACATACATTCTGGCTCGTAAAAGATTGAAGACTTTAAGGAAAATATATAAACCTTTGTTCACATGTTACCTGTTCATTGTTTCTTGACACTGCCTATTCTGAATCTGATTGCATATAATGTATAAGACTATAGCTTGGTTGGCAACCTATCTATCATTGTGGCTGGCTGTCGAATGTACAGACAACTGAAATTGAGAAGTACTGAAACTATGTAGCAATCTTGTAATATGAATGACAAATTTCTGTTTTGTTTATGTTTGGTTTCCTTTATTGTTTCAGGAAATAATCGCCTTGGTGGTCAGGATTTCAATCAAAGGTTATTGTATCACCTGAAGAAACTAATTGAACAGAAATATGGTCAGCCTTTGGTAGACAGAGAGGACTTACAGGGCTTGTTGCTTCATGTAGAAGATCTGAAAATAAATCTGACTCGATCGTCGGAAAGTGAAATTGTAATGGAATTACTGTCTCTTAAAACTTCACCTAGTCATGCAAAATCTGTGTTCAGTGAAAAGATTTCAAGGAAAACGTTTGAAGATATAAATAAAGATTTGTTTGTTAAAGTTCTAGAACCTATTAAGAAAGTTTTGGAGTCTGTAGAATTGACTAAAGATGATATTGATGAAGTTGTACTTGTTGGAGGCTCAACAAGGATTCCAAAAGTTCGAGAACTGATTGCAGAATATTTTGAAAAAGACCCAAATACTTCAGTGGACCCTGAGCTGGCTGTAGCCACTGGGGTTTCTATACAAGCAGGCATTATAGGTGGAATGTGGCCCCTTACTGTTAGTGCTGTAGAGCTACCTACTCGAGTTAAAAAAATACATCTATGATAATTTACAATAAAACTTTAATAATGTGACTGCCCTTGGGACCCTTGAAAAATGGTCTGAATATTGAAGTGGTCTGAATATTGGGGTTGAATAAGAAGTAAAACAGTAAAAATGGACTTGAATTGTGTTCATATGGTAGTCTTATTATTTAGGTGGTCTTTAAGTGAGGTTTTACTGTACACATGAATGAGAATCTTCTGTCGATTTGACGCTGGCAAGGGCCGTTTTTGAGAGAATTTAAGCCATCTTAGATGCTTAAAAGCCAGGAGCTTCAGCGGCCCCGTGGACCCATGCCGAATTTTCAGCTGATTCTGAAATTTTGCATTCTCATGCCTGTGTACACAGTCCATCTTCTGCCCTCACATTGAATCAAAACTTACAGCTGATACAACTGTCTAAATTGTTGTTAAAAAAATACATGGGCCAGTATAACAATTGTTAAAACATATGTCGTGTTGTTGCTCCACATGTAAATCATTTATGTGTCGTTATTTTGATTATTTATTGTTGTTGAACCTCTATTTATACTTCAATTATTCCAAGATAAAATTTAGGAAATTCTTCACTCTAACCGCATTTCAGCATATTTTAATGCTTTGTATGATCTGTTTTGCATGATCTGTTTTGGATAAATGATTCTAGCATTTTAACGATGAAATAAATATTTTTTAAAAAATCATAATTATTTTATTGAAATAGCTCACTTTTCAATGTCGATGTAACAGTCATGTATAGACGTGTAAAGCTCTAAATCAGCTGTTGGTTGGAGCCCAGTTATATGATACTGGTTTTATATATAAATAATACATACATGTAGTTTTAACTTTCAAAATGCTTTACTTTTTTACATATATTTTTTTTAATTTTATAGTTTAAACTATTTATTTGAAAAAAATTGCTTGTGAAAACTAAGCTGTATTTAAATTGCCTTAAGCAAAAGTAACTACATACAGTTAATTTATTGAACAAAAGCTCATGGGGGAGTTGAAACTGGCCACTTACTGTATGCGGTCGCATGTACAAGTTGGTTTTGTTTTTATTTGTTTTTATCGGGTTTTTCACCATTTTTCAACAATCTTTCAGTCATATATGGTGGCCAGTTGACCTAACCAGTTTTCCTGGAAATAATTATTAACCAGTTTTAACTTGCTCTTCTGCAAGCAACTGACAATCTCTTGGAAAAACCTACCTGCGTTCTACCAACTGAGCTAGCAAGGTTGGCTTTACAAATTGGACTGTAGTTAAAAATAAACTTTTTTTTTTAATTTGCCAGAAATATTAGTTGGGCAGTCTTATACCATCTTATCCACAGATTGGTACATTTTGTATCTGTACTATTTTTATGTTGATCCGAATTTCTGAAACTGTTAAACAATATTCATCATAGAAAGCTTCCAATGCAGTAGAAAAAAGGGGTGTATTGAATACGATAAGGGACCTCAGTGGCTGAGTGGTTATTGGTGCTGACTTCAAACTAATTGCGCCTCACCACTACTGGTTCAAATCCCATCTGGAATAAAGAATTAGAAGGTAGAAAGCCATCCAAGTGGCTTAAGATTTAACTATAAATGCTTGGGACGCTTATTGTATGAATTCCGAAGAGAAGATAATGGAATGGGTAAACTTGCAGAAAAATTAAGCTGTGCAATAGAAGCCCTTGTTTCATGTTATAATTTCATTTTCTATTCATTAATGCAGAAAACGTTAAAATGGTAGATGCTTTTACATGCCTTGTGTATAGTTAATGTTTCACATTATTCTTAATTAGCTACAACCAGATCTGTTGTATTGAATTACTTACTTCAAACAGTTATGAAACAAAATACCATGTAGGTGTGTATAACAATGCACTTACTTGGTAGAGGAAAAAATGCATTTTCTTTATTATAATTAATAACTTGATTTACATGCTGGAGATTTTGATTGCTTAATAAAATAATTTCTTATTTTGCACTCTTATGTATATGTGCTCTTGTAGTTACAAGTCTACGGTTGTGCCTGTGGACATCAATTTTTTTAATGAATCATCTTATACTCGTGGCAGTGGTTCCGTTATTCAGTCTATAATAATTTGAGCAGTGCTCGATACCAGTCAAATTTCTATGTGGTGGTTGGAATCAGAGCTGTGCTCTGTAGGCCTGTGATAATATAAACTCTTATGTATGTTGACTTGCATTACCAATTAATGAATTTAATGATTTTGTCCATTGTTTAATAAAAATATGTTGCCATACATTATGTCGAGTTGGAAGTTTTTCTTTTAACAATTTGAGCAGTATTATACAGTACATCAAATTGTATAGTTCCAAACCATGAACAAAATATTGGTACCCAGTGTGCTCATTCTCTGTATGGCATTACTGGTGTACTATGAAACTATGGCCTAATTTAATTATCATAATAACAAGGCTTTTTGCATGTTTTTTGGGGGAAAGGTCCAGGTTAAATCTGAGAGGTGTGCAAAATCTATCAGATTTCTGTTGGGAATTGTTACTAGAGAGTGGGAAAATGGACCTTATTTCGCTTGGAATGAGACCCATATCTGGTCCTGTGGGACAGCTACAAAATTGCCCTATAATTTTAGGGTATTTGTCGATTGCATTAATAACAGTAAATCAAATGTTTTTGTCTCTTGAAATATTACTCACAAGTCTACATGATGCATTGATGGGAAGGTCTATCAGAAGAATGGAATATTTATACATCATACTGTTACAAATCAAACATAATGAACATTTGTCACTAGAGTGTGTATAATTTAATTACATCATAATTCATAAATTATGTCATAAACATACATGTATATCTTCACATAAGAAGCGCACACTTGAAAATTTATTGTTAAGCGCTTTCATTCCCAGTGGCATCACATCAGTGGATTCCGCCACCTGCGAGGTCCTGTTTATTGTTGGAAGGAGAACCACCTGGGCCCTTAGTCATAAGGCTTCTATGTAATGTACTTCTTGCTCCTATGTTTTAACATCATCAATTTTGATTTAAAATGTCTAATTAAAGTGTACAGAGGGACATAACAATTATTTTTAAGTCCGAGTTTCAAACTTAGTGTTTGTGAATAATGCCCCAGTAGTACACTGGTCAAACATGCAAATGACATTTTAAAAAAAACACAAAGAAACTCTATCATAACATGCAGGCACATATCTAGGAATGTGTATATCGAAATCCTTGCCAGAATTAATACAGGAAACGCAAAAAGCAACATTTGTGTGAATTTTTGTACCAGTAAAAAAAAGAATCATGTGTTTTATACGTCAAGTAATAATTCAAACATTACAAAAAAAGGAATCGATAATTAATGAATGGATACAAGGACTTAAATAGACGTGATGGATATTCACAGTTTCTGTGCAAGGCGCAAGTCTTCAGAACATGTTCTATAGCACCAGTTCAACTAATCAAGCGAGTCATAAACAGAACAAAATGTCAACATAAATTCAGAAATTGGGAGCTGTCGAGGTAATTTGTTATACTTTTGGATTCAAAAACTTATAATTTATGTGAAATTCTTGGTATTATTCTCCATTATTTTAATAAATATTAATCCCATTTACGAAATTACATTTGTCACGTAAATTCGCGACTAAGAAAATTAATCGAATTGAACGCCCAGATACTAAGCTAGAACTATTTGTCTTCAGTTTTATGTGTACAATGACAAAATATTTATATTTAAAAGATAAATGTATTAAGCTTAATTCAACAAAACTAGAATGTATCATTTTAGGTGATATCACCGTTTTAATTTTTATCTACTCAGTTGGAATAGTAAAAATATCACTGTGTCTGTGAGTCTAAAAGACCCAACATGACTTATTTCACATTTGATATTTTTGGTTATGTAGGTTACATGCAAAGTGAAAATAAGAAAATAAATGATTACAATAAATTAATGAGTATACATGTGCAGGTCTAATATTTTGGACTCGCTAATAGAGACTTAAGAAGAGAGGGGTAGTCACAATACTATTATTTAGATGTTTTAAGCGTTACTGTTTCACTTTTCATTGTTATCATCTATTATTTCATATTTTCCTTTACTGTCAAGCCTATTTTCGCTTTGCCAGTAAATAACAAAATGTTAAAAACACAGAGTTATGTCATATTTACTGTCGCCTAATGGGTTTTTGTGATATGTCAAGATATCGTGGTATAGATAAGCACCATTTGCACATGAGCATGTTAAAAGTGAAGAAATATTCTCTAAACAGGTTTAAGATCTCTCATTTTTAAAAGGCTGTCTTAAAATGCACTAAATTTGCTTAATCTATGATAATTTCCATGTATATGTGATTTCATGCAGTGATTCAGCAGACCCCAGTCGTGTATTCTTTAGATAGGCACAAACTATAATCATATGTCACAAGAGGGACCATTTCCAAAATCTTGACACAAAATGCCCTTAAAACTGCATGTTGATACGTTTGAAACAACCCCCACGAAAACTTGTAGTAATTTTTTACATACGCATCACTTACCTAGTTGTAAATAAGAGGCATCAAAGACTTGAAAAGGAAGAATTTCACATCGAAACCGGCTTAAACCATTTGAATAATGATTATTTAATAATGCTGTAGAGGTTAAAGGTGAAGTAGGCGTGAACTCTAAGACAATTAGTCTACGCTGATTGACCGAGTGGCTCAAGATAGGAGAAGAAAGAAAATCAGACCTACCTTTCAGTGTAATTGTAAACAATACTAAGTGTATTTGCAAAGAAAATCAGACCCACCTTTCAGTGTAATTGTAAACAATACTAAGTGTTTTTGCAAAGAAAATCAGACCCACCTTTCAGTGTAATTGTAAACAATACTAAGTGTATTTGCAAAGAAAATCAGACCCACCTTTCAGTGTAATTGTAAACAATACTAAGTGTATTTGCAAAGAAAATCAGACCCACCTTGAAGTGTAATTGTAAACAATACTAAGTGTATTTGCAAAGAAAATCAGACCCACCTTTAAGTGTAATTGTGAATAATACTAAGTGTATTTGCAAAGAAAATCAGACCCACCTTTAAGTGTAATTGTAAACAATACTAAGTGTATTTGCAAAGAAAATCAGACCCACCTTTAAGTGTAATTGTGAATAATACTAAGTGTATTTGCAAAGAAAATCAGACCCACCTTTAAGTGTAATTGTAAACAATACTAAGTGTATTTGCAAAGAAAATCAGACCCACCTTTAAGTGTAATTGAGAATAATACTACCCGGTAACTGTATTTTGCAAATACTTATTACTATAGTAAATTAAGTAATCAAGCTATTGTATTACATTTTTCATCAACACACAATCTTATCCCACCAATGATGTTTCAGATGGGCAGTTTAGAGCTTTACCACATTTTGTTGCATGTAAATAAGGACCAGGAAGAAGCTGTGCAAAAGCTTTACTCTCAGAACAAATGGAATTATACAAGTGAAGGTAAGGCATTCATTATTCTGTCCATACTTTGGAAAAATATATTTTTTTGTAATCTTTCTTTTACAGTGGTTCCATTTGACATTGAGTTGGCTATAAAATCATGGTAAAAACTGGTCAAAATAACCCTTCATATTCAGCACCTTGTGGCACCCCTGTTTTTATCTTATTGAAATTCTAAGTTATAATACATTTCATTTTGTCATTCTATTTCAAGACAGAGATATTAGAACGCTGTGTTGTAGAATATTTTAGTTTTTTTTAATTGATATGGAACAAAAAAATGAGGTTTTAAAAGGGCATTTTGTACTATTGTCTTGTTAATTTAATTGCAAAAAAATTGTTCATTTTATTTCATTACTTCAGTGATAAATGATGGTCTCCTACTGAGACTGAGAGAGAACGGTCATCCTACAAATGGTGACAGTGGTTTTGAAGAAGGTAGAGACTCACAGAGGTGTAACCTAAGACCAAAAAGAAAAGTTAGAAGACATAATGATGGTTCTTTGATTGAAACAGAAAGTAAAGCTATTGATAGGACTGATACCAGTGTAAAGAAAGCCAAAGTTAGAACAGTGAAAAAGATAAAAACACAATCTGTTACTAAGCGGAGATCAAGAAAATCTCAAATTGCTAAAACTGGTAAAACCAAGACGCAATCAGCAGGTCATGTGACTGACGAAGTTCATGCTCCTGATTTAATCATAGATGAGGGGAATTTAAGTGATATCAATCAATGTGGTGATAAGGCTGAAGTTGAAGATAGTCACAAACACAATGATGAGGTGGACAATGCTGAGACAGCTAATATTGTACCAACTGGGGATGAACAACCACAATATGAGGGTTTAATTGAAGAAACAGTGAACAACGGTGTGCAATCATCTGACTTTAATTCGGATGCTGATCCTGAAACAGGTATCAAGTTTATTTTTTGCTTAGGCCATCCTTAAACGATTGTTTGTTTGGCATGTAACCCTACCCAGCAAAATATAGGTGGGCAGTCTTCACGATAATTATTTTGAAGGACTTGCCCATTCGGGGAGGCAGCTTGCAATTTCCACTTGCCCAAATTCACTATCACTTGCCCGAATAAAATTAACAGCACCGTCAAAATAACGAAGAAACATGATGTTTTGATTTGTTAAATAGGAAACGAAGACTGGTAAAGATGGTTGATGAAAAAGTCCTGTAACACAAACAGAATTGACAAAAAATGAAAACCAATCGAAGTATTGCGTACTACATCATCAATTTTTTTGTCAGCTTGGATAAAAGCTAGTCAGACTGGACCACGAACACGACTTGCCCGCTTGGGCGGACAAAATGGATTTTTTACTTGTCCGACGGTAATTTTACTTGTCCCGGGCTTTGGGCAAGTGGGTTATTGTGAAGACTGGGTGGTCAGGTTATTTTTATGGTCATACTAAATACACAGGAATTTCAATAGTCTTGGGTTGCACCCTTGTAATGTTAATTAAAAATACCCTTCTAAAAATAATTCTCACTCATAGTCTTTAAAAATGTTCCAAGTAGGGGCCATTTTGGTGAGTAGGTAGGGTATTATCAAACCTATGGCCTTATGTATGTATGAGCTGCTTTATATTAGTACATGTACTATATTTATGTCTGTATTTAGTAAAGTGACAGGGTAATTATTTCTCAAGTTTAGATTACAAACACTTGCTTGTAATTGCATTTTTTTGCACTAGTTATTAATATTTGAACCTAATACAATTCTATGACTCGTCAGTGAAGGGTTATATTTTGGTCACAGAATTGATAGGGAGATGATGTGTACTGTCTAAATTGCCTCATATATGTGCAACTCGGACCATTGTCTCTTATATGTGCAACTTTGACCATTGTCTAATATTTGTGCAACTCAGACCATTCTCTTATATGTGCAACTCGGACCATTGTCTCATATTTGTGCAACTCGGACCATTGTCTCATATCTGTGCAACTCGGACCATTGTCTCTTATCTGTGCAACTCGGACCATTGTCTCTTATCTGTGCAACTCGGACCATTGTCTCTTATCTGTGCAACTCGGACCATTGTCTCTTATCTGTGCAACTCGGACCATTGTCTATTATCTGTGCAACTCGGACCATTGTCTCATATCCGTGCAAGTCAGACCCTTGTCTCATATCCGTGCGACTGGGACCATTGTCTCATATCTGTGCAAGTAAGACCATTGTCTCATATCCGTGCAAGTCAGACCCTTGTCTCATATCCGTGTGACTGGGACCATTGTCTCTTATCTGTGCATAAGATATACTGTATTTGACAGAAGTGGTGTGTTTGTATTTCAGGTGATGTTGGCAATGATGCAGACGACAGTATGGAAGACGTATCTGGTAACCTGTCGGGCCTCAGTGAACAATCGCTTGCATTCAACAGTGATTCATCACATGTAAGATTAAGATGATGCATATTCTTAACTTTAAGTTAATTTAAGTGGACAGTATCCTGCAAATATATTTCATTCAGTAAAAATAGCAGCATATAATGCTAAAATCTGTTTCGCTAAAATGTGTGGCAGGCATATGCCAGTTCAGTCTTGGGACTGATTATGCTGATGTATGTTAGAAAGATAAGAGGTTAACCCAGAATATGTGACCTATCCGTTTTACCTTGTTTCTGTATACATGCAAGTTCTTTGGATACATTCTTGTTTTGTCACTATTAATTGACAATAAATAAAGATACTGTTATCATAGAAAGAATTATTTTAGGCTTTAAAGTTAGTCAAGTTTGCAAGGGTAATAATTCCGCGAATTTAAGATGTTGCGAAATTGTCGCTAACAATGAAATCCCGAAAATTCTAGCTTCTAGTAGGCTCGTACAAATGTGTTTAATTCGGATCTGATTTCAACTTGCCTTTGTACATAAGCGTTACTTGATGCAGTCATATGAAGGATTAGCAGTAAATCAAATACTGCTGTGAACAAAAAAATGGTTGAATTCACTTTTCACCTATTGAATCCGAGAAACTAGTAATCACCTTATCATGATATATTTGTATAATAATGATTATAAAAAACACAAACATTTATAGTAGCGAAATTTGGACGTTGCAAACATTTCTAAGTTGTTTTGTTGTTTTCTTTTTCATTGTGTCTTGATATTGGAATAAGTAAAAGTCTGATTTTAGTATTTTTAGCTTTGAATGAAACTAGGAAAATATATCTGTTAAAAAGTGTAAAAATCAGAAAATTGATGTTTTGGTCACTAATACTGTAAAACCTCAATAATAATACTTCTCTTGGAACCATTGAAAACTGGTCTTGTTGTTGAGGTGGTCTTTAATATTGAGTTTGAATATTGAGCAAAACAGTGAAAAGAGTGTGTTTAATTTTGAGGTTTTACTGTTCAGGCTTTGCAGTGGAACAGCTTAAAATATACAGATGTGGTATATTCACTTATGGATTATTTTATCACTGATATTTCAGAATGAAGTGGAAAACGCAAATCTGGAGAATGCATCAGAACAGGAGAGCGATGAGAATGAATCCACATCTGTAACTCAGCTAGCTTCATCTTATTCGAAATCTTGTGCTTCAAGGATAAAGAAAAAATGTTTTAAAACATACAAATCTGAGCCAAATCAATTTGACTTTGAGGACAGTGATATAAATAAACCTGTCAGACTGGAAGATGGTAAAGTTTCTGCTGAGAATCTGCCAATACAGTGTTTCTTTTGTAGTCGGAGATTTGCTTATGAGAAATACCTCAAGAAGCATATCAAGAGAGTGCATCCTGGAGAGTCTGTTGGGATGTTCTGTGAATACTGCTCTACTAATTTCAAGAAGCGTAAGTTGATAATTAGTTTTGGAAATTTATTAGTGAGCCCGGAGGAGTTTGAACCCATGACCCCCTACAACGTCAGTGCCTAGCACTGAAGTAACAGCGGCCATACCTACTGCTGCATTGAGGCAACCCCCCAAAAAGTTTGTTCACATGACGCTGATATGGTCGTTCTTACTTCAGTACACGAAATAATGAAAGTAATTCTAAATGAAAATAGCTGTTGATTGTAATGATCTATAGCGTAAAGGTGAAAGGATATTGTGTCTTTTTATTTTATCTCTAATTAAACCCATGAAACTTGGGAAAGCCTAACTGTGAGTTTTTAAATGTACTGAGTTAGTATGTATACAGGTGTCTAGTTATTTAAGCTCAATTTTTGTGAAACTGTTCTGTTTGTCTTTTCAATCCTGTTCCTGAAAAAGCAGTACTGGTGTCACATGAGAACATGTGGTTATGATCTTTTCGGGGTTTCAATCTAATCCTCCTAAAGCCCTTGTGAAAGTTCATTGTTATATGTTATATTGCCTTATTTGAAATGCAGATTGTGTGATTGTTTTACTATCTGGGAAACTTATATTGCTATGGGTTAACAGTTGTTATGGTAACCCACTAGCCCGAAGTCTGGCACTAGTAATTTTGATTCTGGCCAGCAGACATTACTGAGTGCTAGCCCAAATGGGCAAGTGCTTAATTTTAGTGCATACAGTTTTCTCAGAAATGGAGAAAAAAACAATTTCTATATAAGTTTTGACGAGTAAGAACGATTTCAAGTCAGTGGTTTGGCTGAGCAACTTTCCAAGATGGGTTAGTGCTCTGAAAAAATTAAGACAAAGCCTGCGTTAAATGTACTCTTATCTGTTTCAGGTATTGAACTATATGCCCATATAAAGGAGGCTCATCCTGACAGAAGGAATAAGAATATACAGTGTGATTTATGTGGAAACGTCTTCAAATCTAAAGGTTCATATGATGAACACCGAAAAGCAGTTCACACGGATGTGCGGGCATTTGAATGTGAAGTTTGTGGGAAAACTTACAAATCTTTTCGAGTACTAAAAATTCACCGCCTTCGACATGGGCCTGCCAATGAAATTTGTAACATTTGTGGGAAAACGTTCCGTCTGAGATCTGAAGTGAAGCATCACATGAGACGTCACATGAACGATCGTCGTATTCAGTGTGATTCTTGCGAGAAAGTATTCTATCGAAACAGTGAACTGAAAAATCATCAGAGAATTCATACCGGAGAAAAGCCATACAAATGTCCAATGTGTGCTTATGCTTGCACAATTAAAGGTAACTTAGATAAACATGTACGGACTCATGAGAAGACGGGCATACTTGGGCCGAGTCGTTTGTGCAATCCCGAGCAGAAGCAAGAAGTGGTATTCAAGTTACGGTCAACGCAACCCACCTTGCAAGAGAAAGCATCAATTAATGTGATACAAAGTACGAACCAGGTTGTAATCGAGTCGGTACCTAGCGATAATGTTGTTACAGTGTATCCTCAACAGGTTGATAATAAGATTGAAGTGAATGATAATACAACGGAGAAAAATGTGCAACTTTTGTCAAACCCTGGTGGAGATGTTACGCAGGTTTGGCAGTATAGAGAATTAGAACAACAGGAGAGAGCTGCAGTTGAAACTATCCAACAGTGGCAGTTGAAAGGGTATGAGATCATTCAGGGCACGGAAAACATCGGTAATATCAGTAATGTAACTCAGATGCAAACTTCTACGGCTAGTCAGAACCTAGTTGTTGTTCAGGACACCGAAAGTATTGATGAGCCATGTGTATACACCAGTATGACACCTCCAGAAGCCGTGAGAGTTGATGATAAATCTAGAATGGTAGCTGATGTTGTCGCTAATGCTACAGCTGCTGCAGGAATTGAAGTCGTCTATCCTGGTGAAAGAAAGGGTGATATTACTGACAAGAACGCTACGTGGAAAACGGAACAAAAACAGACTCTGAATGCAACACCTCTTTATCATCCTGTTTACGCTACAATGTTGCCGAAGTTTCATGAAATCAGTAACGTCCAATGGCCAATATCAGATAACGATAAATCACTTAGTTCTAATATCGGTATGACATCATCTGCACCTCCACCTTTGTACACGACCTTGAAGAACGGAGAAGTGATAATTAAAGAAAATAATAGTATTGCGCCATCTTGGGTACCGACATCTAGCGCATCAGGGGAGACAAACACGAATCACATAATTTTACAAGGATTTCAAGGAAATATTTACTGACTTCAATTTCATTAATAAATGAATTGCTTGTAAGAAGTTCTGTCCTTATGAATAGTGTTGTACATTTCAAAAATGCCTGCATCTCCTTCGTTAAGATACCATTATTTATTATTAATGAACGTGTGTCACCTGTATGTTTCGAGCAGGTTATCCAAAATAATCGGTTCAATTTATTTTCTATACAATTTAATAGGGTTGTCATTGATACAATCGATAATCCAACCTTTTTTCTGTCACTCGATATTTGAAACACACGAATATCAATACATGTATTATGGCAGTAAACTAAAGGAGAATGGGTACAGTCTAAAAATGTGCCAAAATAGCGTAAGATCGCAAAAATGTAGTCGACCGCTTGTTAAATAGTGCTGTAGTTGAAAGTGCATTCCAAATGTCTGCAGTATAATATAATGTGAAGTTAAAAATATGTATTATTTACCTAAGTGATATCTTGTTGTCACACATTCTACGTAGGGCATAACACATAAACATACAGAAAAATAGGAGTTAATAGTCTTGTAAATGAATATTATATGTTAATAAATAAGTGATTTGATATTGGCCCTGTTATTTGTCCCGAGGACAAATAACAGGGCCAATGTCAAATCACTTATTTATTGACAATTTTATTAAATAACTTCATGTACTTATAAATAAAGGATTCAAAATTGTGTTTTTTTTTCTGTATACGCTAAAACTATGAATTAGTTCCGTGCTAAAAACTGTCGACGAACGTTTAAATACTGACTTTAAAATAAAATGGCTGCCGTTTACGAATTTCCAGTTGCGAATCTATATAATTTTTTGGCCCTGTTTAATTAGCCAATCAAATTCTTTAAAATGCGGGCCAATATCAATATCAGTTAGCGGCCCCGGGCCGAAAAGTGATATAGATATTGGCACTGTTATAGAGGAGGCCTTTGTATTATTGGACGAGGCAAATGCTGTGTTTAAGGGCTAATAATTAATAGTTATTTAATAAAAAAATATAATCAATATATTATTGATATTTGTCTTTCAATATATCAATATTGTTGATAGGCAAAAATTTGAATCAATGACAATCCTACATGCCGGTTGATGATGCTTAAGTTACTTGGTAATTTTACTGGCTACGGGCTCATATTAACTCCCCTGGATTTATATGAATTACAGCATAGTCCAATTCAGATTGTGAAGTTTATTTAATAGCTATATAATGATTTACCAAGTTTACTATTATTATAATGAAATTTTACTTCATCACAATATTCTTTATATTTAGGTTGATATTTATAACGTGATCAATGAATGGGTTGCCATAGCAATATTTCTGTATAATAATATATGTATGATATGACATTGGTTTTATCCTGTCAGAAATAATACCTCGAGGGATCAAAGACCCTATTTGAATGACCTATGGGGCACGGGGGGTTCTTCCTTCTATTGAGAATCACTATGTGACTTTAATGGTTGTAGTGATGCTTAAAAGCCAACAATATGTGTTAATCTGCAGTGTATTTCAGACTGTTATGATATTCATCAAAAATTTGTTTCCGTCACCAGTTCAATCATACGTTATCTTGTTCTAAAGAATCTCATCATACAACCATTGAGACGTAATAGCTGAAATGGATGACCGGTAGTGCCCGAGTCTCAAACTTAATAAATACCCTTAGATAAGGATCACCATCTGAATATAAAACTCACAGGTCTCTGAATTGTCTGTATAATTTTTGTGTTCGTTAAGTTGTTTCGTCAAGAAAGGAATTGTACAGTCATTGAAAGAACGGAAGTTGTTGAAAAGTGGCATTTAAATTTGTGTTGTGTTGTGTTTGCATTCATATTTATTCTTTAAACTTTTATAATAAGATATTGTTTTTAAATCAAGTATTTACTGATAAATGCATTTACTTCAGTTAATACTGTAGTTTAAATGTTTATACTTAATATATTGATGAAATTGTAATCTTTTAATGATACATTGATTCTATTATCTACTAGCATTGTTATTTGTTTCAGTATGTTAGTTTTTTACCCAATCTTGTGATCAAATACTGATGTCGGCAAATTTCTGCTATGTTTTTCAAGCTCCTATAAGTTATGTGTAAATGTCATCAGGCTAAATTTGTTTGCCATCGCACTGCCTTCCTGTCAGAAATGCCGTGCTCACAAAAATGTTCGGCTCTTGGCAGGAACTATTTTTACTAGTCCCTATAGAAATTTAGTTAAACAATTACTGTTAAGAAGTTTTGCATTTTTACAAGAAAAAAAACTACCTATCTGCCTATCCGACTTCACTAAGTGGAGTCGGTAGACTGGATACAAATTATTTTTTAATAATTACAGAAATATCAGTATAGTCTAATGCTCGAATAGATACTGTATACCTTGTGGTATGTGAGTCTGATTTGGTTCCATTATGAATTCGAGACAATACATGATTTGTGACCGTTATAGACAGAATGGATTTTTAACCAGGTTTTCAAAGAAAACAAGGTTATTAGAATGGTGTGTGTCGTTGGGTGGGCAGGCGTCAAACTGGGGGTTTCCGGCGAATAACTTAAAATCCGTTGATCATATTGTTACCAAACTTGGTGTATAGTAAGAACATGTGGAGAGCTAGCTTGGGATTGCTTTTGGGTTCATTCCGCAAATGGTCAAGGTCACTGTTACTAAAAATAGAAATTTGGTTTCCAGCGAATAACTTTAGTTTCAGTGATCATATTGACATCAAACTTGGTGCATAGTAAGAACATGTGGAGAGCTAGCTTGGGATTGCTTTGGGTTCGTTCCGTCCAAGGTCAAGGTCGCTTAAAATTTAAAAATCAGTTTCCCCTCTATATCTTCGCTATGCATGGGTGTATTGACATCAAACTTGGTGTATAGTTGTTGCATATATATAATATATCTAAGTGTGAGTGTGTGTATGCATGTATCACCTACAGCACCTTTGCATACTTGATGATCATCATGTATTCGTGATACAAATAGAGCCTTGGTTACAAATAACTAGGTTAAAAACCTGGTTTGTGGGCATTGCCCATTTCTTGTTAAGATTGTGTTGTTCTGTGGTTAAATTTTAAATGATTTTGGTTTATGAGCGGAATGTAATATTATATTTTTTTGTCAATTTTCAACATTTTTTACTTGAAATATTTGTGACTTTTTCCATAACAATATTATATACATGTATGTATGCAATACTTGTTTAACTAAACAACCTACTGGATGATTCTAAAATTCCTCTAAAATGATCTGTGATTTTTTTATACAAAGTCTGTTAGCTATTTGATATTTCAGTGGAATGTGATAGCAAACAGAACTAGCAACATCAGAAAACAGTAAAACCTCCATAGTAAGACCACCTTTGGGACTCTTGAAAACTGGTCTTATTGATGTGGTCTTAATATTGAGGTTGAATAAAGAGCACAACAGTGTAAATGGACTTGTGGTCTTAATTTTGAGGTGGTCTTTAGGTAAGGTTTTAATGTGTCTCACAGAATACACCTCTTCTAATTCATTAGAATGTAATTGTCAACTGAATACATAAATGTATTTGTAATCACAGTAATTAATTGTTTTGTATCATGATTAGAGACTATTTATAAGCAAGATATTATTCAAGAAAAAAAATACATATTATAACAGTTTGCCAATGTTATAATATACTCAAAATTTGATTACAGTTGTATAAAAGACATATAGGGATTAACTTGGCAGTTTTTATACATGAATTTTGACGTACCGTATTGTAACTATCATTATTTTTATTCTATAATATGCATGTGCATGAATGTTTACACTCGAGTTCTTTCCCTTTATCCCTTCTAGAGTTCTCTACCTTTATCCCTTCTAGAGTTCTCTACCCTTATCCCTTCTGTAGTCATATGAACGTATTATATATGCATATACTGTAGAAGGATAAAGGGACAGAACTCGAGAAGAGATAAGGGGAAAGGACTCATGACAATATCTTGTGGATGTTAATATGTATTACGGTAACCCTTTAATTCAAGGTTACATGTTAGTGACATTGTTTGATGTATTATTGACAGCAATAAAATAATTAAGAGTACCATAAGACCTTAACTTGTTACCAGTGAATCTCTGAATTGAGGGAGCCGTTATTTCCTTCATATTGTTGATGCTCCCACCATTTGAAGTATGGCAAAGATCAAAGGGGCATAAGGTGTTACCACTGGCCTTCCATGTGTGTATGTGTTAGTCCAAGCGAAATACTGGATGGATGGGTTCAAGTCATATTTGGCACATACTATGTAGATTATAAAAAAAAGGTCAAGTGGATTTCAGTTACAACTTTTGAATGAGTTATGGCCCTTTCTGGCATTCTACTGAAAAGCACATAGCAAGGGCATCTATGTTCTATGGACACATGTAGTTTTTTCTCTGGTATATGAACCACAGGAGATTGTCATGAGTTCTTTCCCTTTATCCAATTTAGAGGGAGAGAACTCTAGATGGAATCGAGGGAATGAACTCGTGACAATCTCCAGTGGGCTGAACCATGTACAGATCAGTCAGGTGTGTGTACTCTGTACTTGAACACAAAATACCTTATTTATGGTGTATGGATTAAATTTCCATTTCATTTAATGAAATTAACATTAATGGTTCACCTAGAAGACAAAACAGATTAACCATTCTGCTATGAACTGTGTTGAGGTAACTTTGTATTTTAGGATTCTTCAGGACTTTTACCGATGTACATGTATTTGGGGATATTCCAAAGATGTTAATATAAAACTCATTTTTTCACTGAAAAGTTTATTTCATAGCAATTTTCACACATTACACACAATACAGTCAAACCTGCCTCTCACTCATACCACATAACAGATGCTTGCTGAGATCTGATTTCTGGTTATGTCTTGTATCATTGAGATACACATATACATGTAAAACATTCATTTATGAAATATTTGACTGCATTACCACCACAGAATGTTTTAAATGCACTGAATAATTCCTGTCAGAACACCACAGTCAAGATTTTACAGTTTTTTATTCTCCATGGCCTGAGGGTTATAATGGATACTTACACTAAGCACTCATATCACAAGATTTACTGATAGTGACTCGTACTGAGTGTGAAACATGTGCAATAATGTTAAATGAGTGCTGAATATTATTTGTGGCCCATTATTCTTAGTTTTGAGGGTGAAAATGAGCTGTAGGAGTAATTATTAAGAGGATGGCTTTAAAACCCCAAAAATACTCCCATATTGTATAATGACACTAAAATCTCTAAGAAAATGGATCGCAAAGAATATTCATACATTCAAAAGAGTGAGATTTAAGGGCTGAGTCTAAGAATCTGTTACAATTCCAGGCCTAAGTCTGTGTTTTGGAAGCTGTAAGTTAATAGTGGATTTTTAAAAATAGTTAAATAATTTTCTTACATAATGAAAGAAGAGTTTCTAGAGTAAATTATTGCAATTCTTATGTTCACACAAAACCTTCATCTGTGAATATTTGTTTGACAACCGATGCATTCTGAGAAGATATTGGTAACATAGGAGATCTGTTTGGTCCTCCGTAATACCCATGCATTTCCAGCGCGTATTTTAAACCTGGTACACCAAATCTCTTTGTAACCTACAATAGATAAAAAAACACAATTTGGCTAATTTGAATGTTACTAACTAGTACATCACTTTCTCTCATAAGGCGCTTACACTCGGAACTGCCTTTCCAACAGTCCTAATGCTCTCTTCACAATCCAGATTGTGAGTTCAAAGCCCAATTTGGTCACATTCACCCATTGGTCACATTCACCCATTGGTCACATTCACACAATGATCACATTCACACAATGATCACATTCACACAATGATCACATTCACACAATGATCACATTCACACAATGGTCACATTCACACAGTGTGAATGGTCACATTCACACAATGGTCACATTCACACAGTGTGAATGGTCACATTCACACAATGGTCACATTCACACAATGGTCACATTCACACAATGGTCACATTTACACAATGATCACATTCACACAATGGTCACATTTACACAATGGTCACATTCACACAATGGTCACATTCACACAATGGTCACATTCACACAATGGTCACATTCACACAATGGTTACATTCATCTATTTGTCACATTCACACAATGGTCACATTCACACAATGATCACATTCACACAATGGTCACATTTACACAATGGTCACATTCACACAATGGTCACATTCACACAATGGTCACATTTACACTTTGGTTACATTTACACTTTGGTTACATTCACACAATGGTCACATTAACACATTGGTCACATTCACACAATGGTCACATTTACACTTTGGTTACATTTACACTTTGGTTACATTCACACTTTGGTTACATTCACACTTTGGTTACATTTACACTTTGGTTACATTTACACTTTGATCACATTCACACATTTGTCACATTCACACATTTGTCACATTTACACTTTGATCACATTTACACTTTGATCACATTCACACATTTGTCACATTCACACATTTGTCACATTCACACTTTGGTTACATTCACACAATGGTCACATTCACACAATGGTTACATATACACTTTGGTTACATTTACACTTTGATCACATTCACACATTTGTCACATTCACACTTTGGTTACATTCACACATTGGTCACATTTACACTTTGATCACATTTACACTTTGATCACATTCACACATTTGTCACATTCACACATTTGTCACATTCACACTTTGGTTACATTCACACAATGGTCACATTCACACAATGGTTACATTTACACTTTGGTTACATTTACACTTTGATCACATTCACACATTTGTCACATTCACACTTTGGTTACATTCACACATTTGTCACATTTACACTTTGATCACATTTACACTTTGATCACATTCACACATTTGTCACATTTACACTTTGATCACATTTACACTTTGATCACATTCACACTTTGGTCACATTCACACATTTGTCACATTCACACATTTGTCACATTCACACTTTGGTTACATTCACACAATGGTCACATTCACACAATGGTTACATTTACACTTTGGTTACATTCACCCATTGGTCACATTCACACTTTGATCACATTCACACATTTGTCACATTCACACTTTGGTTACATTCACACATTGGTCACATTCACACATTGGTCACATTTACACAATGGTCACATTCACACATTGATCACATTCACACATTGGTCACATTTACACTTTGATCACATTTACACTTTGATCACATTCACACATTTGTCACATTCACACTTTGGTTACATTCACACAATGGTCACATTCACACAATGGTTACATTTACACTTTGGTTACATTCACCCATTGGTCACATTCACACTTTGATCACATTCACACATTTGTCACATTCACACTTTGATCACATTCACACATTGGTCACATTCACACATTGGTCACATTTACACTTTGATCACATTTACACTTTGATCACATTCACACATTTGTCACATTCACACATTTGTCACATTCACACATTGGTCACATTTACACAATGGTCACATTCACACATTTGTCACATTTACACTTTGATCACATTTACACTTTGATCACATTCACACAATGGTCACATTCACACATTGGTCACAATTACACTTTGATCACATTTACACTTTGATCACATTCACACAATGGTCACATTCACACATTTGTCACATTCACACTTTGGTTACATTTACACTTTGATCACATTCACACATTTGTCACATTCACACTTTGGTTACATTTACACTTTGGTTACATTTACACTTTGATCACATTCACACAATGGTCACATTCACACATTGGTCACATTTACACTTTGATCACATTTACACTTTGATCACATTCACACATTTGTCACATTCACACTTTGGTTACATTCACACATTGGTCACATTCACACATTTGTCACATTCACACTTTGGTTACATTCACACATTGGTCACATTCACACTTTGATCACATTCACACATTTGTCACATTCACACTTTGGTTACATTCACACAATGGTCACATTCACACATTGGTCACATTTACACTTTGATCACATTTACACTTTGATCACATTCACACATTGGTCACATTCACACATTGATCACATTCACACATTGGTCACATTTACACATTTGTCACATTTACACTTTGATCACATTCACACATTGATCACATTCACACATTTGTCACATTCACACATTTGTCACATTTACACTTTGATCACATTTACACTTTGATCACATTCACACATTTGTCACATTCACACATTGATCACATTCACACATTGGTCACATTTACACTTTGATCACATTTACACTTTGATCACATTTACACTTTGATCACATTCACACATTTGTCACATTCACACATTTGTCACATTCACACTTTGGTTACATTCACACAATGGTCACATTCACACAATGGTTACATTTACACTTTGGTTACATTCACCCATTGGTCACATTCACACATTTGTCACATTCACACATTTGTCACATTTACACTTTGATCACATTTACACTTTGATCACATTCACACATTGGTCACATTCACACATTGATCACATTCACACATTGGTCACATTTACACATTTGTCACATTTACACTTTGATCACATTCACACATTGATCACATTCACACATTTGTCACATTCACACATTTGTCACATTTACACTTTGATCACATTTACACTTTGATCACATTCACACATTTGTCACATTCACACATTGATCACATTCACACATTGGTCACATTTACACTTTGATCACATTTACACTTTGATCACATTTACACTTTGATCACATTCACACATTTGTCACATTCACACATTTGTCACATTCACACTTTGGTTACATTCACACAATGGTCACATTCACACAATGGTTACATTTACACTTTGGTTACATTCACCCATTGGTCACATTCACACTTTGATCACATTCACACATTTGTCACATTCACACATTGATCACATTCACACATTGATCACATTCACACTTTGATCACATTCACACTTTGATCACATTCACACATTTGTCACATTCACACAATGGTTACATTCACACAATGGTCACATTCACACAATAGTTACATTTACACTTTGGTTACATTCACACAATGGTCACATTCACACAATAGTTACATTTACACTTTGGTTACATTCACCCATTGGTCACATTCACACTTTGATCACATTCACACATTTGTCACATTCACACATTGATCACATTCACACAATGGTTACATTTACACTTTGGTTACATTCACCCATTGGTCACATTCACACTTTGATCACATTCACACATTTGTCACATTCACACTTCGGTTACATTCACACAATGGTCACATTCACACATTGATCACATTCACACATTTGTCACATTCACACAATGGTCACATTCACACTTTGGTCACATTCACACATTTGTCACATTCACACATTTGTCACATTCACACAATGGTTACATTCACACAGTGGTCACATTCACACAATGGTTACATTTACACTTTGGTTACATTTACACTTTGGTCACATTCACACATTTGTCACATTCACACATTTGTCACATTCACACAATGGTCACATTCACACATTTGTCACATTCACACATTTGTCACATTCACACAATGGTCACATTCACACAATGGTCACATTCACACAATGGTCGCATTCAGACAATGGTCACATTCACACATTGATCACATTCACACATTTGTCACATTCACACAATGGTCACATTCACACAATGGTCACATTCACACAATGGTCGCATTCAGACAATTTGCACTAGCACATAAAGCATTTGTACTGTTTTTTTCAGGAAGCATATTCAATGCTCTCTCAGCCATTGATACGAATACCAGTATATAATATTGATCAAACAAATTATGTTCATAAATTACATACATAAACAAAGAAGACATACCGCTAGATTTGGAGCTATCAGTTTCTGCTGTAACAACCTTGCCTCTTCATGTTTTCCTTCTTTAAACAACTTCTCTAACTCACAACAATGTTCACCTAACACATTAGCAAGTCCAAGTACACCTCCAACACCTCCTGTAGTGTCAAATGAAGAGTCAGAGCTCAAATAAGGCCGTACTATTTTTTATGTTAAGCATCAACCATGCTTCGCAAAACCTAGCTACCTATTTGAATAAACACACTAAGTCATTTCGAAAAAAACAAAGTCAAATAATAGACGATGACTGCGTCATTTCACAAGTTTGAATGAGGTAAACATGATACAAATATAACTAAACAACTTGTTTCTTAATAAAACATTAACAGAAAAACTGACTAGTTTTCACTCACTATTTTCAAACATGTAAGTTAACAATATATTGACAAAACATACCTAGATACGATACAGCAAATACTTCACTTTGTGATTTTTTAAACTTACGAAAATGTTATTTATACCAGTTATGAACATCTCACAAGGAAACAGTAAGTGGACATAACGACAGAGCATGATGTGACGCAAAAAAGTTGCGTTGATTCAAACCTTCATCAGAATTAACAGAATTAAATTGGTTTAAGTGTGGAGTGGGTAATAACAACTATTCAGACAAAATTTCGTTTAAATTCAATGTAAGTGAAAGTATGGTAAATTAAACTTTGCAAATTTTAAGTCTAAGTCTGATTTTCAGTCTTAAAATGTTTGTGAACAAGGCCTCTGTTTTTAGAGAGTTTACTGTTGTCAGTTAGTACTCTGATACAATGCAGAAATATACATTTTGTACATGTATAAGTATATCTCTTACCCAGTGTGTATGTAGCTAGCAGAAAACTAGCAGATCCGGCAAGAACTTGGAAATTATTTTCGTTTGTTTTATGAACCATATATCCAATCTTTGATATCTGAGAAATAAATTATTTGTATAAGTAGATAAACATTTTCTCTTCAATGAATACTGTATGTCAAAAGATGCTCAGATACATACATACATTGTTTTCAGTTCAAGATAATAAGCAGGGGTGTTGCTAATGTTTGAATTAGCAGGGAGATCATCAAAAGTAGGTGGGGGTCTGGGGGGTACTCCCCTTAATTATTATCACTCATTCAAGAAAATTAGCGGGATGATAATGCATGAGTTACCAGATAATTTTACCGGCTACCGGCTCTTATTGACACCCATGAATAAGTGGTAGATAAAAATGACTTTTACTATAGGAATAAAAAGTGCAAAGCAACAAGGCCTAATATTGTATGTTGCACACTGGCATTCTATGTTGGATAGCATTGATGTTATGAAGAAGGTTTTTCTAAAAATAATGTGATATATTTCTAGACTCATTGAAGATTATTATCTGTTAGCTTGTCGTGATATGATAATATTTATTTACTTAATACTTTGCGGAGCTGCAAACCATACTTGCCCCCTCCCCTGAATGATAAGTTGAGGCCCCACATACTCCTTTGCCTACACAAATGTCAACTAAGTGTCTTAAAGTCAAGCACTTGTACATCAAATAACTGAAAAACTTATACACACTCACATCTCCCCCGCTGTCCTTCACACCAGCAATGTTTGGATGTGTAGACAACTGTATGATAACTTCAGCAGGTAAATCTATACCAGTATTACCTGGAACACTGTAGATTATCACTGGTACAGGACTGGCATCTGCAACCTGAAATAATATAGATACAGTGGTGTACAGGTGTTCACTGCACAACTTGAAGGTTATGAGTTTGAACCTCACAAATATCACTACAACTCATAAGTCATAAAGTAATGTTTATTATCTCAGGAATTGAAAAATATCAGTCAAAACCAAGCTTAATTAGATTAATCTAATACAGTGTGTAGTTTGATATAAGAGATTATAAGCAGCCCACTGCGGTCCCAAAGTTTATCAAGAAATATTTTATATTCTGATCATCAATAGTTACATTTATACATTTGAGGGTACCTATTGAAAAGTAATATAAACCCAGAAAAGATATGAATTGTTTACTATTCTCACAATGATTTAAATCACCTCTGGTCACTAGAGATGAGATATTAAGAATACAATATTTATTAATTGTTTGAAAACCTGGAGTGGAATACCAGAAATATAATCTTGATATATAATATTTCGTCCCAAGAATCGGAGATTAAGCCACATAATCACACATTTTTGTGACTTCAGTCAATAGGAACTTGTCACAAGTTCTCTCCCTTAATCCTTTCTATAGTTCTTTCCCAATTTTCGTTTCCCTTGATCACTTCAACAGTATATGCACTGTGTATTATACATACACATGAACATGTACTATAGTAGGGATAAAGGGAGGGAACTCAAGAAATGATAAAGGGAGAGAACTTGTGACAATCTCCTGTGCTTCAGTCCATCAGCACTGATAAATTAATTAGCAATAAGGACAAATGCCCCACAATGGCTTGCCATGAGACAGTCGGAGCACCCAGCCCTGATGTGTACTGTATAATTACCTTCAGAAAGTGGGCAATAAGAGCATCATTAGTCATCAGACCTTTATAGAAACAAGGTGTAACAACTAGGACAGCTTGAGCACCTGCATCGGCCATCTTCTTACACATAGATATTGTATCTCTGGTTGCTGTAATATATACAGTCAATTATACATATACACTTGTACATACAGTAAAACCTCACTTAATACCACCTTAATAATAAGACCATCTCGAAATTAATAACACAAATTTCAAGTCCATTTTCACTGTTTTGCGCTTTTTTCAACCTCAGCATTAAGACCACCTCAATAAGAAGACCAGTTTACAAGGGTCCTCAGGGTGGTCTTATTATTGAGGTTTTACTGTACTTAATGCAAGCAGTCATTCTATAACTACAGTTTGTTGTTGTTTGTTTTCAGTTAAATTTATATGGAAAAAATGGCTACATCGGCCATTTTTCCAAAAAGACTTAGAAACTGGCAGATTTGGTCTAACCATGTGAAGTTTGTCCTTAAACGACAATACATTTTTTGTTGAAATACAAGTGTATTGGTTTTAACACAAATTGTCAAGTCCCTGTGGTTTCATGGCCATACGGCGTCACAAACATGTAATTGATAAGGCATAAGATAAATGAACGTGTTTCTACATACATGTATCTATAACTGTGAATTCCACTCATTAACCATGGATTTATTCAGAAACATGTTTGATTTAATACAACTTACAAGGTAGGATATATACATGAAAGAATGCATTAAATTAATAATAACAGAAGACATCGGTAACCACTATCATTATGGGGCCCATTGGAACGTCGCTAACTTAGAAAATATCAATAAAAACTATCAGGAAGAATTTCTGTTCAAGAAAACAAACATCAACTTTGACTTACACTCGCAACCAGCGCCTGCGATAATAAGTTTATCTTTTCCCGCCATTTCTGATACCCTGCGCACCAAGTCCACCCGTTCGTCTTCACGTAAGTAAACATATTCACCATTGGACCCTTGTACAACATAACCTGTAAGATACAGATCGTATAAGCGGACATCCCTTATATCTAGAACTACAACACATGTACAGATGTCTGTAACAACAACGAGGCTATCGCCGGATCCCATGATACGCCTGTAGACGCATTCCATTATTACTCCATTATGAATGCTACAGTACATGAGCTAATATGGGTTTCCGACAAACCGAACCACTTGCATCAGTCACAATGTCTCGAGATTTTGGGAAAAAAGGAAATCCATGGCAGCTTTATTTGAATGTCTTCCGGTGAGGTAGATGTATATATACATGCACTCGGAACTCCCATTGTCATTTAGATTGCAGCTTTAGACACTGAGGCCTGGATTGACTGTATTTTTCATATATAGTTCAGCTTATTGAGTTTTCACTTATCAGTGAACTATTCCTGAACATATAGTGCACCTGAATTATACTGTACGCAACCTAAAGTTACAAGTAACGACCTACAGTTTTGCTCGGCTAGAAACGGACGGGCCGATTACGTAGCCGTTATACCCAACCCGATTTGTCACAAGTACCTGTGGAATTTACATTTTTAGAAGCATACCTCTGAATGGAATCTGATTCCACCGGTTCATATTCTGTTGCAGTTTGTCATATGCTATCGTCTCATCGACATTAAACGGTGTCGCAATTGGTGGATAAATCCCGCTTATATCCAGCTTACTGCCTGCTGCTGACATTGGTGCAGTTGTTGATAAATATCTCGATGATAACGACACAGATTTATTGCACACAGATAGTCCAATAAGTCCTTGCAAACGTGTAAATACCCGTGTCGCTGCGCTGACATTGATAGCCATGTCGTATATCTCGTTCGCGCACCTATGTATGAAGTTGTTCTACACTGACCGACTTAACCTGCAATGTATTATACTAAACACGTCGGTGTTACCATACAATGGAACGGTTACAGAAAGAGAGCGAGTTTACTGTGGTATATTCCACAAGGGCTCGTGACTTCAAATATACATGTACTATATGTCTAAATGTAATGTTTGTAAAAACGTTATGTGTAAAACTTATAGATCTAGATCTTATTAAGATATAGAAACACAAAATAGGTTGAACAAATCGTTTAGTATTTTAAAACAAGTCAATATGTAGTGTTTACTCGCTGTGGTCATAAATCCGCTGCACGCGGTGTTTAAAACATTAAACTTGTGAAAAGATTTACAGTAATTTATTGAAACTTCTGAACATGTTAAACTAATAGATCAATGATAATAACGATTTCCTCGTTTGCAAAATAAGGGTAAATATGTGACATTTTGAAACAAAGAATCTAGCACTACATACATTTGTATTGGGCTGTCGCCCAAGCAAACTATTTTATGTGACTTTCAAGATTATCGATCTGCATTGTATGCATTGCAACTAAATCTACTTCGACTTTATTTAAAATTTTAATTTGCTTTTCAACATTTTTATTGGAGATGCAATGAACATCATGCGCGCGAGACACGCACAGGCATATCTCTCGCCATAGTTACGAAGTGACGTATGTATCACAATGTACCGATATTCCTACTTTCGCTTTCGTTTTCACTGATTGGAAGGATATTTCAAGTTCATACGGTTTAATTTTATGGACATATCAGTCGGAGGTCATTTAACATAAGTAAGTACATACATTCATTAAAACTGTATTAAGTATTTTTATTATTAATTAAGTACATTTCATACGGGCCGTGTGATAACACGCCCCCTGATTTCATGAAAGAATCCTTTCAGAGCAAATTTCACGAATTATGCTCGTTACATTTTATGTCTGTTTATAGACTTGGATGTTACATATTTTTACGGTTGTTATATAATGCATGCACATTTTGCTGTTTTCTTATCCAGATAATGGGATGTTCAGGATAGTCTTTTAATTTGGAGTAATTCAAGGGGGAAAACTGTGACCGATGAGGGGCTAGAACCCCACAACCCCCTATAAACACTAGTATGGTGCTTTACCGACTGAGGTATCTAGGCAGCTGACTAACCCTCACACCACTACACTCCCCCCCCCCCCTTCCGGCATTTGAGGCTCAACTACCGTTGGCCGTCAAACACCGCTTGTCGATGTTCCGGTTTATTTATCTAAAGATTAAAAAACATTTTTTGCACGTCATCTATGTACTATATATACAGTAAAACCTCAATCATACGGCTAACCTTGGGACCCTTGAAAACTGGTCTTATTATTGAGGTGGTGTGTATGTTGAGGTTGAATAATTAAAGTGCAAAGTAGGAAAAATTAACTGTTTTCTTAATTTTGAAGTGGTCTTATTATTGAGGTTTTATTGTATGTGTGTATATTTTCTCCTACAGCAAAATGTCAGTCATCAGAGTGAGTTGGCTTCCCAGACGTTGCACTGAAAAGGAAATAAAAATACACTTTTCGAAACATGAACATGGTGGAGGTCGGATACAGTCTATATATTACCCAATGTTTAACGGTGATGCTGTGGTTTTATTTGAGGACAGGGACAGTAAGTGAAGTCAATATGAAAACTTATTGTATACAGGGATTATTTTCAGCTGTTTTTATAGCCGTTGTTTGGCTATATTCCCAATGACAAAAAGTATAATATTTTTCCCAATTAATTTGAATGTAAAAATTTCCAATAAATCTGAAGAAAAAGTTTTGGTTCAATTAAGCCAAAAATTTACTGTTAGAGGCTTTTCTCTCACAGGCAGTTTATATATACATGTATATAGCTTTTGTTGATTAATTAATCACTTCATCCTTCCATTTTATTCCTAAATCTTGCTATAACTATAAGATTAACACTCAAAAATTCCCAATTTAAAGGATATGGGTCATCTTCCCAAAATTGCCAAAATAAACCCTGATATATCAAACTACATGTATATAGATTGAACTCTGTATTTAATTGTTTCTAGCTTGCTTACCGGAACACAACACTATTTCATTATTTATTGATTCATCTCTTAAATTATTGATTTATTGATAAATCAGCATACATATAAGTGTTTGATCTGATTCGTTCATGAAACTATTTTGTTTAACTGATCAATTTCATTGATTACCGGTAATTGATTGACTAACCGCTCAACCACACTGAAAGTGGTTGCAAATGTTAACCCTGAAAGAAATGGAAATATATGTTGATAATCCTCAATTTTGTACTTGAATTATACTTTTAGCGGCAGATAGAGTTTTGGCAGTTGATGATCATATGTTAAATGGTTCAACTTCATTTGGTGTAACCAAGCTACCAGCTCTACAGGTAAATATTTACACATTGCACAAGGTGGTATTCGAACTCTTCTGGTATGTAGTCTGGCACTACACACCTCAGTCACTATGTCTTCTGGTCTGGAGTCTAGCACTACACACCTCAGTCACTATGCCTTTGTACACTTTTTGTAGTATAAACTATATGGGATTCTTTTTGGGAATTAAAAAGAGTCTATACTGTCACCAAAGCTTAGTATTTTGCACCTTAAAATGTTTTTTCCAGTTTTACTGAGGAATAAAAAACTTAAATGCTGTAAATCACTAATATAAGTGTCTTTGTTTTGAGTAATATTTTTAATGCACAATTGTAATCAATTTTGTTTGAAGGCATTTCCGACATTGGAAGCTAGGCTGGATCCAACGGTTGCTGCACTTCTACAAGTTGATAAAAAGATAAGGGAAGAAATTCAATACCACTTTTACAATGACAATGTAGAATTCACAAGAGATAAAGATAACAAAATTGATGGTATCCGAGGTAACTGGTATCTTCTGGAATGGACTTGGGCATATATTGATAATTACATACAACATCAAAGTGGAAAGAAGTTTGACGAGAGTCGCACCATATTTACTGAGACACAAAGGAGGGATTATGGAGAGAAAATGGAAGATGATGCTCCATTAATCAGTCTGCCGTCTGGAACATCCGACACTGATACAAAAAGCACCAGATCATCAGGTACCGAACCAACTAAACAGAAGAAAGATACAACAAAACGCCGAGATGAGGCTGAAGCACGAACTAGAGACTTAGATACACCAGTGAATGTACATGCTACAGATAATGAGATTGTGATAACAGGTGACACAGAAGATGTTAGTTCCTTGGACTTTGTGTTTGGTTCACTGACTGTAAGTGTTTATATTGGATGGATAACTAAGGCCGAAACAGATGCTATCGTTAATGCTGCTATGGGATCACTTTTTAATGGCGGAGGTGTTGCCTATGCCATTGCTAAAGCAGCAAGTTCTGAGATGCAACGTCAGTGTGATGACTATGTCAATAAAAACGGATCCCTGAGGGATGGAGAGGTCATGCACACATGTGCTGGTGGTGATATTAGCAATCAAGTCAAGTACATTATACATGCTGTTGGACCAATGTATCTGTCTAGTGCACATGAAAGGTGCTATGCAGCATTAACCAGGACATTTCTCAATTGTTTAAAGTGTGCTAATGATCTCCTGAAAATCAACACTTTGACTATGCCTCTGATCAGCTCGGGTAAGTACGATCTATATTGAGATTTAAATGCCAGTAATTAGAAGGACTGGTCTTACTTTATATCCACGTTATTACAAAGATTTCTCAATGGCTATGTTTTAAAAACCCACATCTGCAAAATCACACCCATTTAGGGGACACAAAGAAATAAAAATTGGTAAATTGGAATTCTCATTTCTCAATTTGGAGCTTTGGTATTTGCTATTTTCAAAAACTGTTGAAGGTTTGGTAGAATCTTTATTTACAGGCAATATTAAGTCCTCATAAAGTCCCACAACTGGTCTTAATAAATGCGTTTTACTGTATATAAAATGTACATATAATATGAATAAAGAAAGATGATTAATCCTTTATAGGGATTTTTGGTGTACCACTGGAAATCTGTGTCCAGTCGTTCCTCAATGCTATTGTCTTGTTTCATGATGAGTGTGACACTGTTTGTCTCCGTGAAGTCCACCTGGTCAACAATAATCCAAACAACACGGCTTTGACAGTGCTTCAGTTACACACCCTGATATCGCAAGGTGCGGACAAGCTGATAACTGATGCTAAGTTACTTCTCAGTTCGACGTCGCCAACAATGACATCATATGCTAGAAGTCATCATGTAGAACCTCACATTTCAACGTTTGATGAAGGTAACATTGGTTCTAAACCGCAGGAGATTGATTCGAGTTCTTTCCATTTAATCCCTTCTAGAGTTCTCTCCCTTCATCCCTACATATACTGTAGAAGGGATAAAGGTAGAGAACTCCAGAAGGGTTAAAGGGAAAGGACTCGTGACAATCTCCTGAGTTCTAAACATATCTTAGGTCTTAGGACTTCCCTTTAAGGGGCAAGAATATTCAGTATATTTTATACAAAGATAACAATATCATTTTGAAATTTTCTTTTGCCAATAAAAACTAAACATGTAATTGAAACCCGACACTGCTTCATGAAAAGAGAGGGTATATCTACTGGTCAAGAGTGCTAACCCATGAGTACTTTTTCAGTTTCTAAAAAGCCTGGATACATCTCTTGATTTTGATTGCAGTAAACTGTAATAGTTATGATTCAAATTAATTGAAGTAGGCACACGATAACCATTATTTAACTAGCTTGCGGCTCACCAACTGGTCATATCAGAACAGACCCCTACCAGGATTCGAACCTTTAACTGCCTGCTCCCAAGGCAGATGTCTTAACCACTTGGCCGAGGGATTTGTTGACAATGATAAATTTATTGCTTAGAATATCAATCAAATGTTTTTAAAACTGCAGAGAATGTGACCAGACGCACATCATCAACAAAGGCAGATTATTCCACTGGATCCAACATGGTTCGGGTCAGGGGGCAGAAATTGTCGACTGTGGATTTTGAGAATAAAAGTAGTTTGGACGATTTTGGTACCCGCCCGCTCATCTCGAGGAATTATCAAAGCACTGAAGGAGCCAGTGGGATTCAATTGCCATCTACTACCAGCTATAATTACAGATCTTCTCGAGAGAGAGAAAGTAGTCCGAGAGAAAAAAGTTCCGGTCCACCAACCACAAGCTATTTATACAGCACTAAAGGAACAGATGGGCTGGGATCGTCGTTCACTACAAGAAGTACGTACAGCCCACATACAACATCACATACAAGGCATGATGATTTAACAAGAAATAAGACTGGTGGCCGACCGTTACCTGATACACCTATTGGTGTTAAACCATATACCAGTAAGCGGTATTGAATATTAACTGTTTGTTTCTTCTATGAATTATTGATATTTTTTTATATATAATTCTATTTTATTTATGACTGTGATATTTCTATAACTTGACTTTTATAGAATGTGGGGATTGAAACAATGAAGTACAGAACTGAACCAATTATGATCTTTTAGACACGAGGATTGTAAAACAAGTATAAAATGGATATACATGTACAACAACAATTTATAAGTGCAACATTATAAAGTAGTTTATATTTGCTTTTGGGCTACTTTTCTTTATTATGTATACAAACTAGCTAAGGAGGCAGGTAGTGGTTACTTTGCTTATATTTTTGTCTTTGGACCTTTACTTACTATCTTTTGGTCACTTTCAAATCTTTACTCTCATTATTCCAGCCTGGATTGAATAAACATGACGCGATAAAGCGCAGAGAGGGAACACAAATATAAATGTATATACTGACACTATTACTTGTGCCATATTTTATGAAAAAAGCTCCGCTTAGTTGAATGGCATGCTTGTAGTTTTAGCTTTTTTGCGTTTGATTCAAAGTTAGGTGAGAATATCATTATTGTTTATACTTCGTCTTTTGGTCAATCGTGTGCAAAACATGTTTTAATTGGCTGACCACCTCAGTTTGTTCATTCTCAAGTAAATATATACAGACTATGTAACCATGTATATATCATATTATGTTCTGTTAATTATTCTTAAATGACAATATTTGAATTATTATTTAAAGTTTTTACGACAGAAAGTTTGCCGGTGTATCAGTAATCCAGTGGCTGGAAGTAAGCATTTATGTTTCAATGCTTCTATGACACTTTTCGATTGCATTCATAGATTTTATTAAACTCATCAAAGCATTAATGTGTGAAACTTATCATTCTTTTTTGTGTTTAAAGTGACTACTTCTTCATGGTGTGCAATCCTTGTTGATCTGTTTTGAGGACATTATTTTGTGAAGTGTATTAAGAATTATCATATTTGATATTGAGAGATATTGTTTTTTATATTTCACAGGAATCTAAAAGAAAATAAGTGAGCTAATATACATTTTGTTGAGTATATATTAGAAAGGACTTGTTATTAACTACTTTTCTATGTGCATAATTCATGGATTCAGTGCAAGACTACATAACTCTAATATCAATACATGGGAGTTACGATAGTCTTGCGACAAAACTCTCAATATGTAATATGACATTCTGTATACATGTATTGTAATTATATAACTGCTGTTATTCCGTTTTTGTAACTTGAAGGCCTTACTGAAAGATATAGTTGTATATAATGTTAACTTCGTAAGTTACCCTCAATAAATACAGATTATTATTAACAAGCCCCCCTGGCATGTATGAACAGATTTCATCATCAAGCAAAACACATTGACACATTATTGTGGTGTCCATTTATACAGTAAAACCTCAACTAACTACCACCTCAAAATTGAGACCACATTTTTCGAGTCTATTTCGACTGTTTTCTTTATTCAACCTCAATATTAAGACCACTCCAAGTCCAACAATAAGACCAATATTCAACGGTCCCAAAGGTGGTCTTATTACTGAGGTTTAACTGTAGATGAACTTTGGAGTTACTTCCGTGGGGGAACAAACAAACAAGCAAACAAAACAAAGAACTAGAACCAGATAAAAAATAATACCTTTATTCAACTATTAAAAAGATAACACAATTTATGAATACCGTAACTAATTTTTTCAATAAATTAATACTATATACAAGAAATGATTACATGTATACACATACATACATACAGCACAGCACTTCTGTTTTTGGTGTTTTGAAAAAAAAAAAAAATACAAGAAAAACCGAATGGAGTTTTTTTCCATTACCTTTTTTCGTTTGTACAGTAAAAATACAAGCAAACAACAAATGTACTCTTATGCGCAATCACCAGAATAGAACATCTTTCTTTCTTTCAGAATTCTTATTTAATTCAGATAATGCAATCACCTCCTTTCCACAATACCTCATTCTACAAAACCTCATTTCTGCAATACCTCATTCCACAATACCTCATTTCTGCAATACCTCATTCCACAATACCTCATTTCCACAATACCTCATTTCTGCAATACCTCATTTCCACAATACCTCATTTCTGCAATACCTCATTCCACAATACCTCATTTCCACAATACCTCATTTCTGCAATACCTCATTCCACAATACCTCATTTCAACAATACCTCATTTCTGCAATACCTCATTCCACAATACCTCATTCCACAAAACCTCATTTCTGCAATACCTCATTTCCACAAATCCTCATTTCTGCAATACCTCATTCCACAAAACCTCATTTCCACAATACCTCATTTCAACAATACCTCATTTCTGCAATACCTCATTCCACAATACCTCATTTCCACAAAACCTCATTCCACAATACCTCATTTCTGCAATACCTCATTCCACAATACCTCATTTCTGCAATACCTCATTTCCACAAAACCTCATTTCCACAATACCTCAGTCCACAAAACCTCATTATACAATACCTCATTTCTGCAATACCTCATTTCCACAATACTTCAGTCCAAAAAACCTCATTCTAATACCTCATTTCAACATTACCTCATTTTCACAAGCTTCTAACAAGACATCTTTTCATTTAGAGGAAACCGTATGTAAAGTTTTGAGTGACAGCTCTTATAACTAAACAAAACATTACTGCATGACGAATAATGTGTTAAATGTTAGTGGATAGAAATGTTATGACATAATGCAAGTCACAGCGAGACCTTCTAGAGATATCCATAACTCAGAAATGAAAGTTATTGATTAAACATGCCTCCAAGCAGGACTTGATGAAAATAACAGTGTTTATGAAGGTCGTAATTTAGCAAAACAAAAGTTTTTTTCAGGAGATTTCCACAAGGACGATAGGATCCTGTCTGGGCAATCCGAGACTGGTCTCACAAATACTCAAAATGATATATGCAAGTACAATGTAGTATCATAAGGCTGAAGTTCTCACAAGTGAATAGTACAATATAAAGGTAATATTCATTACTCCCAAATACCTAAATGTTTAGAGCGTGAATTAAAGGTTTTTATTGTTTTTTCTGAAAAAATAAAAATTCGAAAGGATTTTCCAAACATTTAAGTTTATTACAGGTTTTAGGACTTTCACTAGAATGCCTGATTAAAGTGTACACAAATTATGTTTTCAAGACATACTGTACAATATTTCCATTTAACAAACATTGGTTTAAACAAAATGTGATAGAAATCCTTGAAGAAATGCATTTTAATGGCCATCTGATAATAGCCAATTAATGGCACATAAATCATATCGGCGCTGCTATGTGATTTACAACTTCTCCTGTAAGTGACGTCATTTCAAGAAAACGCAACATATGATGTCATTATTTGCAAGCAGGAAACAGTATTTGCTCTATATGGTCCCTTCGTTTTCATATTGCCATATGGGGCAAATATTGCTTACTGTCAGTACTTGGTGACGTCACATAAGACGTTTACTGGAAATGGCATCACTCCAAGAAGAGGTTCGAAATCAGGTGGCGGCGCTCATATACATGTATGTATCAAAACATCCATTAATCAATGTTTCAGTAACTCAGATAAGGTACCAATATTTTTATCATTTTTTTATTTTGAAAAATCAAGTCCAGTTTAACCTACATATTGACATCCATACACAACTAAAGTAAACTTGATTCTGCTCAGATCTCCTTCGTCCATTTCTATAAAACTGAGACATATATTACACATGAGCACAGTGTCTTGCATAACAAACATGTTCAAATACTTTACCAATTATATGTATACAGTTCAAGGAACATAACTGAAGACCTCAGCAATGCAAACTATCAAAGAAGGGTGAAAAAGGACAAAATGAGGTAAAAGTACATTTGAAAGGTAATGGAGCCAATTTTCATCAAAAAGCAATTATTAAAAAAAATAATACTGATTAACATTACAAAAACAGCAAAATACCAATTTCATTTACTTTGAATTAATTTACAAGAGTGACAATACTAATTAATATACACATGCGAATCCACACAAAATACAGTAAAACCTCGTTAAAGACTACCTCAAAACTAAAAACATAATTTTCGATTCCATTATCGCTGTTTTGTTCTTTATTCAATCTCAATATTAAGACCACCTCAATATAAAGACCACCTCAATATTAAGACCACCTCAATATTAAGACCCATTTTCAAGTGTCCAGTGGTGGTTTATTTTAGAGGTCTTAACATACAAATGCAAATCTACACAGAATACAAAGTATATATATGTACTATCATATACATATACAATTATTGCTGAACAATATACATTCCTACATTTAAAATAACATTATTGGAAGTACACTCAACATACCTGTTACTGCCATCCAATATTGCCTCACTCAAATAAGACAGACATAAAATTAGCTGTTCCACAACAAAACCTGCATTAGTGATCAAAAATTCCATTTTCAGGTTATTACATTTTCCAACAGGTATATTTTTCTAGTATCATTTAAGATAAAGGCGTATCCTACAATAAGGCCGTTTATTTTTCTAACGCAGAGATTTCCTTTAAACTTTTTATACTTGATCAGTGTAATGTATCTAACCAAAATATGAAATAAAAATGATAGGTCACCTTGCTCGATTTGATGATAATGAAGATTTAAAACGTGAAAATTGCATATGAATATATAGCAAAATCGATACAAGTTTACTATATTTTTTCTAGTGCAGAGATTTTCTTACAACTTGGTATACTATATGAGAGTCACTGTCTGAATGAAAATATGAAATAAAATTAATAGGTCACCTTGCTTGATTTTAAGATAAAGATTGCTTTATTGTGTTTCAAATGTAATATATATGGAAAGTAAAAGTTAAAAAACATGCGCATTAAAGTTGCGCAATGGCAACTCCCGAATACGTCTTTAATACCAGAAATATTAAAATCAGACGTCTATTTTATAGCGATTCAAATGTTAAGAATGCAAAAATAAGCTACAAAAAGACGTCATGTCAAAAACACCTTACTTAAATGTACATACATTCTTAAAAATCTTCAGTTTTTAAAATGGAAACAAACAAATTTCACTATAACACATATCAACATTTTCACGTTCGTTCAATTCAACGAATTAAAATTAAGCAACTTCCAAGAAAGCACTTAGTTTGTGATGTCAAAATTCCATTGGGACATACTTGACATGATAACCAAAGTAACTAATACAGATTTTGACATTGAAGTGTCTAAATAACGCTGTCAGCCATTTAAATGTGATTTGTATCATGAATAAATGTATAGATAAAATATCCACCATGGAATATGGGTGTCCTAGCCAGGAATTGTGCTTTACACTACAGCCAGCTAACTTCATGGGACTAATAACTTGACATATAATCAACTCACGTTATTACAACCATGTTTGTTATGTGGACTTGTATTATTGTATTGAAAAAAAATCATTTTACTGAGGAAGATTTATGTAACAATGTGCCGAGTGTTTTCCTCTAAATCTGTGGCTATAAAAGAAAAATTCTGGTGTAACGAATGTTGTCGTAATGAAAGTTGATTGTATAAGAGAAATCTAATAAGATGAGATCATCTTTCAAGAAAAGCTTAATAATAGTCAAAACATATATGAATCCTTCACTGGGTTCCAGTAAGGATAGAAGAATCCATCTCCATGGTTACTGTTTTGGTAGGAACGAGGCTCTGCTGTGGTATCACGCAAACAGTTACCCAAGAGCCGGATATTCCATCCCCAAATGAAGCCAGTGATAGATTCTTTTTCTGCATACCTTTTTTAAACAAATCAAGGGCGGGGTTGAATAAAACAACAGGCTGTCAACTCGACTCTTTTCAAAAAGTAGGGATACAGAAGGTTATTTTACAAATAAATTCAAGTTATTGATAAGATAGAGTTTACCAGCACCGATAGAAATGTGGCAAATCCTGGTCTGGTACGCAAGCATTACATGTCTAGAACAGACTGATTAAACAAACAATGACTGACAA